>OY743224.1:39030695-39570109 GCA_963555765.1 Orthonevra nobilis
ACTCACACGTTGTCTCACCAGTTGTGTCGCATGTGGCGCCGTCCTACTGAAAACGAACATAAAAAACGTCAGTCAACATCGCCCGGTATCGCAACGCTCTCAAATGGTCAGACCGAAATTTGGCCGAATGAAGACCGCAACCAAAAAGCACTCGTTATAGACTAAATGGCAGCTCCTTGGAGCATTTGTTTTGATATTCCTAGATATTTTTTCCAAACAAGACGTTGGCGATAGGCCTTTTTCTTTAGCTGTCTTTGTCCGACGAACAAGAGTTAGTCTTCACTATCCGTTGAAATTCGTTGCAGCTTTGCAGAAACGTTTTCGCGCTGTATTTTTATATTTTCATCGTCTTTGCAGTGGATTTTCAACATAAACGTTTAAGCCTCATCACAGGAATAGTTTAGTTGCGACCAATTTTATAAGGGCCGCTCACTTCATCAGACAACTGACGATTGTCGACCATTCTAGTGAAAATCGGGCTTGATGTTTAAACAAGATTCAGGCATCAGGTCCAACTGAGGCTGCATATTTACGTTCGTCTTCTCCGGTTTATCGTCGTAGGCTAGCGACTCAATATCTACTCAGAAAAAAATTCTAATGGATTTAATCATTTGATCTTAAGGATGCGGTAGAGCAGGCGGATTGTCCTTAAAACTCAGATCTTAACCTCGCCTTGAATAAAGAAGAAGAAGAAAAAAAGAAATAAGCTACCACAGGTGGGCATCTTGTCGTTGCTTCACTGTCAAAATACAACCAATGATCACCACGGGAAGGTTCCGATACGATTTTACGCAAATCTTACAATTATTTTACATTCGAATGAAATTTTGAAAAAAGTCTTGAACAGCATGTATCACCAAATAATTGCGTGAGCTTTCTTTTATAGCATACGACTTTTCTGACATACCATCTTTGAGATGATAAATCATTTTTTTGTTTATAAAAACAAGTGTGATTCAACGCGCCGAAACGAAAGCAACAGTATGCACTCCAAAGACATTGATGCTATTAATGCTGACCAAAATTTTGCACGTACTCTGATGTACTTTGGAACTTGTAAAAATTGCAATCATTGCAATTTTTTCTTTGCAAAGTAATTGAACTATGAAAAGATCAGGTTAGATATAAGGGCTTTCTGATCCAACGTAGTTTCACCGTTCAGTGTTGATTGCAAAAAGCGTGGTACCATTTAATCTGTCTTCTGCCTAAGTTTTATACCTCCAGTCTACTTACTTAAAGTCTAATTGCGCTATTTGCTTCTATGCACTCACACACTCACACACTCACTGATGATGTTGAGGTTAACTAAAGGCTCGAGGCTTGCTTGCTTGTTGTGGAGTTTAAGCATAGGCCCGAGGCTTGCTTGCAGTAATGATTTCATATAAATGCCAACCTCTGGACTGTGCATCGAAGTCTTTCTATGGCTGTTGAGCCAAATGGCATGCTTCATGTCAATTTTGAAGCTTGTATGTGAGCAGCACACTTGGCTTGTGTAGACAACCTTTGAGTTTTATCTTTTACCTTCAAGGTAATGTATTTTTCAATCCTTGTGAACAAACTACCAACTTACAAAGTCTTATCTAGATAAATGCTAAGCGACTTAATATATGTCTGCCAAGAAGGATAACAATTTATCCCAAATGCCATTAAGTCACTCCTTATATGATGTACCAAAGAAGATTCAAACTCTCTTTATTTTTATTGTTATTTCAGGTTAAATAAGACTGCCGTAATGCACTCTTACTCCACATTATTGAAGGCTCCTTCTACTTCTATGACAGTCGCTTTCTTTATTTTTTTTGCATAAACCGTTTAATTTACTGGCTCTCAAGGGGAAACGACTACCCTTATAATCATAAGATCGAACAGAAGAATAGAGTTAAATATAACAGATGGTGAAGTGCCTTCAAACTTCAATTTACCCAATTGAAAAGCACATAGTAGATGACATTCAATGACTGATGTTACCTTTCAAGTAAGAGGCTAATCATTTAGTTGGCTTCTCATATAAAAATCAATAAACCTTTCTACAGTCTTTGGCAAGAAAGTAAAGAGACTACGTGGTCGGTAGTTTTTTTTGCAACAGGGGGAAATGAAATTTCCTGCTTAAAATCTATCCAAGCAAAGTGACGGCAGAAAATATTCCTTTCACCATCGTGTTAAGTTGATACAGATGCATAATTGATATAGTGACGCAGGTCCTGCTGATTTTAAGGGATTGAAAGATTATATCGCCAGCTCAGAACTACTCGGGAAATAGGAAACCATTAAGAGCTCTCCCATTTCCTTGACATATACCGTCCAGGATTTATCGGCCATAAGGAGGTACCGCGAAAACGCAGCCTCTTTCGTAAAGATTTTGCACAAGTTTATGCCTCGTTTAATCTCTCCATGAAGCCACGGAATGTCGCCTACCCACGTGACTCGATTTGTCAGTTTAAACATTTGGACTGCAGAGCTAATTGATTCCTTATTGGAATTCAATTTTCATCGAATAACGCATATCGTTATATAAGGACTCTCTTGTCATCGAAACCTCTTTAATAAAAACCTAATGAACTGCTGGCTTATGACTAATAAAAATCGCCACGCCCGTAGACATCATCGGATCCGCAATAACGCACATCGGCACCCCCAAACAATCTTAATTCAATTTTGAAGTGCATTTCATGAAACCCATTGAATTGGGTCACCACCAACCGCCATTGGGGTGAGCAAATTTATGCATTCTATGCACTCGAGGGGCTCCCTTCCATCCGTCTGATGACATACAGATCGCAGAGAATATTGGCGGCACGAACGTCGCGGTCGTCGTGCTGCACGTCAATTACTGAGTCGTTCATTAGAGAAACGCAAAGGCTTCTTTAGTCGCAGTATGGGTGCGTTGCATGGCACTTGCCTCCAATTTGCGAAATCCACCAGCAATAGTAGAGTCTATAAAAAAAACAACATCTTTTTTCTCAGCGCAACTAATTCAATTCGCCTCGGATCGTTTGCATATATTAAATATTTGCGCATGCAAGGCAACCTCCTCATAAGTGCGGGAAAATAATGGTGATGATGCATGCGTTTGTTGGCAATGTTTTCTTTGTATGCAAACGATCCCTCCTTATGGATGGAATTTGCATCTAGATGCTGAGAATTGGAATTTTCATAACGCAAGAGTGGAGTGCGTCTCCCTCATCTTCGTCTTCAAGAAAGTAAGCAGTTATGAGTTGAACCCCACGAGGGCACACTTACTCAAACTGACAAGTAAAGTTTTTACTTCATGTTAGAAGCTTAGAATTTTCATCCTCGAGTTGACAACAATAGCGGAAGAAATTTTCATAGAATTTTTCTATTAGAGAGAAATCATTTTATGCAAATAGCTATGAGCCATAAACAAATAGAAAACCCTTAATGACAGGAAACCACAATAGAACATTAATAATTGTTACAATAAAAAAAAAGTATATTTATCTGGAGCTCAATATCGCAGCAATTAGTTTAATTCATGTCAGCAAATGTGACTCCCGGCAGAGACGAATTAAACCCGATGATATCACGATGCGGTGATAAATTTTTATTGTTTTCTATCTATTCGTTCCCCAGTACTTGTAGGTATAGTACATCAAATGATGATCAAAATTACTCGATGCCATTGTTTAAGGCAACCCAAGTGCAACCGAAAACTATAATTTTGTCGGCTTGTATTACATGAGTGCCCTGCTGACTAGGCACTAGGTTTGTGAATACGTCAGCCCAGCAAGGCGATAAAAGATTCAAATACAGCAAATGTAATTAACGTCATTAGATACCGAGTAGTGTTTTTGTAGGTACATAAATAAATATACTCTTATATTTTGTCTTCGTATGTTTAATAAATGCATCACGTCGCGCTGACCGCTAATTTTATCTTATCAAGGAGTTCTGATGAGCTAATCGGTATTAGTTTTTTTTTTAAATATACTATAAGTCGTCTTCAAGGTTTGATACCTCTTTGAAAAATTTTCAAACGACTCAGACAGATGCTGCCAGTGGGAAGGAAATATGATGAATAAAACTTCCAATAAGGATATCTGTCAAATTTGCTGTCAGACTGGGCGAGTGCCTTTGACATTTATGTTCAGTATGCTAAGCCATAACGATGCTCAAAAACGTCAATTGGACGTGCATACCGGAGAAACCATAAGCTATGTAGAGGTGAGAGTGATCCAGGGCAAAATTTGTCTATTCGACATCGCTCTAAGCAACTCGAACTGTACCTGAAAAGGAAAGAAACTGGTGCAACAATTGAAGTTAATGAACCACCGTTCGTTCGCTGAAAGCGATTAAAATCAGCTGAATGTGGAACCGACTTTATCATCTTCAATTGACCAGCAAAATTGTCTTCCTAGAAGTAAGCACAACTCTCACGATACTATAATGAATCCGCTTCACGAAAATTGCAGTAGACAGTATTTCATATAATTGTGAATAAAATACTGTGAATTGAATGTATGCCAATCATTGTTCATGAAATTTTCTACCTCATGCAACACTCGAAAGCAATCGTAGAAAAAATTTCTTGCGAGTCTGCAAATAAGAAAATAAAGTTACTAATATCGGGAAAGCCTTTAAGTTAAATATTTCATTTTGTTGTATTAATATATTATTATTATTATTATTATTTTATTTAACTCGTTTTAATTTAATTCATTGTTATTCACTTTTTAACAAAAAAGGGCTTTAAACTAATTCGTTGGACATTTAAATATTTTGAGAGTTTCATTATATTTAAATATATATATTTTGCTTTTATCGTATCGCATAGACTTCTAACTATTCCTATTCTATTATAAAATTATTGTGAAAACGTTTTAAAAAAACAAACGCATTTTCAATCGTTGGGAAAATCTTAAAGATTGATGAGACGCCCATGAACTAAACTTTTTATACACAATTAACTATTTTGAGAAAGATTTGAGTCGATGCGGCCAATCCTTATGAGTATTTTTGTGTTAATGCATGATTAAAGCAACTAGTCTGGATATCTGCTGAATTCTTGAAAATATTTTGCTTTCTGATACAAAAATATTCCAGTAAATTTATGAACATATTTTTTAAAAATACAATTATTGTGTTTTATTTTTAAACTAACAAATGTTTTACTTTTTTTTTTTAATTTTAGGTGAGTACAAATCAAAAACACTGCCACGAATACATTTCGATACTTCCGTAAACGAATCAACACAAATTGAAGGTAATCAGTCATAATGCATTTGAACAATTTAATTCATTCAATATCCAAAATATTTGAAATTTTGGATGTATAAGATAATTTTTAATCATTTTTATTCAAAATATAAATTTTAAAGCGAAATTTTGAAACTGGGGTACGAGCCTCAATCTGTTGCAGACAAAGGAAAACATTAAAGAAAACGCACTTCGAAAGTTATAAACAACATCATTCATGAACCAATAAACAATTTTATAGCCTCATAAATGATCTTGTTTCATATGCTGACTCTTAATCATCGATGACAAATTATCAAAAATATACCAAATAAAAATGTCAAATCAAGTAAACAATCTTACAGCTGATTCTATTTTGAACAATCCTTTCACATGGAGTGATGTGTTACTATGAAACGACTCATTTGACTTTATGTGCTCAGAGTTTCAAGGTAAAAAAGTATTTATTTTTCGAGACAACAGAGTTTTGGCGCAGAATGTTTCTGGTAGAATTTTGTCTTCCTCGTTGGCATTGCTATCCTGGTTTTCAAAGCTTTCCGTAGCGGCTCAATGTTAAACTGGGGAACTATTCGTAAACTATTCAGCCGTCCGATAGGAAGATTTTATAAGTTTTATAAACGGCGTAAACGTTGTCGATTTTGGTTTGATTTTTCTGAGGACAACAACTTACAGACTTACAGAATTACTTACTTCTCTGGATCGTCGACCTCTTGAGACTAAATTCTTCAGTGATTTTGGCCAGACGTGAATGCCAGTACAAGTTTCAATAAGGCGCTGAGCCGCTCGCCTCAAAGAGACTAGAACAACAAAACAGGAGTCTTAGTTTCGACAAGTGAATTAAAGAAACAGATAACTAATCTAGGCTTCCCAATAGCTGTCGAAATATCGCTGTCAGAGGACACAAACGCGAGTTGAATCTTTTAAAGCAATATAATCGACTTTAAATTCCGCACTGAAATAGAACCCGGAAAATAATTAAACGGTGGCTTTCAGTGCGATCAATGCTTCCTCTTAGCAATAAAAGGGTCTCAAAAATGTGAGATAGGGTCTTAAAGATACAATGGCTCTATCACACAATGCCTCGTTAGAAGTAGCCCTTTTTTGGATTACAAATTCAAAAACGATTAAAGCTTTTATCATCTACGCATTGCACGTACATATCAACTCACAGATTTCGTTTGGTCTGCCAGCCCTAAAATAAACGCAAAACGAAAAATACCTATTTACGTGTCAGAATGACAGTCAGACAGCCGCATACTTATATGTACACATAAAATACAATTAAAGTTTGCAAATAAGCGAAATGACGTTATAATTCAAGCTTTGTCGTTCTGTTTGCTATGAAATTGGCATGAATATCTGAGACTATCTACTCAGATACTTACTCATTGCGGTATTGCCTTGAAATCGGTCATACCCATTGCACAGATGGGCACAATCCAAATCGAGAACAAGGCGGTATGGTCGGCAGCAGCAAGTTAAAACGACGACAACAACAACAGCGTCATTGTACGCGAACACTTCTCTCCTCAAGCATGGCGTTCTGTTGTCCAGAAATGCGTCAATGGATAGCGTGCTAAGTGCTTGGGTTTTTTTTTTTTCAGAGGAAAAAACATTTCGACTTTGTGTTTGCTCAAGACGACCATTGGCGGAAAGGGAAAACTGAATATAACACTGGGAAATGCCTCCAGCAATTGGGTTAAATGCAGTATTACTGCAGATCTTCGAAGGAACAATGCAATAAAAAGAAGAATACAATTCTCATTTAATGTGGTCTGGTAATTGAAAGTGGCACAAATAAAAATGCACTAGACACAAAACGAAAAAAACGGGAGAAAAGAGGCGCGGACACAAAACAATGTTCCTCATTATATTTTGCGAAATGAAAATTTCCATTTTTATCTTGATACATGCATTCGACATAGATTTACGACTCTTCACTGTTTTCACTTAAAAAAAAATAATTAAAAACCTTCTTTTGAAGTTCATTTTGATTGCAGAAATTATATTTTGACACACGTCATGCTCCTCTTCAAATTATTTTATTGAAAGAACGCGTAAATCCTTTTCAATGATCCTTAATTGCTTTGGAAGTTCGTCAACAGCAAAAAATTGATATCCATCCACACTTTCATACTTGAAAAAATCGAGTAAAAAGCCAGCAGATATATCTTATCATCTATTTTCAGAACAGCCTTTGATTCTGATAATTTTTTACTTGACCCTTAAGAGTTCGCTTACGTTGAGAAGTTATGCTCAAGTTAAGTCAACTATCAATAACTCTGATGTTACAAATTTCAAACCTATAGCTAGTTAAGCTGTCTTGTTTGCCAATACTCATTGAGGCTATACAATAGTAAACCTTTCCTTACTGACGAATAGCATGGCTTTGTAAAAAAAAAAAACAAATTCACTGACTTATTTGTTGGAGTTTACTTCATTTGCCTTAGAAAAGGGAAATCAAATCGATTGCGTATACACTGACCTCAGTAAGGTCTTTGATGTACTTTCCCGTAAGCTAATTGCTCTTGAAATGAAGTCCCTTGGTTTCCTTGTACCTTTTTTGAGTGGGTATGCTCATATCTTGACGAACGTACCTATCAAGTTTTGCTTAGGGGATCGACCTTTAAGACAATAAACGCTAGCTCAGGCGAGGTTCAAGGTAGTGGTTACCTAGGTCCTATTTTATCAATTCAGGACTTCTAATTTATGCTGACGACGTAAAAATATATAAGATGATGCACAATCATTCCAACTGGAGCGCTTTGCAGGATGACCTAAGCACTTTCGTAAAATTGACCTCCAATAATTGCCGAAAATACGATTATCTACATAAATACTTTGGGATGTTATGGGATAGTTATGCGCTGGTCAAAGTCAAACTGACAAAGGACTTAATTGTACAATTTGTTAAAAATCCTAGTGAGCAAACTGCCAACAAAAGTAAATCCCCATAAAACGTTGGATTGAGGAATTTTCATGTCCAAGTTCATTTTTGACATAAAATACCACTGTACGAATTATAACGCGGATGTCAAAAGAAGAAGAATGTTACATCTTGTTTGTAGTAAACTGGCGCGCAAACACAAACTTTTTGGACGTAACCGTTCGTAATGTGCATGCTCCATCTTTCACTCAATATTTTTGTTTCCAATTTCAATTCCTTATTTGACAAAATTTAAGATTGCTTATTTGTGTACCTTTCAAGGATATAATTGTTTATATTAACTAACAACCAACGACACGCGAATGGATGACAAGTTTTGTATTACTCTATGATGAACTTAAAGAAATAAAGAATAAAGAATAAATGGTTTGTGTGTCGGGTTCAAACCATGGTAATACACTGTAGATCCAAACCTCGCCTCTGTGTACACAAAAGGCGAAAATAACCCTTGTCGCAGCAAAAATTGATTTATTTATTATGTTCCAATCTTTTTAAAATTCTCAATCTGGAGTACAACATAGAAGTGCTCTGGAGTCACTACTCTACCTTATCTTTAGACATTCCAAAGATGACTCAATCGATCTCCTTCAAAATATCTTTCCCCAACCTACACGCTGGCTTACGAAATGGAATATTTTAAATAATAAAGACAAAACCGTGATGGTTTAAGGTAAGATCAGGTTGAGTTTTAGTGTTTTCTGGACACATTTGCTTAGATAACGCTACAGACCGGGAAGGGCCTGTTGACCTCTGAGAGATAACTCTCAGAAATAGGAGGTGAGTCTTATTCTGGACTTAATATTAGAGAGGAAAGAGATTCCAGCAATCATACAAATACTATTAAGATGCCCATTTTTTTTAAACGTTCTGATCCAGTCGGTGAAACCAAGCTTCATGGCATGTCCGATTGCTTAACCCTTGACCTAGAGGTTCAGTCTTCTTCCTTTCTCGAAGACACCCTCGCTTTAAGCTTTATTGTCCATTGGTCGATATGACCGACTCATTTAAGATGACAAATTATCGCTTTTCAGACTATACCGCATACCTTCTCAACGCATAGAGTTCGCGGTTGCTTCTCCATTCGCCCTCCTCGCAGACTAGATCGGATATCCGAAAGACAGTTTTTCAGTTTAGAGAATATTTTTTAATCTTCGAGTTAAGAGTTTTCACCCAAGCTAGCTATTGAACCTTACTAATAAGTTGTGCAAGATCGATATCCCGAAACCTGATCTCCTCTAGCACATCTCCTTCCCGGAATCCTTGCCCCTACTTCATTCATTGCGTGCTTTTGATCCTTGTGCGACATAACCTGATCCGTTTTCCCTAAATCTCAGATTTGGCCATCGATTTATACAATTCGGTGGGATGAATTATGCCATTCAAAGTCAATTAATAGATTGTGAGCATCAACTTAAAATTCGTTGGTCTATTTCAAGATCTCCACCTCTTCAAACTGGTAGATTATTTGACATGCTATTGAATTGGCGGGCTGGAAAGCATGCTGGCCGTGTTGTTGGCGAAATTGTAAAGAGCATGGAAATTCCCATCGATATAGGTACTGTTAAAGGCCAGATTTTAAGAAACATCCATTTATGACGGTTCTACACTCAGAGCTAAATTGTTCTTACTGACATCACTCACCGTACAGTTTTTTTTCTTGGTAACTTCCATTGAAGCAGTGGGCCTCGTCTTCCTCGTCTTGAAATATGAAGTAGGGGAACTTAGCAGTAAGCTAACTTCTTCACTTCCTCTGACTGAGACATTCATCTAATTATTTCCAACGAAATAACTGCAAATCTATCTAGAACTTTGCACGCCACCATACTTTGTCAAATCAATTGAACTCCTCATGCGGAATTACTTGTATCCGAACAATGTTTCTTCATTTCTTTGTTCTTCCGAGTATTGTTGTCTAATGACATCCACTGGAGTGCGACCACAATAATGACATGAATGTGCTATAAAAGCGTATATGTGTGTTCCCAAAGTGTCGCTGGATAATTATTTACAATTAACTCGACACATAAACAATGCCAATGATTCATCGCGAATCCGTCCGTCGGACACAGAAAATTATAACGAAGCTTATATTTTGACGGTGATAACGCGTAATTAACACGAATACACGAAAATTTTACTATGCACGCTCAGGTTAATCAAAAAATTGACATTGAAAGCTGAAGACCTAGGAGGCGGAAAAAGGAATTTCCTGAATTTAGACAAGAATCTACGGTTACCGGATCATTATGGACATGTCGTGTGAATTACCTCATACTGAGAATAATGGAACCATAACTCGCATTCAAATGCGAGGCGGAACCCACGAATAAATTCACTTCAGTGAGTTTATGGACCAAGTCCCTTTTTGGAATTGAAGCTTTTAGTAAATGGCTTTTAATTAGTCTCCAAAGAAACAGTAAGCATTACGTTACGTGATTCAATTGACGACGTTTTATTCGTCATACTGTGAAGGTTATTGGACGTGTTTAGCGTTTAATTTCTTTTAATTAACTTTTACTGGTCTTGCTGTGTTTGTGATGTTAATTTGAATAATTTATCCTTAAGGTTAAGCTTTGTGCTTTCTATAAAAAGCAAACATACAATAGAATTTTTTTTTTAAATTCTGTGATCGAATCAAATTTGACACTGAGACAGAATCATGAAGCATGACCGTTGAGTATTATTATTGTTATTCTTTGAATGTCAGCTGATTTTTGTACAATTTCACTTGAACAGTCAGATTAGCAACAAACTTAATCTTCAATAAAAAGGTTTTATATTCTTTTAGCTAGTTGAACCCGCTTTTAAAGGCATGTTTACAAGAAAAGGAAGTTAGAGGGTATAAATATTAGCCCGTAACGATTTTTACAATTGAATTCGGATTATATTTTTGAACTTGGATTTAGTGGCTCGAAAAGTGTTTAAAAAATTTAAGTTTTAAGGTGAATACAGCAAACCTTTCGTTTCTTCAAAAGCACTATTTTTAGCTTGTTTTTCAGCCTTGCGAGGTGCCTTAGCTATTTTCTAAGCGTCAAAAGTCTCTTTTTGGACGTGGACGTTTTTCGTAAATCTGAGTTTAAGTCCTGACTTTCGTGCGATTTGCACAATCATGGTCTTCATAATTTGCAAATGAGGGCAAAAATGTTTTTCTAATGGTGGTGAAACAGTGGTTCATCCGATCAATATTGGCTTCGAAACCTTAAATTTATCGTTAATAAAATCCAGGTGGATGTGAAAAAGGTCTTTCTTTATTTTGACCTTTGAGTTTTCGACATTTGCACCGCGAATTCAGGCTATCTGTATTTGTTAACACTACCAATGAATGAAGCGTTACATTTAAATATAATTACATTCCACTTAAAGAGAAACATCCAAAGACTGCAACAGAATCACATATTATCTTTCATTCAGCGTAGCGTCAAACCAAGGTTTTCCTTTTTGTTGCAAGCACTATGAATTAAGATTCATTTTACCATGAGACTCTGTTGAAATCCTCATTCGTCCCGTCTTGGTTTTTGCCCATTTTTAAATTTTTCGAAGTTCTTTAGAATAAACTCGTTGACCATATTAATCATATTAAATATTGTGATATTATTGGTGAAATGGCATTTCTCCTAGTCAACTGCTTTCCTGCGTATCCACATTGGTCGCCTGTTTGGATAGAAGAACTATAGTTAAACTTTGCGATCACTAATGACCGTTGCCAATCAAAGGATAGATCGGAGGATCTCTTTTGGGCTTGCGTTGTTTCGCACAAATGGTGTTTATTAACGACCCCGATTGCCCTAAGTGGCTATCTCATGTCAGTCATACTCTCTTCCAAAGCTCTTTTCAAAAAAGAGCATGTCTCAACCGCTTAGACCTCCCGCCGGACTTTTTACTGAATACACCCTCATCGTAGCAAACCTTAAACACTAGAGGGTGATTTATAAACATATAATAAATGGATTTGGATGTAAGAAATATTATTATGGCCTGAAAGAACAGTGCCTATGCCGTACGTACCTTCAGAATGGACCATTTCTGAAAATCCATTTTGGATCACTGCTTCTAGCGTTGCGACCGGTATTTGACGAATCACGCGAACAATGTTTGCTTCTAAATCCTGGATCGTAGCTAGCTTATTGGCGAGGATTTTTGACTTCCCAAAGCCCCAAAGGAAAAAGTCTAAAGGTGTGATTAAACACTAGCTAGGTGGCCAATTGACATGTAAGAAACGAGAAATGTTTAGCCCATCAACATTTCTCTTAATAAAGCCATTTCATGCGCTGTGATGCCGTTGCCCCGTCTTGTTGAAACCAAATGTTGCCGACATCACGGGTTTCAATTTCCGGCAGAACAAGTGCGTCCGGCCTCATTTTTAAAAAACTACGGACCAAAAATTCCATGCGAAAATCGCGAACTGAAATTTAAGCGTTAATCCAAGTATGGCTGCTGAAGATCTTGAATGAGTTGAATTAAATTGAATCCTGCTGTAAAATTCGTCAAGCTGTCGAATTCGTTCAGATCGGCGTTAAGTCGATTGCTCACCGTCTTAAGCCACACTTGCCGCTACAGGTGCAATAATCTCCTTACTACGGGCTGGATGTGGTCCCTTCAGTCGCGTTTTATCCAATAATAGAATAGGTAAAAGCAATAACGGACTCGGAAGGTCGATGATGCACCCCATATGTTGCTCGAACCGAACGAAAGTGAATTGAAAAAAAAACAGTCTAAATGAATCACTCTTCATAAATGTGAAAACTGTCTTCACATTTTGGATGACCTTCCGCCATAGGAATCTTAAGGGACAATTTGTTGCTTAAATTTATTTCTTTTTATACTCCTGGATGTGGAAGATGAAGGAAGTATTCCCGCCAACTCCCAATACATGTTTTCCTTAATCTTATTCCATCCTCAAGGGTTTATGAATACCCTTAAAGGAACGCAAGAAAGGTACTGGTGCATGTTACTTTTGAACATATTGAAAGTGCAATACTGGAGAGATATTGATTCGAAAAATGTCCTTTTACTTTTGTGTACGTCCAAATTTGGGGTTAAGGTTGAACTGAGGAGAATTCGTAGTGAATCGAGTATTACGATGAAAATGATTGGATGGCAAAAGCCACCACTGGAGCACTGTTAATTTAATAAAAAACGCAAGAGGAGGAGGCAATTGACTTTATGAGCCTCTCATTTACTTATTTTTTGATGTCTGTAAAATATTTATTCTTATTATAAGATAAGTATGATGCAAACTTTTTTATCCTATCCAATAGTACCTCAAGATATAAACAACATAGTTTCGTATCTCATTGAACATCTTTTGGATAATCATCTCGCAATCCATTTCCCCAAAAAGTAGTTCATCCGTTGTGCAAACTTTTGATCCCATTATAGAACCCAACTGTGTAGTTTAATCATTTTCTGTTGCTCCGCTGCTGCGGCCTTTATGATCATTGCATTCCAAATCTATTTTAAACTTAGTATCTTTGCGTACATCGGTTTTTCGCTAGGCCAACACGATGATGGATGCGCCAGCGAAACTCTCAAGTATATCTAACCCAACGCATGGGTGATTCTGTTTATTTTCGTTCTCTCACTACACAAATTTCTAGTTTTCGAATTAAAACAAAAACATCAAAAGAGCACATGGCAAAGAAAGAATAAATGAGATATAAAACAGGGAATCAAAAATTGTTTTACTGCGGTAAAAGCAGCGTTGAAAAAATAATTGCAAACGTACTCGTACTCACACTGAATTGGCACAAAAAAAACAACACCTCGGACGCCACTGGTTCTGACCATGGCACTACCTACCTCATCATACATTCTTTCAATGATCCTATGTAATTTTTTTCTTTTCTGTAAAAAATACGGAGCGAACGGATGTGCCAATGTTCAGGGTAAAAACTTGTAACCAAGTTTCTTGAAACCAGCCTAAGAGTGAGCTGAAGCAATTTACGTCAAAGTCAAAGTTCATAAACTCACATAGGGGGGCTTTGCACCCATTAAGTAATTGGACTTAAAGGTTTTTTACTTCGAAAATCATCAGGTTTTCTCTTATTTTGTTTGAATAAAACACCGGTCCAAGACTAAGACGAAACCGTTTGCATTTTAATGTCACTTGTCGCACATGTCGTTAAAGAAAAAAAAACTAAGCCGGGTAATGCCATTTAACTGTTTCTGTCTTCGACGTTCGACGAAGGCTTGAGAAAAAGATCGCTTCTTATGTTGCGGCGCATATTCACACATTACGAACCCAGTTGGTGGAAAGTTAAATCATTGTCCCGCTTAAACGCGTGAACATTTTCCACAAAGCAATTGCTTTGCATACGGAACTTCATGCCGGACAAATGGAGTTTTTTTTTTTGCCTATCACCTGCGTGGAAAGTGAGAAAATTTCGCTTGAGAAGAAAAAGCGTTCAGACTATAAACAATGAAGCGGAAGGCTGACTAAAGTGTTTTCCTTGGTTTTGAAAATATGGAAATAAAAATAAAAAAGTTCTCATTCGAGGATTAAACGGAAGCAGATTCCATTTTGGAAAACCAAGAACGAGAAAAAAAATAGCTGCATTGCCAATTCGTTCAGCGACCCCTTTTTTTTAAAAAAGAATATGCTTGAAAAATGTATTACGTGTTTAACCAGGGTCGCTATGATTCAGGCGTCGCAGATAGGGCGCTTGTTATTAGGGCACATTTATTGCGATCAATGTTTAATTACCAGCAAAGTTTTCAGAGTGTTAATTAAATATTAAAAAAAAGTAATTAAAATAAAAATTATCAGGAAAAATAGTAACCGCAGTAGATGAAAATTAAGTTAGTGTTCAGAGGCCACATATTTTAAGAGTGACGATTTTAAAGCGTTCGTGTTTCCAATAATTTTAAGGTCGGCGGGCAAGGAATTCCTAATCTAGGAGACTTGGACTAAAACGATGTAGTCTTTAGGTAAGAGTGACTAGTGGAACGTTTTGTGTTTTTTTAGATTTTTTGGACTGTTTGGAAGCACATTTGATTTTGATCAAAGGTTATGTTTAAGTGCCCAACGATAAACGTTTTCCAGATCTAAGTTAACAAGTTCCCCTGCTTGGTCAATCTCACTAAAAGGACCGGCTATAGAAAGCTTCACATCGTCGGCATAATGTCTACTATACAAAGCTTAATTGTTTCGGCGAGTTCAATAACGTATGTACATACATTGCAAAAAAGGTGGGTCCAAGAATAGATCCTGGTGGTTCCCCACACTCGGCGTATATTTTCAAAAGTTTCGAGCCAAACGCCAACAAAATGATAAACGTTTAAGCAATATTTCGTGACAAATTTCCTGAAAGGGTGATTTTTGATATTTTTTTTTGAATTCCAGTTTGTTTAAGACAACGCCCCAGTTAATGCTCCACTAATGATTCATGTTGTAGAAGAAAATATTTGTGCGGTTATTCGAAATTTACTGCCGCAATTATGCGAAGTGAAAACATGTTAAAAATATTCATCGAAACAATGACTAATTGCAGGAAGGAGTTATTCCGAGGTTTATAAATTTTGCTATTGATCAGAAACCGCATAGTTTGAACTTAAGACTTAAATTAAATATCACCAGTTTCCACAAGTTTTTTTAAGCTTCTTTACTTTTTAAATTGAACTTCTTGCTGGGTGAACTTATACTTTATGACCTTAAAATTAAATAGCTCCAATGTCATTCCATCTTTTGTATTTTTTATGAGTTCATTAACATGTTAAACAAAGTTGTTGGTCGAACGAAATGGCCATTAACAATACTTCTAACCGGTTGTACTGGAAATTTAAAACTTGACATGGGCTTACTTGTCAATGCTTTAAATTAATAAATATGCTAGCAATTTTATGTTCCAGTCAGCGTGGTCTTTGGCAGCTTACATATCAAACAAAATGGAGAGATATGAACGTATGATATGTTTACAAGAAGAGAATTAGAAATGAGCCTATCTCTGTTGGGTCTCATCAAGTCCTATTAAGGTACACTCAGAATAGAATTTGTTCTTCTTATGGCAGACACAACAGGAACCTTAAGAGAAGATGCATAGTCTGAAAGCCATTGTACTTATGTCGATTATGTGCGTCTCTACTTAAACCATTGAAAGTAGATTCGTTGTCCTTGTTTCATTTAACTGCGGCTATAATTTGCTAGATATAAAGGTCGTCTTGACTGTCACGATGCATTCAAGTATCTTGGAACAATTTTGTTACAAATATTAAAATATATCATAATATAATAAAATAAAAAATCTAAATTAAATATGGTAGTCGTCTTAAGCTTCAAATTGCCATTTTATTGGGTTTTCTCCCCGTTGCTCTATTCTTTGAAAATATGAAGATATCGATTCCACGGGCAAGTGGTTTATTGTCGAGTTGAGATGGCCTGGAGGACATTTTTAATAAATGCAAAACATATCGAGAGCTAAATGTTGATTCACCAGCAGAGTGGCATCGAGTTGACATAAAAAGTCTTTGTCCCGTTCTCGATCGAAAATCTACGAGATGTCTAATGGAATGGCACTTGATGGATGGCTAACATCAATCAGTAAGTTTCCGGTTTAATATTGGCTGCAGAAACTTATTTATGCTAGGCTTTCTTACTGTTTAACTTTTTCAAAACTTAACTTTTTTTTGACAGTTTTTAAATGTGAAGAAATTTCAAACTCAGAACCACTGATTGAACTTCTCTCGTTGCTCGTAAGATGAATGTAAGAAGAGAATCACTTCCGTACTTAAGTCTGAACTGCAAAAGTTCATAAAGTTTTAGTAAAATTTTAAACCACAAGAGTGCTGTTCTTTGGGTGTCTTAAATGCCATCTTCAGCAAAATGCAAGAATCTTTAATATGACAATTCAGTCATATCATGAAAAGCAATCGAATTCTGTATTATGACACTCTTAGGGGGCCCCATTACACCGCCTTCATACCAAACTTGGTACTAAGCCGACCCTGTAATTTTTCTTTGGCAGTGTTTCAAGCCATCCAGGGGTGATTCAAACACAATAATAATTAGTTAACTTTACTCCCCACCAGGCCCGATCCAAGAACTTCATTAGGCTACATACCTAGGCACTATACTATGTACAATTATTGTTATTCTTCCCTCGTGATGCTTTGCATAATCGCATTGTTTTACGCGCCTAGAGCTAAGTTTGTCGGGTAGACAACCTGTTGCCTTTGCTTCTACTTCTTCTTCTTCATACTGCCTCCGGAATTGTTTAGTTTTTTTTTATTAGATTTTTTGTTGTTTTACGATTCGTATCCGTGAGATATTTCATTGCTGCGATGTGGTGTGATGGTGCGCCAATGCGCTGTGTAAATCATAATGCAGTTGTGCCCTGTATTGTTGCTGTTGGCTTGCGTTACTTTTTTTTTGTTGTTTTAACACAGATACGCGCCGCGGCTAAATTTAATGAAGGAAATTCTTATATTAACCGAGGGAAGATTACTCCATTGGTTTGGTTTATCATGCGGCTTTCGCCGTTGTATACTGTACGCCATCGTTTTCACAACATAAATTGTGAAATTTAAGTTTCAAATAAAGTTGGGAGCTTCAGGTCTTCATTTATCGCTAGATACGATGTGAAACGTTTGAGCCTTACATTCTAAATGACACAGAGAATTTTAGTGAATTTGTTGTATTTTTGTGTGGCAAAGAAAGAGTGAGAATTTGTTGTTGCAGTTGTTTTTTAGTGAAATAAAATCTTTTGAAGTAAAATTGTAGTCATAGAACTCGTAAAAAGCCAGCAACAGATACTGAGAGACAAACTGCAATCCAGAGATAAGATGAGATTGTTTGTGAAAATGTAAAAATAGAATCGGACATAGAACTGACCCCTGAGGTCCGCTAGCATTTATATCAGGAATTGCTAATTTGGAACCTGCACAAAGAACTAACATTGACCGAAAGTAGTTGCTTCGATCGAAAAACGATGAAATGATCCCTTAAGCAACGTTTTCAAAAGAAATATGGCTTGTGATGTTTGAACAAAAAGCCTGTCAACTCTCATTAGCTATGACTCAAGTGGTTTCATAGGATGAAAGCAGCGCTTCCATGTACTTGGAAAGAGAGAATGTTACTTGAGTGGATATCTGTTGGGAGGAAAGGATCATTTTGGTTTTTGTTTTCTGGAAAAATTTGTTTCCAGTCAATCGAAAGAACTTCTATGGCAGCTTTCAATGTTAAAATTTTCAAAACTTGACACGTTCATTTTGAAAGTCAAGTCCGAAGCCTTATTTGGCGTCACCAGACATAAAATGGTTTCTACAACTTGCAAAAATCTATAAATCGTCTTTTCTCTTAGGTCATGGCTACTACTCCTACTTCTGACGTTTCAACCTGCGTTCTTTAAATTTCGTTTGAGCCTTTGAAGCAGTTTGCTATCCCCCGGGAACTTATGTTTTGAAGAAACTTTATGTAAGGTTTTTTTTCTTCCTAGACTTTAGGAAGAGTCTAAAATACTGTCTAGTCTCTTTTTTTTTCTTCGCAGTTATTTATTCTCTTCTTCTAGTCTAGCTCTGTACTCTTTCCTTCTTGCACGATTTTTCCTTTGCACACCTTCTTATGCGCTTCTTCGCTTACGTTCTCATACTAAACTTTTCTTGTCAAGGATGCGAGGAGAGCGCGGCATCGTGATCTCCTGTTTTTGACGGTTGGTCATAGTTTTTCAAGTCTTTTGTAGGATCTGCCTCTATTAGGCCCACTTTTATACCACGTGATATTGCGTTTAAGGATTGGAAAGTGGCACTCTTAATCGCGTTGCTAATGCAAAGCAGTCAACGTCTATATTAGACCCTCTTTACGTGGGCACATCCACGATAATACAAGAACGTCTGCCAATTAGCACGAGGTTTATTTTGTTGCCAGTTTGACTGCCTATGGATCGCCAGGTTTCTGTTTGGATATTTTCGAAAATTAGGAAATATTGTTGTTCTTATCACCGTTTTGTTCATAACCGGATAAGTATATCGTCTCCGAATATGATTTTGCCTTCTAACTTGGGACGGACTTCATCCAAGAGCCTTCATCTAAGAGCCTGGCTCTTAGAATCTTCAACTTCAACGGTTGGGACATATGCACATAAGACCATTTGAGGATTTAGATCACATCCAGGCGATCGATTACCGCCCTTCGTTCTCAGCCGCTTTCATACGGTTCGAAATAATATCCAACTTATACTGCTTGTGGATAGGTTCCAATAAAGTAACTCCTGCGCTGTAAGGTCCTCGAAGATTCCAGAAGTATACTCCCATATCGTTGTCCCCTTTACACCATGTCTACTTTATTTTTGTGATCGGTGATCGATGTGAATCCGAGGCAGCCCGCTCTGTCATGTCATGTTGGTCCAACCCAGAAGTCGGATTAAACTAAATTCAACATAATTAGAATTTTTTGAAAATAGAGGAAAAATATTTATGAACACTCAAAAAAATATAGGATACATTTTTAAACTCTGATAAGCTGTAACTAACCCACATTTTCTGAAGGCGGCTCTGAGGAAAATTTCTGACAAGTAACACAATACATATTTTTCAAAATCCAAAAAATGTCCAAGCTTCCAACGCAGCAATTCATGATTCATTAAACTGAAAACCTTTGAAAAGACAACTTAACGAAGAAGAGTCAGCTACTTCTTGTCAAGATTTTGTCCTAAATTCTTCTATAATATTGACTCTAGCTGTATAAAGCAACTATGACGAGGACGAAAAACCAGACTTAAGACGATAAAGCAGCTAATTTTGTTCAAAGTAACTAACTAAATACCTTTCAAAGACCTTCTATAGTGACAGGTTAAAGTGCTGATCGGTTAAATCTTTATTTAGTCTTACATTTTTTTCATAACTGAAAAAAAAAATAGGTTAAGCATATCGAAAGAAATCAATCCACTTAGTTATCTTTTAAGGTGATAAACAAAATCAATTGAAAGTGATGTCTTCACTTATTGCGACTGTTATTTTAAGGCAAAGTCAATAAAAAGATCTCAGCTTCGTATATGCATTAAATTATTGAGGTCACCGACACGAGCCAAACCTAACACCCACGTCTTTTAACACTTGTAAGAAATGACAGTAATCGATACCGAACGCGTTGGATAAAGTAACATTTTCGAACTTGAAATGCATACTTTGTAGATTCACCTCATCGGTAGAGATTGTACTACAGAGAGTCAAATATGATTTCGATGGAATTTTTTTTTCTGTTTTTATAATATTCGCATGTTCATGGGGCTATGAACACCCTTATAATGTTAAAATGCAACTGGATAGTTCGCTGGAACACTTTTGTGTGAAAACGACAAAAAAAGAGCGATAGACATGAAGTGATTCGGTTAACTTCGCAATGTTTTTTATCGCTCGACTTTGAACTTTGTTAAGGAGGTACAAGATGGACTTGGAGCACCTGCACAGACATGTGAATTATACACCTTTTTGTGGCAAATGTAAGCTTTGTAAATAGCAGCCACGTCAATCTTGCGCCGCTAAAGGAAACTTACACATTTCGCAGTGTTTTTGGCGACATCGGTCATGTGGTCATTCTCCAACTGATGTTGTTACTGAGGCATATTCCGAGGACCGAAAACTTTTCGGTTTCATTGATGCAAGTGTCATTCATGAGGAACGCCTGAGCATTTATATTTCGCCTAAGTGAGAGTAGACAGCATCGTGTTTTGAAAGCATTAAATTCTACTCCGTTCTTAGAAACCCATATACGTATTCTGCTAGTATCGGAATTCAATGATTAATAATTCCATTACGAAAAGAATAAATTGGATTAGTTATAGCATTATTACACTTAAAAAAAGAGTCGGAGGCCAAACGGAGCCCTGAGGCACACCAGTAATTATCTGTTGAATTGTAAACTTGAAACCATCCAAAGCAATTTGTATTGAACGGCCCGAAAGGTAGTTTCTTATCCATTGAATAAGATATTCGTCAATACTTCACGCACCCATTTTCGACAAGCTGGTCTGATCTCAGACCATGTCAAATGCTCTTGACATATCAATCGCAACAACCTTTCTTTCATCTGTAAGGTGCAGGAAGTGGTTCCTATTTTCGGTGAGATAAGACACCAAATCGGACTGTCATTGAGGTGTTCCCGTGATAACAGATATTTCAAAAGCTGAAGATTAATCAGCATTTCCAAGACCCAAGAAAAAAGGGACGTTAGTGCATTGGGCCGTCAGTTGGTGGGAGAAAAAGATTCACTTAAAAATCGAATTAAATTTTCTAAAAATACTACGTCAAGCCATTTACGTTCGCTCCAAATACGAACCTCAAACAGCTTAAACGCCTTACCAATTTGACTATGCTCCTAAAGCTCGTGACATGGCGCTATTAGTCAATTAGTAATCGAATACAACCGCCAGTTGCGACAATGTAATTGCTCAAATAGTATCTAAAACAGGCGACACGCTGTTTGAAGTCGTCACTTTTGCTTTCGAACTGCAGCGTGTATACATATGGTATGTTTCTATATACGACGAAGGAACCTTGGCGTTAAATGATAGCGCATTCAAGACGAACTATTTGCGATAAAGACTCATTGAATGCTCTAGAAGTAGGTTTATTGCTAAATAACATTCAAACATAAATACACACTTTGTGCATATAAGTTCCACAATAATTACATCACTCACTTAACCCGAGGATAATTAAGGCAATCATTTAAAACACCGCACAATACATGCCGACGACGGAGGGCGAGGTATTTATTTTTTTGTTTTTTAAATAAAAAAAAAACTAGATCTATTTCCTTTTCGATTGGTGTTAATTACAAGTTCGAGAACGTGTACATGTTCTTGATACGCAGTCGAGTAAATATAGGTTAATTGTAACACGTTCTATTATCTATGTTTTTTCGCATACCACATGAATAAGCAAATGAAGAAAAGTAGGTGCTGGTTCTAGATCCATTATAACAATGCTCGTCGATGGGATTTGCTGTGAAGAGGTCAAAGTTTGCGTATGCAGATCTATTCCATGAAACTAGGTAAGGAGGCTTCTTCAAGAATTGAAATTGCAATTTTATTTGAATAAGATTAGATTAAGTCTTTCTCAGTAGTTGAGAAAGTTGAGTCATTTTCTGTTCTGACTGAGAGCAAAACAAAGCCGTGTTATGCGGAGACCACTCAAACCAAGGGCTCTTAGATTTTTTGTTTAACGTACCTTATTGTCAATGTTTTCAAATCGGATAAGCTTTGCTGGTTGGTTTATATGCTACTGGTGAGGATATGCTATCACCTATCTACACTCGTTTCTAATCTCAACACTGCTCCAGCGGGCCGTCAAAGGCATACATCTGACAAAATGTGCTCTTAACTGAGAAAAGACCACTGCAAACATTCATGCCACAAAAGTTGAATGCTGTAAGACCCAAACTGAATGTGCCTCAAACTGAATTGAATAGACAACTTCACAGATCGCTTTAGAAAGCCATGTGACTGCTAGAAATGAGTTCTTAATCCTAAATTGATTCACTCCGTACACTATATTTTCAGACCTTTACTAACCTTCGCTTTGGTCCGATTGATGCTGTCTTCTGCCGGAATCAATGCTGAAACTCTTACCGATCGCTGTCTATGATAGCAACAAGGATCTGCCTCATGCTGAACTCGCGCATCATGAATGCTTCACTCGGAGCTATTATCAGCAAAAAGTAACTCAACCGGAGCAGGCCACAAAGTGGGGTTGATCTGGATACTTATTGCAGACGAATGGCTTTAATGTCACGACTTATGGAAGAAGAGGACTAAACGTCAACCTGTCTAAAACTGAGGTAGTGGTATTCACTATAAGAAGAACGATTCCAATGTTCGACTCCCCGAAGATGCACGGCACTGCTCTGCCAGTAAAAAAGACTGCAAAATTTTTCTGTGTCATTCTAGACCCTTAACATCGCAGAAACTGCGGCGGAAAGGCATGAAAGAAGATTTTTTGCAACACCTGAGGACTTAAACCAAAGGTGGCTCTCTGGCTATACACAGCGATTATCAGGCCCCTACGGTTCATTACTCTGTTGAATGCCGATTGCTTAGGGAGACACCAACTGCAAACTGGAGACAATGCTGAATCTGCTACCACTGAATCTTTACTGAGGTAGGTAAACAATGCTCTTAAGCACGCCTACTCCTCCTGCAATAAAGGAAAACACTGAAACAGACTACATCATCTCCACAACAGACTTTAACAAGAAAGTTTTTATTAAAATTGCCTGAAGGGAGGAGTGGGAATATGTTCCAATACTGAGCTAGCTTTCTATACTGATCGGTCCAAAACTGCCCTAGACATAGAGGCCGGTGTGCTCTGTAAAAACCGGTGCATAAATTGCTTCTTCGTATAAAAGATAGCTGCAACGTGTTCCAGGCCAAGGTTACAGCCATCCTACAAGCCGCGAAAATGAGGAGATAATTTAGTCAACAAGGTCGTAACCATCTACGTTGACAGTAAGGCGGCCAATAAGGCTCTGAGCTCGACACGGATTTAATCCAAGCTTTTTAAGATTTGCGAACAATGACTTAACATTATATCTGCAGTCAATACGGTATACCATTGGGTGTCAGGTCCCCCCGATATAAACCAGAGGGGCAGACGAACAGGGATCAGAATTAGAAACTTATTAAATTCTACCATTTGTTTAAACCCCAATTGACTCGGGAACAATAGACAGGGATAACACATGCCGAATCATGTGTAACAGCTGGGCTTCTGTGGCCAGTCATAAAGGCTCTTAGATCCAGAGATCTCATTTACCTTAATCGAGAGGGTATCTGTCTCGCCTCAAGCATAATAATAGATCATTGCAACATTGGCACTCATGGGGAGCGACTCGGTACACCATATAACGACTTTTACTTAAGCTGTAGATATGTCGAAGGAATAGAATCTGTACGTCATCTGCTCTACGAGTCTCCCGCACTAGGTACAAGAATGTGATCTCTTGGCAGTTCCTTTGTTAATGGGCTGGATGAATTTTCTTTTCTTCCATAGATATGTTCATCTCGACTATGGGCACCAAGAGCAGAATTTGGGTCTAACACCGTCAGAATAAATGAAGGCAAAATTACTTTACGAAGTAATCATTACTAACAATTTCATTACCATCTTCGTTGATAGTGGAATGAGGTTAGTATGAATGAAATCCGGCCGATTGTCTTATTGCAAAAAGCGAAAACAGAAGGATACCGACGCGAAATGAAGGATATTGTGGTTTGGTTCAATTGCTGTATGGAAGAATTCAATTTCGTCTTTTTGCGTTCGTTCAATTCGCAGGATTTCAATCGCCACTCAGTAGTCGTGTTCGGCCGCAATCTTTTTTGAAGTGTTGGCCATACTTTTGCTTTTTTTTAAATGATTGTATGGGCTGACTTAGCAGTAGCCCATTCTGTCGGGCTGTCGGTTGAATACATTATCGATGGTGTCTGCCCATATTTCTCGAATATCTTGACTTTTTGCTTGAATACCGAAATTTTCTCTCAATCACATCCTACAAAAAAACACTGCTCTGTGGCAATCAATCAACATCACTTAAACGATTGTTGAACTTGATATTCCTAAAATCGATTGTTCGAGGGATTGTTGTGCACGTTGATCCATTTCCTTCCCAGTTATTGTGCCTCAACGAAAAATGGGCAGCAAACACCGTCACTCAAAAACCCAAACCGAAAATGATTACGTTGAGCAGCATTGACTTCCTTTTGAGTACGTGTGGATCTCGCAATTTGCCTGGCTAACATCCCGCGAGATCAAAATGCAAACTCATCTGATTGATATGATTTTATGAGCAAAAAATTGTCGTGTCTATTTAGGTCAGCTTTTGATGTTCAAATAAAGAAGCGATAACAAAGCGGGCTTAGCTTCAATTTCGGCGTTAAATTGTATATGAATAATTCAAGATCATTATGCCAAATGCCCCGTTGAGCCGACAGGACTTGCTTACACCACCGAGTGTCAGTTTCATGCGATATTTCTTTTCAAAATTCGCACTATTTTGGCAACACATCAGATGGCCCACCCTTTATATCATATTTAGTTTCCATCCCAGTCTCATCTGGACCAATTCCAGATTTCTATGGTTTGAAAAGATCGAATGAGATTTTGAAAAGAAGATCCTCCGCTTATGGCAACAATCTCTCCAATTTATAGCAACAAATTAGATATTATCGTCCAGAAGTATGCAAACATTTTCAACTTTATAACAAAAATTTTATAGACTCCTGAAAGTATGCAATAGAATTCGATACACACTTCATAGTTTTGATATTTTTCAGACAATCATGAGTAGAGTTTCTTAACTTCAAAAGGCAATAAATTGGTCTCTAATTGGGTCACCGATTCTGTCATTCTCTTTATCACTTTTCTAATTTTTCTTAATAGGAAACCTTTTATAGAAAAAAAATATTTGAAATAGTTTAATTTAACTGCGTGACAACTAAAAGAATATGTTTCAGAATAATGTTTTCTTAGGTCCTGTGAAAGTCAAACAATGGCACCCTTTTCTTTCCATTTCATTGACATGATTGTCAATTAGGCATAAATCATTTGTACCCATTAAAACAGTGTAAATACTTTCCACCGCCTGACTCAATTCAGCGTTTCCCAGAAGAGTAATTCCTCTCGCATGATTTAATTCATTGATACTGGTAAGTATCACGTTTCCCATTCGAACCCTCATACATGATTTTTTTTTATTAACATTGCATCTCTCACCTGGATCGACAAGCTCAATCGACTGTAAAAGGGCACTTCCCTAATCACATATGATGTCCTGCAGTTTATATTCGTATGTATGTACGTTCAAGCAACGACTATCATTGCAGTCGAATGATTTTATTTGCATGTCACCCTGTCAGCTGGTGAGATTTTTCTCTTTAGAAAGGGTTAAATTACGCGCTTCTGACAAAAAAGAAGGACGAAGGGATAATTGGAATGCTGAGGATCCACGAGGACTTGAATAATTGCGGGATATTAAAGGTGATTTTTCAAAAGGATCCCAAACAATGGAAACATTTTCTTAGAAAAGAATATAGTACGGGGAGATGAGGGTTACAAAAATAGACCCTCATGTGAATGGAGGCCACGACTGGTAGGTAGAGCCATTAACTGCTGAGGAGTTCAGTATTTTAGTGATTTATTTGGGCAGTGACGAAAAAATGCTATATTGTTTGAGGGCATTGACAGCAGTATTTTTCTTTGTTCTCAGATGATTTTTGTTCCTTCTTTTTGAAGTCGCATGTTTAAAAGAGCTCTTTATTAAAAAAACCTTGAATCAGTCAGAAGACTGGCCGCTTATCCAAATTGGTTTGAAAATCATCAAAATGATGGATCAAGGCACAAACTTAGAGAAAAATCGAATCTAGAATCTGATTCTAATTTTAAATTTCATCGCAACAAAATGTTTAAAATAATTTTTGCAGATCGAATTATCATGCGGTACGGTACGGTATATACGGTACGGCTATATTTTAAAAAACGCCATCGATCCATGGAGGATCTGGGTTTGAGTTGTAGCATATCCCGAAAGAACACTTCAAAAGCCTATCTTGATCCGCAGATTCTGTCAGCCCTCTTTGTTCATAATCCTGGTTACCATAATTCGAAAATACGAATATTCGTGGCTCGAGCGTTGTTGACCGTTTGCTCTTTATGCCCGACTCACTGTTACCGAATAATTTTTACTATCTGGATTCGCGTTTGCACTTACTCCTGCATATGCATTCCTCGTAAACAGAACCTTATATCTTTATTTCGTTAAAGGTCGAATATTCGGTTCCCTAAAATTGCTATTGCGACATTTTGTTCAATAAAGTGTTCAACAGATTGAATTTAGGGAATCTTTTATTTCCATACAAAATTGTTGATCACAAACCTTTACAAACCAGAATGAAATATTATGGAAAACTGACCTAGAATTATTACGTGGGTAAATGGGGGGCGGAAAGAATTTTGGAGTGGTTTTATTTAAAAAAAAAAACTATCAAGGCTTAGATCTCCAAGATTCTTGATTTGCGTGATTTAAGTACCACACTCAGGCCCAATCGAATTTCAGACCAAGAATTCGTAATCACTGCCATTTGCTTCACTAATTTTGAAAACTAATGGAATATTCCGCTCAAAAATTTAATAATCCACGAAATGTTGAGTCGACTTCCGGTTGACGCAAGAAAATCAAGGCTCTGTTTATGCTTTTATTCATAGTGCAAATAAGCTTACCTATAAGGATCTATTCTTGACACAAACGTCTCCGCAGGAAAAAAAGTTCAAAGTCTGATCTTGGTTCGAGTTGAAAGGAAAATCCAGACACAAGTCCTTAATAGAATAGAAGAAACTTATATCTTTGATATATTGACAATAAATGCTTTCTCATCGTACCAAGTCCTGACCTCGTCAAAACGCGTTAAGCTGTCCTTTTATCCTTATGGGGAGTTTATCACACATTAAATAATTTAGGTTTCACTTTAAGGAAAAATACGCTTGTTTTGTTGTTGCTCAAATTTTATATGGAGCATCATTCACTACATCGATAGCCACGGTCCAGGTCTTTATCCACGAAATGACAAATGATATTTTTTCACCACATCTCGCGAGTTTGAATCCTCCGCGAAGTATAGCCGACATGGAAAAACTGTTAAGGACTATTCGGATTTCGCAATACACTGGAGGTCAAACGTCGTCTAGTCTGTAACTCTTGTATTGAACAGTGATTCTTACACTAGAATCTTAAACAATAAAATTGTGTCGGCACGCGCTTCTTCACAATCAGTAGAAAGAAAGTATTGAAAAGTCTGCGGCACAATAAGTTGTTTTGCATATGACGCAAGGACGCAGGTATTATGGAGGACATGAATATTTAAAAGTTTCTCAGACAGTTACCAATTTGAATTAAGACAAAATAGGACTAGTCGACTTAAGGCTTATTTACTGACCAACCGAACATTCGATTTCTGTTTCGGCCAGATTTGGCCAAAAAATTGGTTCCGGACACAGTTTCGGTTTCGTCAGAAAATCGGCCGAAACTTCGGCGGCGCCGAAACGCATTCTTCCACAAGGCACACAGGAATTTGGCCCATTGTGATACCGCGAGGGTCATGTGGATTAACGTACTACTGTGTCCAAAAAATAAGGTGACATTGTATTTATTTTGAAAATTCATTATTTATTCTTCCAAATCGATTTCATCCCCTTCAAAGTAATCCCCTCCCGATGCAATGCACTTATGCCAACGAATTTTCCAATGTTTGAAACACTGGTTGGAGTCACTTTCCGGGATGGCCTTCAGTTCCGTCTTCGCTGCGGCTTGAATCTCCTCTATCGTATCAAAACGGTGTCCCCGGAGCGGTCTTTTGAGCTTTTTGAACAGCCAGAAGTCGCACGGCGCCAGATCAGGTGAATACGGTGGTTGCGGAACGATATGGGTTAAACTTTTGGCGAAATGATCACGAATTACGAGTGCGGTATGGGATGGTGCATTATCGTGGTGTAAAAACCAAGAATTGTCTTTCCACAATTCCGGCCTTTTTAGGCGGATAGCGTTACGCAAACGACGCATAACGTTCAAATAATATTCCTTGTTGACTGTTTGGCCGGTTGGAAGGAATTCATAAAGCACAACACCACGATAATCGAAGAAAACAGTCAACATGACCTTGATTTTTGAGCGACTTTGGCGCGGTTTTTTTGGTCTCGGCTTTCCTTTGGCACGATATTCGCCCGATTGAGCGGTTGTTTCGGGGTCGTAAGCATAGATCCAAGTCTCATCGCCAGTTATAATGCGTTTCATGACATCCGACGCCTTTTTTCCAAAAAATTCAATGTTTTCGGTACCAGTCGAGATTTGACGCGCTTGAGACCCAAAGCATCCTTCGAAATGGTATTGACTGAGCCTTTCGATAAGCCAACTTCATCAGCAAGGTCTCTTATCGTTAATCGATGGTTTTTCAACACCAAATCTTTGATTTGTTGGACGTGAGCTTCATCGGTTGAGGTTGATGGTCGCCCAGAACGCTCTTCGTCTTCGACACGTTCACGGCCGGCTTGGAAATCACTATACCACTTGTAAACATTTTTTTTAGACATAGCCTCATCATCAAAGGCTTTCTGCACCATCCTCAACGTGTCTGCAGCAGAAAATTGATTCCGCAAACAAAATTTAATGCAAATTCTTTGCTCAATAAATTTCGACATCGCAAAAAACGAAAAACTCACTTTCAGCAGCTCACAAAACGACGCGTATCTCAAACACTATGAATATATTTTGACATGAAATTTCACATAGATGTCACTGACAGTACTACCAACCTAAAAAGAAAGAAAAATTTCCAAATCCTTTGACGCGCGCAGTTTAAATTCATATGTCACCTTATTTTTTGGACACAGTAGTATATACCTATATTGGGGAGTAAGTGAGTATTGAGAGGTTTTCCTGCCGGACTGTAAAGAAGGAAAAGGTGGAACTAGAACTAGTTTGCTTCTCAAATGAATGAGGTCTTTAGCAAGTTGGGGCAAGGTTGTGAAAAAATGGGAACATAGCTTTCTATGTCTTGATATTGCAATGTCCGGACATTCATTGAGGAGATTTAGCATTGTTAAGGAGGTTCCAGGTTTGTCTGGTGATGTTGCAAGATGGTTGATATATTTATTTTTTATGCTTAGTTTGACCACAGCTAATGGGATGTCAATAAATTGTGTGGTGCATCTGTACCTTCACAGGCAAGCTCATCTGCTCTGCAGTTTCCGTGGATTTCCCTATGTCCTTGAACCCCGTAAAGGTGAACTTTAAAAAAGTTCGCTATCTCCTTAAGGGATACGCGGCGTTCCTTGAGAAGCTTAGATGTCGATTTTTTGGCAGCTTGGCTGTCGGTCGATGTGAAGATTTCAAGAAATGTAACTATACAACAGCGATTTCGCGGTCGTGGTAAAACATGGACTAAGATAACTCAAAAAGATAAACTTCCACTTTTCGTTTGAGTTCTGACCCATCGGTTGTTATCGTGATGTAACCGGCCGATATCGGAAAATCTACTCCAAAGATTGAGGACTGATCAAAATCAACTCTGGTGCATGGCGAGATTGCATTTAGTCTTACCAACACAAACTTTGTTGTTTGACTAGCACGGTTAACTTCGCGTGAGTTCTTGGTCCGTGAGCCGCATTTTTGAATTTGTTTATTTTCTCGTGCTTATATGGCAAGGTGTCAGGTGACTTCGGACTTGTAAAAATATACTAAATTTATATAATAACAATTTAAATACATAATCAATTTCAACTTGTCCAAAAAGGGTTCGGTTTCGGCCGAAACTTAGACCGAGGCCGAATGCTCATTTACGGTTTCGGTTTCGGCTGAAGATCATGTTTCGGCCGGACACTAGGCGCATTCTAAAAATGATCAGGTAAATAAATAGTTTTAAGGTAACAAATTTGATTAAGGTTCTTTTTGAGGAACGTCTCCCATGATCGTGAAAGTCCATTTTATTTTAATATACCTCAACCTCATAAGCCCATCCAACCTTATCTTATCTTTGTCGTCAGGACCAAGAGACTCGTAAGGAGAAAAGGACATGATGACAATTTGTAACTATATCTCGCAACGATTTAAGTGGGTTGCTCTTCTAACAAGAGCAAGGAAAAGCATGTCCATTGCTAGTTGAAAAATTTTAACTAAGACTTCTTGGTCCTTTCAGGATCAGTAGAGAGGATGCCCTGTAATTCCTACCCTTCACGCTTATCCTTCTTCAGATCGACTTCAGACGCTTATATGCAGCACAACACGGGCAGAAAAGAAATCGAAAAATTTTAAGTAACAAAGGATAATTAATTTAATCACGACCGACCGACCAGCATGTTTTTGAAACGACTAGTATTACTCTGGCTTAAGTCGTGATAGGCTAATAATTTCAAACCTTCTTTGCCATCTTCAAAGCTTAGAATTTAAATGATTTTCTTCGCCTTTTATTTTCTCAGTGAAAAAAGGTAAATTTCTACTTTTAAAAGTGAAAACCAGGATAATTTCTTTTGATTTTCATGTGCTTGCGTTTCAAATCATTGACACATCATGCCCTTGCAAGTACTTTTCCCGTTTTCTGTCACACTTCACGTCCAATTGAACTTCGTCTACATTGATTAATTGTCATCACATTTTCCTTTGTCACCACTTCAATTGGAGTCAAGAGAAGTCACCTTGAAGAACATATTGCATAAAAAAAACGACTCCCATTAGATATGCCCGCAAAGCCTTTAAGGTGAACGGAATGTTAGGTGGGAAAATAGAAGTAAAACTTTATTTAAAAAAAAAGAAGACATGAAAAACTGCTCCGGAAATGAATGTTGCAGCCACTTGGCAGTATAGTCACGAATTTCCGGACCAAAATAGACACGACGAAGGTTTTCGTTCGCGTTGTAAATAATTCCATGGTAAATTGTTTTTATTGCATTTTCCAAACCAGACACAAAACTTCCATGACACTCTCGTATGTTTTTTTTTTCTCTCAAATTTGTCGATTCGGTGACTCATCCAAGAATCGCGTATTCATGTTGCATATCCGCATCTTTGCGCACTTCAGAATAAGTGTCATTATTCTTTCACGCCTGCTGAGACATAATTTCGTCCACTTTTGCACGTTCCCAAAGTGTGAGCCCAGCATATGTGGCCAATATGCCGCCATGCATGAAAAATACGACTTCCCCAGCCATCGACAATTTCCAATGTCAATGCTTTTTAGCTGCCTGCTCCTCGTACACACATGCTCGAGTTTCTGTTTGCCATTAGCAAACAACATTTTCCAACATCCCATAGTCACTCTGCGGAAAAAAAAACAATACGTTTCACACATGCGACACGGAATCGAACATTCATTGGCAAAAGTACATTTACATGAAAGTTTTGTGTTAAGAGACAAAAGTCGAAAAAAGCATTATTTTCAGAAGATAAATGTATCCATGGAAGCTGATGACCCTCAAGTGACAGATAAAATATATTTTTTGGTTCCCCTTTTTTTTTGTTTACAATGTTTCCCCTATCGGGAGACATTTATCACATTGGAATTGACAATGAGGAAAAAAATGGTGTTCCCTGTTTTTTAAAATGAAGTGTAAACATGAAGTTGAATTTGTATCTTTTTTTTGCAGAAATTATTCATTTATGTTATTTATGCCATTGTTTTTTTTTTCACTGTCCACTAAAGGGTAAAGGACACAATTGAAATAGTTTTCCACTCTACGTGAAAGTCGATCAAGAATACCAGGTGGTGTGGTGTTTCATAGTTTTTGTTTCACAGGGGCGCTCTGTCCAGCAGTTGTGGGAAAAAAAAATGCATCCCAGGTAACTGACGAAGCCAATATCTTTATCGGTTAAAAAGGTCAACTGATTTGACCCTATGTGAAATTCAGTAAGTTCAAACTTGAGTCGTCTTGGTCTTAGTTTAGTGCCATCATCCTTTTCTCATCACGGAGTTATGCTTCTGGAATGTAAGAACACTCTACATCCAAGGAAATGCTCAAAAACTGGAAACTATTCTCACGTCGGATGTGGCATATTTCCTGCAATCTAGGAAATACACTGAATGGGATCGGGAACATTGTCACAAAAGGTTGCGTATAATAGGATACGGATACATCGCGGGAAACGGCTTAGAAGGAAGATCCTTGATTTTGATCCGATAAGCAATCCTCTGGCTTTAAAACGCATCGAAAGAATTTTACTAAATGAGTCTTATACGTTCACATTCCCCCAATAAGGACGCTGAAGACTCTATACAAGAAGATTTCGAGGAACTCTTCGATGCAGCCTAGGCAGAATGGTTTGATAGTACACGCTCCACGAAAGAATACGTTTAACGTAAGTAATTCAATGATAAGTAGCATAAGATTTCGTCACAAACAGATTCACACAGCAAACTGACTGCCACCAGATGATCGAAATACGATCCAAATCGACTGATGGGATAAGGTCTTATTTTAAATTTTACTTCAACAAAAAAACAGAGTCTGTGCAGCCTCTTTGCTCAAGGATATCAATGAATCAAGGAAATTGAAATTTAACATGTTATATCTTCAAAAAAAAAGAACTTGCTACTGTCTGCAACATTCAGTTCCTATCTGTCAGTAGCAACAGTCAGTAACAGACTGTCTTTAGCAAGAGTCAGTTTCTGACTGTCTGTAGGCCCATCCAGTGACAGATTGAAGCAACAGTCAGTAACAGACTGTCTGTATCAACAGTATCTACCATACTATTTGTAGCGCTATCTTAAAAAAGTCTGTCCAGTTGTTGTGTCGTCTTTGGAATTGAAGAAGAGGCCAGTAGACTTCTTCAACGTTGTTGAATATCTGAAAAAGTTTTATCCAAAGCAGTCGATGCTTCTTCGGTGCGTCAAAACAGGTACAGAACTCTCGTCTAGCCAAGAGATCTTCGAAGCAAAAATTCTCCCTCGGACGTGCTTGCTATAAGGGTGCATTGAGCAGGAGGTACAACCGCAAGTTTTACAAAGTATAAAAAGTTTACTGGAAGGCAAAAACCCGAGGAATGGAAAACAATTTTCGCGCTAAGTGTTGGTCTGAATCGTAGCCATACGGTTCGGTTCGAGAAAAAGGGGAAAATGGAACGTCCTTTTCAACGAGCTCTGTCTTATCAACTGAAAGGATGAACATCAGCTATAACGCAGGCTCAGATTTTCCATGAATCGATTGCTTGATAATAAAGTAAGTCATCCAAAAGCAGCAAAAGTCTATACAGCTTTGAGAATGAAAGTCACGATACCAGCTTACGACATTCTACATAATCAATTCCTTGCCTTTTTTTTCTTATCCTAAATCAATCGTCAAATCGAATTCCTTTACAAAACTAAGAATCGAATGAATTAGTAGCGTCCTGTGTATTTACGAAACATTTAACGCGAATGATCTAATTACTGGTTTCGTCTAGACACTGCTAATGGATGACTGAGTTCACTTTTAAGGTTCGGTTGAAAGAAATTTATCTAAGATTATTTTTACCAAAAGATGCATCGGAATCGTTCGCATACTTTGTACCGTGAGATTAAATTCAAGATGTAAGTGCGAACATCCCTCTTGACACAACAGTATATCATGTTTACAATTATTACAAAACAGGAAATAAATCTGCCGTAGGACGTGTTTCAAGCAAACAATGAGAACATTGGTGTCAAATGACCAGAAAAGCAACCTAATATATGCGAGAAAAAAAAAAACAAAGCGAAAGGACGGCTTATTTGTATTTTTTCTTTCTAAACCCGGCTTCCGTTCCCATTTTATTAACATTTGTAGCAACTTTTGAAGACATAGTTTTTCACCACCATTAAAATGCCATCATAGAACCATTGCTGTCTATTTGAAGGGAAAGAAAAAGACGAAATGACGCACGTACCTATCCGTAGGTTTTAATATTTACGTTTTAACGTATCTACGCATCTTTGTGATTGCTGTTTTGTGTTTGTTTTTTTTTTTTGTTTTTCCTGGGGTTGGAAAGATTGCAGATTTATTGAGGTAAATGGAAATTCTTGAAAACGAGGTCAAGCCGCACAATGAAAGTGAAACGACTGAATGAATGAGTAAAGCATGCGATAGAGCGCCACGCCACGCTACTGCGCCGAGGCAGGCAAACGAGAAATCATAATGGAAATCTGAATGCGCTGCAGTTTGGGTTGAATGTTTAACTTCTTGTAGATTTGTTTCTATATAGTTCTTTGCAATTTCTCAAAGGGTTGAAAGGGTTTGGCTTGGGAAAATATAGGTTAATTGGGATTTGCTTTTAATTGAGTCGAAACTGTTTACCTTTTGGCGGTATTCTTATTTAGATCACTGAACTATGGTAGAAGTTTAGTTCTTCTTTAATTTGTATTTCATAGTTTGAATGGAAAAAATAAAAGCTTCAAATTTGAATAGTACTTGGGAGCAGATATCGTTCAATCCATTTTAATACCTTTAATATAAAAAAAAAAATATTTGGGTGCGCTTCGGTCGGCTCTCGTCATCAACTTCAATTTTGATGCAGAATATATGCTGTACTCGTCTAGTTCGGTAGCATTCTCGTGACTATTTTCATGTGAAATAATTCGTCAGTGATTTTGGCGCAACGCCTTACTTCAACTGGTCAAAAAACAAGGCGTTTAGTCGCTCACTTCGAAGAGAATGGGAAAACAGAGGCACCAGGAAGCCTCGCAGCACTTATTTCGAAATGAGCCTTCAACACCGACCAGACGAAGTGTCATGCATTTATGCGTGACTTGAAGACGTTCCCGCAAAAAATCAATCTCGTCTTAGCTATAGGCATATTCACATAAACCTCAACGAGGCCTATTTTCATCTGAACGAATACGTTAACATCATAAAATGTGTGCTCCTGCGGCGTTAAGAATCCAGACATCATTAACGAGAAGCGACAGCATCCAGTGAAAGTAACTGCATTGTGAAACTTTGACAGTAGAAATGTCAACAGGATTAATTTTCTAATTTTTTCAGGAACTCCGTGGTTGTCTGGTGAGCAAAACCGAACCATGAATAAACAGGTCTTAATCCCGCTTATCAATGAGCTGGTACTCGGGGGCATGACGGTTCAAGAGCTAATTAAAAAACACTTTTTTGCGTCCAGTTTTGGCTATTTGCACTTTTTGTTTCAGCCTTCGTTCTTTGCGATTTGACTCGACAAACTCTCGTAGATAATTTCCGACTTGGGGGTGAGAACTTTTTGCCAAAATGACTGAAAAACAAAATTCCTCCTAAGCCAAAGACGATTTTGCAAAAATGTACGACCTAATATACGAAAATAATAAGTGTCAAAACAGAACAAGAAACACCTTTAAAGCGTCTTTTTCTTGCAAAAAAAATCATTAAATAGGACGACTTTAAAACTAAAAAAGAAATCGGGGCAAGTGTTTTCTTGGACAAACCTTAACTTAATCACTCTTTACAACTTTCAAATGACCTCAAAGCGTCATTTAAATAATTAAGAGGGCCCTCTGAAAATCTCTGGAGTTCCTCAACGAAGCCAATTAGGACCCATAATATTTGTTCTTGCTTTAAATGACGTTGAATTCATTCTTATACACTTTGACTTATCTATTAACGCCGCTGATATGAAAATCTCAAAACACAATTCTTTCGCTTCTACAATTGATGCAACAAAAACCTATTGGGACTCTTGTTGGCAAATTCAAACAAAGAATATATTTTCGTCAGCGTCTAACTCAACCCTCTCGTACATTCTTCTAAAACGGATTTCATGTAAGATTCGGTGTGTGAATCGTACGTAGGGCAGACGAACTTGCTTAACAGGGATCAGAATTCGAAAAATGCCAATTGGCGCTCTCCACAAACTCTGGAATCAAACCGAATCATGTGCAATAACAAGGCTTTTGTGGCCAGTCTTCGACGCTCATAGATCCTGTGATCTTAACAAAAAAAGGAAATCCGTCTCCTCTCAAGCATAATAACAGGCCATTGTACCATAGGCACTCATGCGGAGCGACTTGGTATACCAAATAACAACTTTAGCAGGAGCTGAAGAGACGTCGAATAAAAAGAATCTGTATGTTATCTGCTCTGCGAATGCCCCGCACTAGCCACAATAAGATTGAGAACTCTTGGCAGTTACTTTCTTAATGGGCTGGACGACTTGGGTAAAGCTGACCCCAGACTCCTTCTGAGAATCATTCTTTTATCTGGATGGTTCAACGGTTAGCCGTTTATTTTCTTTAGATAAATCTCTATGGGCACAATGGAGCTATGCGGTCAATGTGAGAAGCACCTCGGATTAATAAAAGGTCGAAAGAGGTATCTTATCCACTTCTCGAATATGCCTGCCAAGTGCGATCGTCTTACCAAGGCACCCATTCACAAAGAATCGAAATAGTCCAACGCGGTTACCCATTTCGTTTAACACGGCATACCTTGGGTTGACAGTAACAGCATGCTCTCATTCGTAAGCCGGGTCCATTGATAAACTTTAAATACTCGTTAAATGACGTTATGAAGTCGATATACTTTTTATCCCTCTTCTCTTCTTAATAAAGTCTTTCTTCACCCCAACCCACGTAATCTTAGATAATCTTCAACCTTCCGTGTGGCTCTCCACCGATTAAACTACGGCTTCTATGAAGCTACATATTTCAAGAATGCGGCGCTCAGCTAATAGTTCCCTTGGTTTCCATTTCTCTTAAACCGCCCTAAAAAAGTCCTAAAAGTACACACCTAACAACTGACCTCACTCCTAAAACAGTTTAAGTTTAAGCTCTTCTTTTTGTTGCTGTTAAGTTAACGCTTGATTAAAGCTTCATAAATAATCCGGGTGCGGGTGCCCATTGGTAATTGCTTGGGCTGGTTAGCGTGATATCGCAGGTACGCCTTAAATCTCTGATTTAATGGCGTTAAATATTATCCGCGAGAACAAAGAAATACACGATTTTTAACTTGTTTGGTGTATACTTGGCCTCAAAAAATGTTGCCAAGCTCATGGGTTTTATATCTAAGTTAATTTTTTGAAAGTTTCCAAGCCACTTAGGCTTTCTGGCTTGCAATTATCCAAAGGTAAAGGCAGTTGTATATTTGTTTCAGTTTGAATACCTCCCCTAGGTATCATTTCAAAGCGAATGTGGAATCCTTTAACAAAAAACTTCTTTTATTGCTTGTCAACGAACATGCACATTCTTTCGGCGAAGTCTTTCAACATGTCATAACCGTTGACAAGAGCTCACTCTCAGTGCTGCAGCAGTAATTTAAAATAAATTGAAAGGGATCAATACTATAATCTTCTTATTAAGACCCTTCAGCAAATAGCCCCTTTAAAACTGTCCATAGTTGGATTTCAGCACAATCCTAAACCAACTAGGCATGCACAACCAAACAATACCAGTGACTCATTTCGTGGTGCAAAAATTTGCATCACAATACCTCAACAGGCTCAAAGGATAATCGCATACATATACACATTTACTTTTTTTTTCCTCGTTTATTCAAAATTGCATTCACGCAGAGGGTTAATAATGTTGGACATGTGGCCGTTCGCAGTGTTTACAATGTTAACAACTAACGACAGCGATATGAGGCGTCATTGTGAGACACTTTCGCACATACCAAATGAATGCACATTGAAAAATGTCCTTGTTCGAGATTGAATTAATGATCTGAACTGCCTCAGCTGTGTGCATGAAAAAAAATGAAATGAATAAAAAACTTCATACTAAGGATGATAACTACTTTAGTGGAATGTCTAGACGCGCACACCTTGGACGCGCAGCTATAGCAGCTGTTTTGACTTAAATCAATCCAAAGGGAGGTTCGGTGTTTTTATTGCTTTTAATTCGTTACTTTATTGTATACAAGGCTACTCTTCAAGAATAACAAGGCAAAAGAAGAAAAGAATCGACTACTCCTGGAAAGGATCGCGACATGGCGTGCATCATTATGAATGAATGATTGCTGCTGGACTCTTTTCTGTCCAGCCAAGTAGGATTTCCTTGTAAAAGAAAATAATAAAAAAACCACACAGTGATTCCAACAGAAAGATAAAGAAATGTCTTGTGATAAAAAAAATTACAATGAATATCTTGGTACTGTTGCGTTTTATGTTCGGAACACCTGCTGATCAGGTCTATTCCTTTAAATTTATAATTATGTCTTTAATTACTCACCGGCAGTCACAGTATAGGCTCAGTTTCACGCGTAGTTTTAAGACACACAACATCCTTAAAACTATTCTTTTGTGCATTGAAAACTTAACTGATTTTTTCGTACAAAATCAAAGTGTATTCTAGCGGCACGTCCAGTTGAGTGCGAGCGATAATGTCAATATCGTCTGCCGAAACCGACAACTCATCAGGCTTGAATGAGAAATTGCCTTTCATGTTGACACCTCCACTACGCAGAATCCGTTCAAGTCAGCGAATCTCTTTGACGGAATCAATTGAAAGTCTAGAAAAATTCGAAGCTTCTTGAACGTCATAGTGGAATCTTTCGGATCCAAGGAAGGCTTGACTTGAAGCTAAGAAAACTCCTATAGATCTGAATCTTCATTAGAAAGATATTTTCGTATCTCAGCCAAGCCACAAGAGAGTAAAATGTTTATAATGAACCAGATTAATATTTTTTTTATAAATATATTTTTTTATTATTTATTATTATTATAAATTTTTAAAATGCATTTTTTTTCTCTTTCAGGTGAGTCTTGATATCCTATTGGATAAGTACTTATATGTAAGTTCTGAACTTAAACAAAAACTTTAATAAAACAAGGTTTACTTCTGGAAGGAATTTTTATGTTAATGTTTTACAGTGAATGCCAATGTTTAAAATGTTGTGCCCAAAACCTCGTTATCCAAATAATAACACGCTGCCCACTGGACAGAAAACGTATGACGAGACTCGATAACTCAATTTGTTTTTACAATTTATGAATCATGAAGCCAATGACTGTCTAGAAAACGTTAACAGACACACCGGAATTGGAATGTATTTTTAGTCATAATGAATTCATAAATGACAAACTATGATAGTTTCATATATGCACAGTGCTTCTTCGCATCGAGTGGGTGACTTAGGATTAACAATTCCAGCAGCATATTAGTTCGGCCAATACTAAGTCTAAGTACATAAGTTTGTTCCTTAAGACATGTTTGGACCCAGCCGATGGTAACCACTTCACTGTCAGTTTTTTTTACATTTCCAATACATTAGATGTGCAAGATGATGGTAAAATAAGATTGTTCTCTTTCAGTTCGAAATTGATTCCATCCAGAGTCGATTTTTTATAGTTGAAAATAAGGTTTGAATTTAAAAAATAATGGAGCTTTAATGTAGGGCTGTCCCTCTGTTAAGTTACCTTAATGTTCTTGGAATTGCAAAGAATAACCTTTTCTAACACAAAAATAAAATAACTTTTGACTCACCCTGTACTTATGATCAGTTAATACTCAACTTAACGCGGTTAGAGTGAAAATCAGATATAAGATGCAAGGCATTCCACTCACATTTCTTCCTCTCATGCTTTTGGTTTTTTGCCGGCATTGAGTGCATTCCATTATGATCAGTGGTGTCGTGGTGTCATTCAGTCCTCAAATACGTAGTCCATTTCATAAAGCAAATATTTTTTGAGATAGAGGCTGTGGTCTTCATGTGTACAAAGGGAAAATTATTGTTCGCCTATATGATCGGCTATTAACTTTCAGAAAATGTGGTTATGATTGAATAGGTATCATCAATTTGTACAACGTTAGTTGTTGTTTTTTCTCTACTACGTGAAGCTATCTACGAAAAAAAAAAAACAACAACCAAAAACTGACAGCAACAAAGACGCACGGTGAAAATGACTCCCAAGGTATTAGAATCTTAGCCCGTTAAACTTATATACAAACCATAGAACGTTTTTCAACTAAAAAAAGGGGCCTGAAACAGTTTTAATTTCTCTGCTCGAAGATAGCCAGATCAATCTCAGAGTGCCCAGATTTCAAATTGTATACCCTTATTCCTTGTATTAACATTGCGACTTGGCATCCTGCAAAGTTAACAGTTTTGTGCCGGTTGGAGTTTGAATCATATCTTTACAAATATTCCTACTATCTGTCTACACAATAGAGTCTATGTCTCAATGTATAGTCGAAATATATTTGAATGATTGCTGGTAAGTCGATAAGTTTAGTTTTGAACACCTTAAGTAAATTTTCTGCTGTGTTATGAGATGCATGTGGGTTTCGCGAATGTATTGTCTTTGATAATATTTTTCAAAGCAGGAAAAACAGTTTAGTGTGGCAGGTGATTGCTTTATTTTGCACATTGATTATATCAGCGAACGGAAAAGTCATAAATAACTGATCAGTTTTAAAAAAGGGTAGGAAAGCAATATTAAAATGACTTAGCTCTAGACAATGAGTTTGAATCGAATCAAATCAAAAGTGATTTCTTTCTTGTCTTATTCTTATTCTTATTTCAATTTGTACACCATTCTACATGCTTAAAAAAGGGCTAAATTAAACCTCTTCCTGCCTGGAATGTCTTTCTTTCCCAATTGTAGCATAATGTTACCACCTGAAAGGGAGTAAATTAGATTTAAAGGGTTCTGTTTTTCTGAATTTTTCAAAAGGCTTCATTTTATCTAGAAGTATGAGTTCCAACTAGTGGAATCACCATCAAATCTTTTTCGTATTCATAACCGAAGGCCTATCTGAGGGATACCAAGATCGAAATTGATGAAAGATTTCTATTTGTTCTCGCTCCTGTTTCTATCTTTGACCTATCACCGAGGATCAACATATCGTCTGCGCTGATAAGAGTCCCGAATACTCGCTCTATCCTTATTTGATCCGTGTATTTACTCATGTTATTGTGCGAAGCGACTAGATAACCCAACCTTACCCAAGCTCTTAAGAATTGATTTTATTTCTATTTGAATTCGGCAATGGCATCACTTAACAATTTCCACTCAAATATATCAACGCCATTTGCATTCGACTCAACTAAAATCAGCTCTCTTGAGTGTAACTATTTGTTTACTACAAAATTTCCATGGCGATTGCCTACGGACAGCGGCCAAAGAAGAATCGGAAAAATCGAGTTAAAAAGACCTAGAGACTCGTCTGACTCATTTCGTGTCAGTTGAGTGTTAACTGGTGACGCGTTCGATCGTGTGTGGTAGTGACGTCCTTTTATTTATATATTTTTATCGTGATAATTTTTTTTTTTTGATACCAACAAATTAATTTATTTATTATAAATTCATACAGAAGGAATGTGTGTTGAATAAAAAATTAAAATTAAAATTTTTTGGTTAACTAAACGGCGTGTAGTGACTTCGAAAAGAAGGATAAAAGAAAAGAAAATTGAGAAACAACAAAAAAAAAGACCCAACGCATTCCGATAGGCCAAACACAAAGAAAATTCACCGTCAACAGGGGAGGCCCGAAACGCGAGCGAGTGTTTGTTGTGCATGTGCAGCAGTGTTGTTGTTGTGCTTGCATGCACACTACCCGAAGGCCCAAACCAGTCCAACAAGAATGAGACAAATGCACTAAAAGCGCATTAGTGCGGCAAAGAGGAGCACATTTTGCTGTATCCCATTCCTTGTTGTTTTATTCAGTTTGTTTACTTTTTTTTTCGTGTGTGGTATTTTCCCTTTTCTTTTGGTTTTGAGCTTGTTCATCCCGTTCGTAGTGGTATTCTCTTTTTTTTTTAATGTGTTCCTTCGTGATCTTCGCATTCTTCGGTTAAGGAATTAAGAAAGTAAAGGTAACACAAAAATAATATAATTGTAAAGATTGTGTGTGTCAGTGCCATATAGAAACAAAATGACCAGTAGACTCAAAATACCGCCGACGAATTAACTATCAAAAAGAAAATGTTGCAAACTATCGAACAACAACAACGACAAACGCATTCCACAAATTCCACATCATCTGCAACGTATCTATCCTCAGCAACATCGACATCTTCAGTGGATTCGGTTACAAATCGTTCTGCTCGACGACGCTCGACATTCTATGTGCCATTGGTGATAACCGACGACGAGGACAACAGTCTATCCTCGGTTAGTACGACGAAGACGTCGTCTGCTTCGTCCAGTGCTAGTGATCTGCCACTGCGAACTCCGAGTCGTCTAACCCAAAGTGACAGTTTAACGAGTTTACAACTCAAATCGACACTATCGCCAGCGAAAAATTCAAAGCTCATTTCATTGTTCGGAAGCGGTGGAGGAGGAGGTAATAAGTCGGGGCAAAAGATGTCGCCGCCATGCGGTTTCAATTGGAGCATCACTGGAATGGGAGATGTGGATCTCAATGATGATGATCACAGTGATGGCGGGGAGTTTGTGAAGGCGTCGAAAACAGCGCAAACACCCAGCAAAACCCGGAGTAGCAGCAATAACAGCAGTAAGACAAGCACTCCGGTGAAGAAGCTTTCGAATGCATCTAAAACCAAGCGATACGGAATTGTTTTGAATGGAATCAGCCTGGACGAGGGCGATCCGGATGAGAAGCCGAAACAAGTTGCTCAGGCACAGGAGCCATCATCGACAGTCTTAAATAAGAGTCTTTCCCTCAATAGACTGCTGGCCGAGCTCGATGACGACATCATAATGGCCGATGAGGACGCAACAGCGGCGATCGCCCCCAATCGCGACTATGACGACGATGATTCAGAGATTAGTCGAATGCAAACCAATACATCGACTCCGATAAAGATGATGAAATCGCGATCGCGCACCAATATCTTATCGGTTCCACCACAACCGTCCCGCAGAGAGGCAAAACCAAATACGACGACGGCGACAACAACGCCAACGAAAACAATCAGTAGTGTGAGTTCGAGCGTAAGCAACTGTCGTGCGAAAGCCAGTACCTTGCCGCAAAATTTATCACCTTCAGCCGCCTTGGGACAGGGTTCTGGTGTTAGTCATTTCTATCCGAACGTTCGCTTGGGTACGAGTAATTGCAGTAAGATTGGCAGCACGACAAGTGGTGGCGGCAGCAGTATTATATCAAACACATTTCCGCCAAAAAATCTCTTCCTGCTGAAATCGACGCCAAAACTAATGCAGTCGGCCTCGGCTTCCTCGGTGCCGCTCTCCATTGGGAGCGGTGGCGGTGGCGGTGGTGGTAAATTAACCGCGACTAAGAGTTTCTCGTCGGATACATCGATTACGTCGCCGCAGCAGCAATCATTGGGTACTTCGTCGCCCGCCAAGAAATCGTTAAGCTTCATACGTCGCGCACATTCGACAAAGTTATCGCGGAGTAATTCGTTTTTAAAATCGATCACCTCGTCGTCGGGAACCGCCAGCGCCGGGTCGGGTTTGAGTGCAAGTTGCACAAACAGTCACAATCTGGCTTTGTATTTGGCGTACGATGTGCGTCCACTGTCGCTGGAATTGTTGCAGCGTTTCTTTAGGTCGGAACGTTGTGTGGAACTGATAAGAGAGCATTTCAAGATTATGGATATCACGTTGAAAGGCTCGACGCAGGAATGCAATTTGGAAAGTAGCATTTACAATCGAGACCACGAAGATCCAGATTATGACACGCCGTGTCCAATGCGGGCAGCATTAGATGATGAGGAAGATGCGGGCATTCATTCGGGTGAGTTTGTTGGAAAGTCTTTGATCTCTTTAAAGGTTAAAAAGGTGATGTGAATAAGTGGCCTGTTTTGATTTGCTCCATTATAGTTCGGCATTTATAAGCAATTAGATAGTTATCCTCTATAATTCATCTAAGAATTTCTATATTCTTTTGAATAGCTGCCATGATCGAATAAAAACATAAGTCGGATGTGAAATGATTCGATGATATTTCTTTAGTCTTCTTTCATAAAGAACGCTCAAATAACTTACTCCTTACTTCAGTTACGAATCTTAAATTCCAAAATATACTTTTGTAGAAAGTACTTTTAAAATCAGTTCATGTACTTTGGCTTTGGCTTGCTACTATCAGTACTAAATGGTTAACACAGTTCCTTTTTACAACCGATGTAATACAGGATAACAGGATGTGTTATGAAATCGGAAAGACAGGAAAAGGAATCTTCTGTAGTACACAGCCGTCCAGTGAAATTTCCCACGGGCTATTCCAGTAAAAAGAACTTCACCATCACGCCTTTGGCTTGGCTATCAATTCACATCGTTTGCCTGCCTTATGTCTGATCTCGGCAAAAAAAAACTACAGGTCATCATACTCTGGTTCACTGGCCAAGAACACACATTTAAAACTTGGAGCAAACGCATCAACTCCTCTTGAGCATTTGATGAGGGGGGAATGGCAATGGACCTCTAAAGTGTCCTTGCTATATCATAACTTCAGGGAACACATCCCCATCAACCTTTCCTTTTCCTCCTCTTAAAAATTGACTAAAAAAAATGTGTAAGAAACAGTGTCGGACCAAGAATGGAACCCATAGGCACACCCAAGTTCCCGTCCTTCCTGAAAATGGTGTAAAAATGTAGCAGCAACTGAACTCAGGAGCAAAGCTAGGTCCTGAACAGATAACATGCTCTCTGCATATACCAAAATTCGACACTTAATAATAAATGAACTAATTTGCTCGTTGAAATGAACACCACATGTCTCTGAAAATGCAAAGAAATAGGAGTTGGAATTATAACTAGCAAAAATTTAGACTGGTCATCTAGAGTCGGTATTACCACCCCAGATTTTGAAATCCGTCTTGATAAACAAGAAACAGGAACAAAAAAACTGCGACTAATCCTCTCCTCTTTTCGGAAAACAGATTCGACCCGTGTGCGATTATTGTTCGTGGAAACCAAAGCTGGTTAGTTAAACTTGTGTATGGGGAATTGGCTGAGTGACAATGTCATGTCCAGTAAATCGCTCATTTCGTTCCACAGTCACTGACCCGATAGTGTGTGTTTCTAAGGTATACCTTAGATTCCTGGAAAATTAAAAATTATCTCAAAGTACACTTGTTAAACTTAAAAAAGTCAGTATCCTTCCGTTGTGCAAATATTCGTTGGAGCCGATTAAAACGATTTAATTTACTCATTCCAAGTTCAACTCGAAATCAACCACTATCGTTTATCTTTTCTCTAGGCACTTATATCTTATCTTCAAGTGCCGATAATACAGAAGAATTCGGGAAGCACACCCAAATCAACAGTTCGACCAAAATGTCAAGCGATCAAATTTTCACATAAAACTAAATATTTCAAAAAAGAATTTTTCGAAACCGAATACATTTTGCTCATCAATCAAAAGCATTAAAGTATGACTTCAAAACACCGACTAAATAAGTTTTTCAATTTTAGAACCGCGATAAAGACCACAAGTATTTGGCCCTAGGAGCTAGACACACTTCAAACTTCACCTTGGAAGTGGTTTCAAAATATCATCGTAACCAATGAAATTTTGTCTCATTCCACAGACGTTAAAAATTCACTTCCCAATAAAGAAATACATTTACAAATGTATTTGTTTGTATCTATGTAAATATGGCTGCAAACCAATAAAAAAACATCGGTGTAATGTGGTGACGTTGGTTTCTTTGAGCAGAGATACCGATGACTAATCTCGGGTGTTTAATTGAATTTTTGGAATCATCTCAAATGAGTAATCGTTGAAAGAGTTTCTTTTAGTTGTTTTTGTTTGGGTTGATCTTTTACTTTGGAGTTCCGTGTAGAATCAAGTGAAAGTAAAAAAAAAGGTAATAATGGATTCGTTTTGTATTTTTACGCCGGAGGCGGCGTTTTGAGTCACAAAAATATTTTGAAATTTCGTACGAAAGTGACCGTGTTTGCTTGGTTTTACGGCTTCGGTTTTCGAGATCACATTGTAATTTGATTTGAAAAAAATTACAAAAATAATTGGGAAAAAATATATTTTTTTCCATTTATCCTTTAAGCTCGAAACACTTTTCACAGCAGTGTAGTTAGATACTCCTACCCATCAATCGCATCGTCATTTTGGCAAATCAATTACCGCCTTGCCTTTTTAAAAGTTTGAAAACAGAAAATAACAGAGGGAGCTGGATTTTTTTTATAAATTTGGAAGTGCTTGAGTATGAACTTAAGCTGATTGAATTTGGCCATATTCACAAGACAATTCAAACGGATCAAACAAACTGGGTTGCTTTAAGTTCGTATAATACTAATCATTGATGGTTTTCCTTTCTGAAGATGATAAATACTAACTACGGCCTTGACATTGCATGCAGATGAAACTGTCTTGACTTTCTTTGGAGTCGATACTCCCTTCTCAATTCATGGTATTGACTGTTCCTTTGGCTCAGGTGGGAAGTGTTGGCCAACGACTCGGTTATAAATTAAATTAACACAAAAACTCTGGTTCATATCTTTGGAACTTCTTCAAACAATTGATTAAAAAATCCTGACGAGGCTGTTTTATTTGAACTTTCTCCTTGAATTTTCAGTCTAAATTCGATAGGACCACTTTTTAAGATGCCTATCATGTCGCATGGCATCAGTTTTTAATAGTTTCTTCTCATTTCTGGAGTCACCTTTTTCGGTAGACCATTGCGATGTTCGTCTTCGGCAGCTTGTACGGCCTTGTTTTATTTTAGCTGAAATATTCGGTTTAGCCCGGATGCATATCAAAGTGTGTTCACGAGAACTTGTTTGTCCATAAGGACAAGAGACTTTTAACAGACATTTTAACGCTCAACACATTTTTTTATTATAAATTTCGATCAAAGTAGTTTTGTGCTTTAGTTTCGTAGATTTTCGAGTCATTTTACGTTGAAAACTTAATCAAAAACTGTAGCTTATACAAAATAGACTCTTCAACATTCTTTAACCTTATTTATTGTAAAATCGCCCAGCATTTTGCTTAATACCAAGTAAACTCTTTTTTTCCGAATGTATAGCGTGCTTCTCCTTTTATAAGTTATGAGTATGACTCATTTTGGAATTTTAGAATTTCTTCTCCAAACGTCCACAGAAGATTCACCAATGGCACAATAACAAGTAAACGTTTGTATTTAGAAAAGATGCCTTTTCTTTTAAGGCAGTGATCAGTAGTTTTTCGTATTAAGAATTTTATTTTGGGTCTAAAAAATGATTTTGTCCTTTCTAACTGGATATGGTATTATTTTTGAAAGGAAACTTGGCAGGACGATTTATTTTTTAATTGTAAAAAGTGTGATCAAAAAATATAGTTTTTTACGTTGCTTGAATATCTGTTTTGATAAGAAAGACTCTAATTTTGATCAATAAAGACTTTCATTTTAACGAACATGGAATAGTTATACTAAAAAAAAAAAAACGGCAAACTTTAGTTTCAATAATTTTCAAAAGGAATCCAAATTATCGTAAAAAAGTTCTTCAATCTCACATTTTTTCAAGTATTAGTGAACTTACAACATGTCGCTGATACGATGTGTTTGTATGTACTTGTAAGTTGGAATCCAAACTTACATCTATCGTTATTTTCGCTTTTAAAAAAAAAAAAACCAATTAATCTCCTTGTAAATATTTTAAGCCTTAGTAAAAAAAAATCAATACAAAAGTTTTAAGCTCTGGTCTAAGCCACTTTTTTTTATTTCCACATACAAAATGTAGAATCTAAAAAAAAACGAAAATTCTGCCACTTCACGCAAAATAATGAGACGGAAAAAATTGTCGTACGTAATCAAAAAAAGAAAATAATAATAATAAAAACACCAACAATTCATTACATCCAATTTGCTGACTAATTAAAAAAACACACCAGAGGAATCAAAAATAACCATTTCCGACATCATTAAGGTGTGACTGTCACTCGTAATGCTAAAATCCGAAATGGTAAATTAATGGAAATCGATTCAGTATGTTTGTGTTTGTCATTAAATAAATTAAAAAAAATAATATTTAGCAGCTTTAGCAGCGAAACTAAATGTGCCCAAGGTCAGGTCATGGTGGAGACGTGCAAAGCTTTTCAAAATTTTCACGCACACAGCACGTAACACGCGTTATCAATGGAGAAGAAAAAGACAAACACAAAAAGAATATAATTTAAATGGAAATTTTGAAAAATGATACTCAACCTTATAACCGCATAATGGTGTTTTTGTTTATTTTTTCCACTTTGTCCACATGAACTATGTTTTTTGTTTTTTAATTGATGTTAATTTTTATGAAAAAAGAAGCTACTTTTAACTTGCTTACTTGGCGCTACTTCGGTTACTAGCTGCGCCCACACGTGCTTTTTGGCTAAAACGTTTGAAAAAATAAATAAATATGAGTTAATAAATTAATGTTGGTATATCTGCTAAATATTGAGCACGAACTAAATACGTCACTTGCTGTATATCACATTTTAAACCATTGACAAAATTTTGATTTGATATACTTGTTATGCTGCTTTATTCGTTACATTTGTCATCCCTTACTTGTTTTGAAATAAAGCTTTACTTACCTTATAAAGTTAAAATTCAATAAAAAACAAAAATCGACCTAGATGAAAAAACTCTCACCTTCAAAAACAATTTCAAGACAATTTTTCCAACTCTGAACTCCAGTAAACGAAATCTAAGGCTAATGGTGGGACTTTTAACAGGGCACATTAACCTTAACCTCCACTTACAAAGACTCGGACTAAGAGCGAAACTGCAATACAAAATACTGGGGTCAACACTGATACCAGATTTTGGGCACCTCAAAGAAATCAAAGAGATCATGAAGTTCAGAAAACGAACAAAAAGATTTCCGACCAGACAAATCCAGACACCTACCTATCTACTTTCCACTACAACTCCGCAGCTTTAACCTAAATATTCTCCACACAGGAAATAGGGGAACACAACGGGCTCAACAAGAGGCCTAAGTGAAGAGCTTACAAAGCTCACTCTAACAAGTAACCAACCAACCAGCCAATCAAGTCGAACCAAAGAGCTGTGAAGGTTTTTCAATAAACCAATTTTCAATAAAATCAAAATCTTGTCGCCAATTGAATAATTCTTTTTTTTTTAAATAATCTGTACATCAAGGGTTTTCGACTACCCTTTATATGAATTCGAAAAGAGCGCGTGAAACGATGTAATGAAGAACAAAAAGATAATTTAGAACTCACAGTCGAAATGTTTTGCATTGATTTAAAATTCACGGTTTTTTATTCGTTGAGGGAAAAACGTTAGCAAGTTCAATTGGCTTTCCTTCAAAAGCATTTTTGACTCTATTGGTATGCGACTTTGGAAAATCCACATCAGTCCGAATTAAAAAAAAACATTATCAAAATAAAGCCTTAATCGTGCGTGAAATAATGTTTTGATTTCCAGTCAAGAGAGAATTTATTTGATGACGTTAATGGCGAGATTATCGGGAACAAACAGACAGTCAGATAATTAAAAAAGTTAGATACATTTCTCTTAGTTTGGATATGGTGTATCTAATAAAGAAAAATCAACGCTGACGAAAAAGCTATACAGAGATCTAAAGATTGCTCTGCTCTACATAAAATAAACTCTAGACATGTTTTTGGTAGAAGTCGATGGCACGAAAAACAATTAAAGTCCACCCGTCAACTGATATGTGATCGACCCACGCGAAAGCCAGCAAAAAAAAAGAATTCTCTTTGCAGAAGCTTCCTTAAAGTACCAGAGCTTTATTGGTATTGCTGAAAATACGTTTCGCTTAAAGAAGAATGATGACGTAAAGTTCTTAAACAAAAAAGTGAACTTGTTAAGATATCAACTTATTGCAAATAAAATACTGCGAACTGTGCGAATGCAAATAAGTGGGCTAAAAAATCTCTGTATCTTTTCTTCGTCTGCAGTATTAAGTCAATCAAAATCCCTTGTGAGCGATGAAATTATAAAAGCGCAATTTCTGGGATTCTGAGAATTGGGCCCTCGTTATTCGGAAACATTTTTTGGGAACAATATGGAACCAGCTGAAGTCAAAGGTGGTCCGTTGGACACGCAAAGAAATGCTCATAGGCGGGCAGACATCCAGATGAAATGGTTCCATTCTAATGTTTGTGGTCTTTCTTGTCCTTAGAATGAATGTGCTTAATGGTTAACACCGTTAATGCTAGTGTTCGAAACTGCAATTGGCTGAACTGAATCGCCCTTGCATCTCCAGGATCAACCAGTAAAGATCCGAGTGCGGCAGTTGGGCTATGCTAAAGCAGCAAAATATTACAATATTAAACGTATCACCAAAAATGATTGTGGTGAGTAAGACCCCAGACTTCTCGCTTCGTTTGTCATACTTTGGGCACAAAGTTTTGCTTTTGAATCCTTAACTGGGTACGAGGATCATTGTAGACGCTTTTGATTGATATGTTTGATACATTGTATGAACGCTTTATAGTGCTTAATGCAAACATTTTAGTATCTGGATGTATACTCTGCAAACATTTATGTGATGAAAGAAAAAATTACAAAATTAAATTCTGTAAAATTAGTACACAATATCGTGATCATATTTCGTGAGACATTTGCGTAGGTCATCACATTAAGATGTCATTAAAACGAAAAAAGAAAATATCCACAAACACAAAACAAAAATACTCCAATTCAATTTGCCCCTGGGTCACGCAATTTTCTGCTGAGAAATGAAAAAAGAAAAAACATATCGCAACCATACAGCGGTATCTAGATACAACAGTCTGACAATTTCTTGCTTCAAAGTTTGTATTCGTCGTGACTTGATATGATGCGAGGCTTAATAAATTTCAATTTACTATCATACTCTGTCCGCAAACACTCCAAGTACCCTCAATTAATGCCCATACAGCACTCCGACATGCTGGGGATTGATTATAAAGACCTTTCTTCCAGACAAGGCAGGCAGTTATTCGAAAATTTCTCGTAGCTATTTCTCGGGCCAAGGTGACGATGAAATACCTTTTAAATGCGCATTTATTACGACTGCATTTTAATCGGTTTGAACAAACAAATCGAACGTTGTGTCGTTGTCGCCTTATCTCGAAAAGGGTGCGTATGTGTAAAAGAATAAATTTTATCAATTTATTGAAGGTAAACATCTGGCGATTTAGAAACAAAAAATCAAGCCAACAAAGGTGAATGTCGTGTTCCTAAAACTGGAAATCAAACTTTTTATCTGTTTCTTATCTCATCTTTGATGGTGTGTTATCAAAAAAAAAGTATCTACAGGTTTTGGATTGACAACGCACGAGTTGCCTCCGCTAAGGGCCGTTTTGAATAAAAGAAAAATTTTTATTTTTAAAAATACAATAAACAAAAAATGGCAAATGGAATGTTTGAATGTGTACTGCTTTAAGGAACCGAAAACGTGGTGCTGCTGTTTTCAACTGATAACGAGTTAAACAAGTTCGAATTGGTTCGTCTCGGCGGGTGTTAGGTACTGTAATGCGCAAATATGAGTCACGGTTGTTGTGGAGATTAAATGTCAGATAGGTAAACTAAAACTCGACAGATATTGAATTGTATAAGTCGTATACAGTCCGAAAGTGTTATTATTGCTCATTGTAAACAAGGTTCGTTTATTTTAGCGATAAACTTGCAATGTAACGAAAAAAAAAACTTGAGAAATAGCTGGAATTTTGTTCAAGGCAAGGAGGCCTCGATCCGATATGCTTTATTTCATTGTGATATTCTGCGTCTTTTAAATTTTAACAGGATTTGAGGAATGTTCAAAAAAAAAATCCAAGAAAATTTTTAAAATTTGAAAGAGCAATAGAAAAGAATGTCATGAGTAAAAAAGCACTGTACTTGATGGCAGAGGGCAAAAAGCTGATAAGTTTAACCGAGTGAACGAAAATTTTACGGGAAGTTACCGTTGATTTTATTGTTATTTTTTAAAAATATACTCTGGCTTCATCGAAGGTTCCGTGTCGAAACAAACTAAGTGGATGCGCAGATATTGCAGGCTACAGACCGTTTTCCATTGAACTCAAAGTTCACATTTAAGATGATCTCACAGCAACTTCTCTGTTAACGTGCGTATCCCAATTTAAATGTTGATCGACGTTAATCCTTGGTTATTATAAGTCAGTCAATATTCGCAACCGACTAGTTTTAAACATCGATTTAAATTTGTCCCAAATTGATCCTCGCTACGTCTTTGTGGTAATAACTACGTCGTCTGTAATTTTGAAGCATATGAACAGCAGTGGACTCAACACGCTACCTTGAGGTATACCCAAGCATGAAAAACATTCGTTTTTGTGTTTGATATTTTAATGGAAATTATTTTGCTTTATTTAAAAATTGAGACAAATAATAATATGTAAAAGAGGAAGTTGTATAGCATGGTCGAAGTTCAGATAGATGAGCATTCTGAACATTAACCTAAGCTTGCCGATTGCGGGCTAGACTAAAAGAGGATCTTGACCTGATACTTCAGTGGCTTGTGAGATTGTCCATGAGAAATGAGGACTTTCAACAATACTTTGCAAATACTTTGCAAATTGAAAAATTTACAAAACTCCGGGCTACTTTTCCAGGTTAAGAAGATTCAAGTTCGATCTGTTTTCTGTTTAAAGGCAGTATGGGCCTATCAGCAAAGAAGTATTTTAATTATTTTTGGCCATCGCTAAATAGATCTGTATTTTTTTTCCAAAGACACCACAAATATAATGAGGCCAATAAGAAATCAGGTTCTTGCGGGTGGAAGGGTAATTTATCGGGAAAAGTTGATAGCTTTGAACTGCATAACATTTAACCTTGACTAATTTTTGTTACACCAAATAAAGAATCTACTAAAGTCTTTGTGAAATGGATAATAATTGAGTTTGTGTGATATGTGATATGATGATAACAGCATTATTTATTTAAATAAAAATTACTGGTCCTAAGAGACTTCCTTGAGGGACACCAGAAGTTTGTGGGAATGAGGTCAGTTACTATAGTTTTAAAGATAACCTTAAACTGTCAGTCTTCCAATAAAAAACGCATCCAACACATCGGGATCTCTTTCTTATTAGTTTAAGCCAATGTTTTACGCTTCATTATGTTAGCCGTTGATAGCGACGTCTTTTGCAAAAAGCCGTTTGAGTCGTCGGCACTCCAAAATAAAACTAAATGACACTTTTATAAAAGAGAAACTACACCACATCTCAAAGTCAATAAACCCAGGTATCCCTAATGAATAAACCCCGAAAACTTTGAACCTTAAAACAAAGATGAAGAAACGTTATATTTAAATAAAACATGAATCAACTTTCATTACACAAAAATCGTCTGAGCAGCATTTCATTGCAGATATGAAATAATCGCTTAATTGACCTCAAAGTTTAATGATCACATTATTTTCACAAAAGTTGGGGTCAATTGGCGTCTGAGATCAGGTGGTTGAACTCATTACTCAGCAAGTCTTTATTAACAGATTCAGATGTATTTCAGTTATATAAAAACATATAATTGCATTTTTTGTGCGATTATTGAATGCGAGCACATGATTGGACTTTATGCAGCCGAAAATAGTACTACACTTAATGTTTTGCTACCTGATGGTCGCACGACTATTCCGCAGCTTTGACTGTTGGTCCCTCGTTTTGATGACATGATGAGTTGAATTAAGCGAAGATAGGTTTCCAAGACAGAGAATTGGCTCCTCCCTCAATTTGGCACTCAATGAGCCGTTTTTATTTATTGCATTCTTTTTAGATCGTGGTAAGAATCCCTTACTGACCCGACATATGTCGTAACGAAAGTGGGCTTTGCCTACTTTTAGCTGGCTCAGCAAACGTTTTTCAAAAGATAAACTTTGACTTTTGACATTGAGTCTTAAATTTTACTTTCTATGAGCCGTTGTACATTTTGTAGAACTACTACGTAAGTTAATGCAGCGTCAATAAAGTATTTCAATTGTTGAGTTCTCAGAATATTTATCGATCAATTATTCAGACATAAACTTGCACACAAAAAAAACTGCATTGAAATCGATCCAGCCGATCCAGAAGGAGTTCAGTGACATACACACGTACTGAAGAATAACTTATGTTTATAACGAATATAATAACAACAAATAAAAAGAATTCTGATTCATAAATTTTTAATTTTATCGCGAATTGAAATGAGGGACTTTTTGGTACCGCACACTGTAGAAGGCCTGGCAAGATAAGAGTTTTTAAAATCATGATTTTTGTCCCTCGAGTTAGTAGCTTTGATCTTTGTTGCTTGGATAAATCAAAGAAGCATAGTTTTCCTAAGATGCGTCCTCTTCGGACATCCGGCTGGCCATTTTTGTATCATCATTAAATTAAAAATCCAACTCTTTTCGGGCCTTAATCATGCACTATAAACAACAATTTTTAAAAGACTCTTGATGTAAAAAAAACGTAAGCAAGCTTCTTTTATATGACCAGTGATGTTATCTTACAAACACTTCTGCAAAAGATGACTCAACCCCAATCATGCTACCAAAATATGTTCCAATTAATGTCCATTCAGTTCAAAATCTGAATTGATATGATACTAAAAAGTAAACAAGAAAATCAAACTCCAAATACTTCATTCGCCCACTTTTATTCCAGTTCTTTCATTAACCCTAACATGATCGTCTTCACAATCGATCGCTTTTAATCTAAAAATCAAACAATGGAAAAACCGCCCACGTCTCGTCGCAGCAAATCAAATAAATTTCCTTGACTACTGTCAATTTGAATTTGAAAAAATTTCATGTAACAATTCTAAGGTGGGCGGGCGAGTTCCATCAACCGACGCGACGGCGGGCGACGTAAACAAAAATCCTATTACAAGACTCACCCGAATCAAAATCTAGGGACTTTTTGAATCTTATTTTAGAATCTGTAGGAATTTAAAAACAATAAACAAATAAAATTTATTCTATTTTGTTTTGTCATTTCAACGTCAAACTTTGCAGACATGCAGTCGCAAAGTGGCTACAACAAAGGACTAACGCAGTAATCTGAGTTGCCGCCTCAAGCTGTGAGAATGTTCCTCATCTTTTCATAATCAAAAGCAATACATTGTTGCGTCTATAGAAGAATGTGTGATACATAAGCTTTTAAAAAAAGAGACGCATTTCAGGCGTACTTTACGCATACATGAGCATTCGAATATGATGTAACTTAAGAAGTACGGATAAATCTGAAACGGCCTCCTCTGGGTTGTTTCTATTTAAAAAAAAAAAACAAGAAAAAGAAATATCTTTTTAGACGAAACTGATTAGATTACATAATGGAAATGGAAGCCAGGGCAAGACAGTCAGAGTTGGAAGAATACCATTTGCTGCGATGGAAAAATAAAATAGATACAGATACAAAAACGAAGCACACCCGAACAACGCAACTGTTCAAATAACTTCGGTTTGGTATTCAAATGTCGTCGTCATTGTTTTGTGGCATTTTGAAGAGCTGGCAGTATCTTGTATTTATGGCCACGACGCCGACAACGCAGACAGTGGATGGCTTCTAATATAATCTGCCGTAGTAAGACATAAAAATATGTATTGTTTTGCATTGTGTCTGATTGAAAATAAATATCAAATTAAGACACAAAAAAAAAACAAACGAAAGTATAAATCGAGGTAGAGAATGGAATGAGGAAATTCAGTGTCGGATTTTATCCCCGCCATAAATAAGAACTTACAGTAAAAGGGTATAGTGAGCATTTAATTTATGATAATACGTGCCACGCTTAGTTGGGTGTGTTGACGGATTTTGCGTGCATATTTGATTTTTTTAGCAGCGACCTATTTGGCGTCATGATCAGCACTATGTGTAAATGTAGTCAGTCAAATTCATTCTTTATACGCTTCTTACAATGTGAGTTTGATTTATAGCTGCAATCCTTTCTTTATTGTCCCGGACATGCTACTGCCAGTTGGTAAGATCAACTTTTGAAACATCCGCAAATGAAGTATTTTTATTGATTTCAAATTAATCAAGAATATATTTCAATAGAAAGGTACAACGAATCCATATCTCCGTTTATGTGTAAAATTGTAATTTTTGCCACTGGAGAATCCGCCTTTTGTTATGTGGCACGATGAATCCGAGCCATTGTAGTCGAAATATATTGTGCAGCTTGGAGTTCTCAGCCCTCTTCAGGGACGTTTATGCAATGAAGTTTTTTTTCCAAGGTCTCTTAAATGTCTATTTTGTTAACATTCAACGAAATATCCGGATTCATGATTCTTGACCTCCGAGTTAAAAGCTTTGATCGTAGTTGATATTTTTAGACAATGCGAAGTTTTTAAATCAATTCTTTGGGCCAATGCTGCCATCGTTGTTAAAGCTTGGAGGAAGACACGTTGGTCGGAATGATGTCAAACAGAAGCCAAACGGCAGCGCATCTTCTTGCTTGAATCCGGTGCAAGTTTACAATAATTCGGATGATACCGCGTGTTTTTGGGCGAAATATAAATGGACCAGTCTGGACGAATAGAGACTACAAAATCATACATGCTCCCTTTCCGAATTTTCCCAAAATTTGCCTTATTCTAGTTTGGGAACAGCGTTGCCAATTAAGTGCTTTCAGCGTTAATTTCAGTGCTCAAAAAAATGATTTCAGTGCCCAAAATGTCATTTTACTGCTCGGGCGTTATTTTAGTGCTTTCATTTTATTTTCAGTGCTTCATTAAATCTGTTTTTTAACGCTGAAACCTACCATTGCATTCAGTAAGAGAAAACCCTTTAGCAAATATTTGCGAACTAGGCTTGAAACTCCTTTATTGCCGCGTTCCAAAGGGTTTTTACTCAACTAAACCTAGTCAAAAGCAAAATTAGGAACAAAATGAGTTTAGAGATGTTAAAAGCAATTTTTCAAATTCGCTTTATTTTGCAAAGAAATCAGAAATGCTGTAATAGTTACAATTATCCTGAATTTTCAAAATTGGAACCTTAAAATCGTATATCTCTGAAAATTATTTAATGGCACATCTTTTTTGCTGTAAATACATGAATAAATTTATTATTTATTTTATTTTAGTGCAAATGTTTTTATTGATAGTTAAAAAATGCATTAATCTATAAGTTAACAAGCACTCATTTATTTTTTTTAGACTTATTTGCTACCACTTCAAATACTTGTATTACAATACTTATAAACTAATGTTATGTACAAAATTAATGACCGATGAATGACGGTGCTCATGATTTAATTTAAATTTAACATATTTTTAATAGGTCTTTATACAATATTATATTATAAGTAATTAAAAAGTGGGAAAAAATACTTGTCTTATTTTTTTTTATAATTCTTAAACATTAAACGTAAAACTACCTTCAACTACAACTACCTACAAATTATAAACATTCTACCCGATCGAGCCACCAGTATTTGCTGGGATTTAGCCTTTCTTTCAGGTACGCTCATACTTTAATTCCACCCAGGAGCTCTACAGGACTATTCTAGCACCATGGTATATAGTGGGAACATTGCTCGAGTCTGACAACCAGCCATGTGTGATATGAGTTCGTTCTCAATTACATTTGCTGATCGCGCAAAATGACTCCTCAGAAAGCCCACGATAACGTTGTCACTCCTAGACACTCCGGCAGCATCCACTAGTCTTTTATTTTTTGCTCATGCCGAAAGTCGGAATAAGCGCTTTTGTAAATCGTGTTCAAGCTCCCAAGCACTTTCTTTCGAAAACTCTTTATTATGTTCCACCATACTGGGCTCGCATAGGTCAGAATTGGACGCACAAAGGCTTGGTAACACATATTTATGACTGGAACTAAATAAATGTTTCGTTTTTTTTTTTGTGGGAAACTGGAAAAATAATTTTGTTGGTGCCCAATGTATCAAAATTAACACTGAAAATATTAGGAACGGCGCTTTTGCTCAGAAAAAACTTGGCAACACTGTTTGGGAGACGACATGAGCTCTTGATTTTTTTCGCAATAATTTTTCTCTATCTTCATATTTAGTTCTGTAATCTTCCCTTACTGTTTTTCTGAGCACCATCTTCTCATACGCTTACAATTTTTTTTTTAATAATTTAAACGCGTGGGAATAACGAAGAGGTACTTATGCCCGTGTTACAGCTTGTAATGTGTGGCAAATACAGCGCTTGGGAGAACATTTATTATAAGTGTTGTGAGGTTTAACGAAGTCCGAAATCGTTCTTAAGAGCGCAGTTGGCTGTTTGTTGGCTTTCCGAGTACTACATGGATCTGATCGATAATTTTTTTTGTTTACAATTTTCTTGAGAAAGCCCCTTAGTTTTCGTAAATAGATTACCTTAACATTTGTCTCATTAACAATGACAAGAAATAAAAACAACAAAAAGAAGTGCGTCTATAAATGTCTATCGAATTCAATTTAGGACAAATAAAAACATTTCAAACTTTGTGATAATCACTGGAACAATCCGCCATTAATCACTTGTGTAACTGACAAAGGCTGTAGCATTTTGCTTTCCAAAATGTACATTGAATCATTTCGCTAATTGCGAATTGGGAAAGGTGATGAAATATCGCTTGAGAAATACAATTCATTGTTGTAGATTTTAATTTGATGTTGGGCGCTTTTGCCACGAAAATAACGAAAACGATTAAAACTGTCATTCATTTTGTGCACGCTTATCTTTAGTCTGCTAATTTAAAAAAAAAGATTTAAGCAGATATATTTGGATGTTTTCATTGAATCTTTGGGAACGTCAGATAATTGTTTGGGTATTTTGATACTTTTTTGATGGATGTTACATAAAACCTTATTTGTGGAATGTAATTAAACTTGTTCGTTTTTTGCACAAACACAAAACTGTGCGCAAAAAGAAAAGTGTTCGAACAAACAATTTCAAGCAGGTTCTCTTTCCATGAAAAATATGATTAGTTGTGGTAAAAAATAAATTGCCACTTTCATATGGACATGGCCAAACGATTTAAAAACACAGCTAAAGACACTTTCTCATGGCGACTCATTTTACTTTAATTATTCCGCTAAAAAAATAACTCAAATTTACTATCGTATGAAAAAAACTCATACAAAATAAATCAATAACATTTCCTAAGAGACTGTTATTTATTTAAACATAAATTCTAATCATGATGACAACAAACGCCTAACTTCTTTGGTAAACGATTTTTTTTTTTTTTAAGAACTCCCCAGTGCACTTTATAGCAGCAAGGTCAGTGTAATGACCACAAATGCCAACCTCTTCCCAAATTTACTACTGCATTCTAGACAATCTTGGTCATAAGCACCATAAAACATTGTCAACAAGTGTCACACATGTTTCACTGATGCCACACTCGTTCAACACATAAAAACAACAGAGGTCACATCAGCAAGAAAATAAAATAAACAAAAAAAAAAAAGAGTGGTGTGTCGCCATCAAATGAACACCACCCATTCTCCTTTTAATTTGTTTCGAACGACATGTGAGAGTGCACTTATAAACGATGGAGTTATGATGGCACTTTAATTCCAAATATATATTCCTATATTCCATCCCAGACACATTCAAGGGCGTTGATGATATCGAACACTAAATTCTTGGAGCTATTAATCATCACATAACGAAATAAATATTCAGATGCTTTTTTCATCTCTACAATTTAGTTTAACGTTTACTACGCAGATCTCAACTGTGTGTGGTCCAATATAATTATCATTGAGTGAAGGAATTCCACTCGTCGCCCAGGCACAGCTGGATTACGGCCTTTCGTTAATTCCTCATATCATAGACACTAATGAAATTAGATACAGTCGGAGCAAGGGACTGATCTTTTTCTTGATCACTTTAGCTCATGTTTTGTTTTTCTCTCTCTCTGTTTGTGAAATACAAAGCATCTGTCACACGGAAAGATATTGTGGTAAACAGAAGACCTAGTGATTCGCAAAGAACCCTGTAACACCATATGGTGACCAGAGCATACCGATCACACGATCGTACCGATCGTGAAGTAGAATTTGCAATTATTTCGAGAGGGCATGACAAATGCACCCCAAATGTTGCGATTAAGCGAATAGTATTCCACACAATGTTCTGAGTTGGTTGGGTATCAGGGGACCTTAAAACATGCATCTTCGCAGTCCTTTGAATAGTTCAAGTGTCATTCAAAATAATTGCACAAATGAGAAAAGAACAATTACTGAACAAAAGGACCATGTGTGTGGTATGGCGTTTAGGTTAACTCCTTATGGAACGATTTTTATTTGGCATGAGAGGTATGAATAAATGTATACAGTAATGTTGAAAAAAATAAATACACTTGCAACCAAAATATTTGCGGTAATATTTAAATTGTCTACAAACAGCTTTTAAAGAGACAGCAGTTCCATATCCGCAAAAGATACAACATTTAGCAGTTTTGGGAATAAAATTGTCTAAAACTGAGCAAAGGTCTATGGTATTGGACTTGTAATGGTTCCATAACTTTGGTTGAAAAATACAAAAATTTCTTCATGATGATTTTTTTTGCAATGTTCCTGCTTCCAAAGGTTCTTTGTTGGATCAACTTTCGATAATTGAACTCGATGCTTTAAATTAGTTTTAACAATAATCTTGCTGCAAAAGATGCACAAAAAACGTTTATGTTTTAATCGTTGTTCGTTCTATCGTAAACAAACGGCGTTCCGAACATTTGTGGAAAAACTGAAGTAAATCAAGTAACGACGCGAAACATTTTCATGCGATAAAAACTAAGATAAAGGGTGATTTTTTAAAAGCTATAGGAAAGTTTAAAAAAAAAACACATAAAATTCAGAAAAATGTATGAAATCTATTTTTGAATCGATAGTACAGTCCATATAATTTCATGTTTGAAGATTATTTCATGCAAATGTTGACCTTGACTGCGCCTCAAATGGTCCATCCGCTTAGTCCAATTTTGGCATACTCTTTCCAACATTTCAGCCGGTATCTCACGAACAAATGCTTCAATGTTATCTTCCAATACGTCAATTGAAGCGGGCTTGTCTGTATAGACATGAGCTTTAACATAGCCCCACAAAAAATAGTCTAAAGGCGTTAAATAGCACGATCTAGGCGGCCAATTGACCGGTCCCGAACGTGAAATAAAATGTTCACCGAACTCGCCTCTCAATAAGTCCATTGTTGCGCGTGCTGTGTGGCATGTGGTACCGTCTTGTTGAAACCACATGTCATGCAAGTCAAGCTCTTGCATTTTGGGCAAAAAAAAGTCGGATATCATCTCACGGTAGCGCTCACCATTCACAGTTACGTTACGATTCGCACCATCTTTGAAGAAATACGGTCCAATGATGCCACCAGCCCATAAACCGCACCAAACTGTGACTTGTGTGTGACTTTTTGTGACTTGAATGCTTCTTGCTGATATTCACTCCAAAATCGACAATTCTGCTTATTTACGTACCCATTGAGCCAAAATTGAGCTTCGTCGCTGAACACAATTTTTCGGTAAAAAAGTTGATCTTCGGCCAACTTTCCAAGAGCCCATTCACCAAAAATTTTACGTTGCGGTAGGTCGTTCGGCTTCAATTCTTGCACCAGCTGTATTTTGAAAGGCATCACACCAAAATCCTTCCGCAAAATTTTCCACGTTGTTGAGTAACAGAGGCCCAATTGCTGCGAACGGCGACGAATCGATAATTGATGGTCATCATTAACACTGGCCGATGCAGCTGCGATATTTTCTTCAGTTCGCACTCTACGTAAGCGTGTTGGTGGTTTAATGTCCAACAATGTAAATTTGGTACGAAATTTAGTCCCAATAGCCCGAATAGTGAAACAAAACACGAAACGTGTGTGAGCTGTTTAAACCAGTGTTGCCAAAAAGATAATAGCTAAAAAATCACCCTTTAAATTGGTTCTAGTATTTAAGCAAAGGTCTGACAACAACGGGATGCACATATACATATATTTGTCGACGTAAAGAGCATTGAATTGTTTAGAAACTATTTTCTGTTTAAACAGGTACACAACAGAAATTACGTTGTTTTTCATATTTTTACACAAATATCGTAGGACAACAAATCCTTTATTACAGCAAAATGAATGTCTTTACCCTTCCCAAAATGTATAATAAATTTATACTAATAAACTATTCATAACGAAGCACGACCTATTTGATAAGTTATTTTCATTCCGTTCTTAAAGAATTGTCCTGAACTCCAAATAAATTCTATTTAAACATCAAATTACAAAAAATCTAGAACAAATATAAAAAAGATTGAAGGTTTTTAGCGGTTTGCTTTGGATCGATTCCATGTTGAATCAGTTAAGCCAGCTGCATCATTGGCTAAAGAAGTCAGTGCAGTCTAAATAACGACCCTCTACGTTTCCTTGATCAGCATAAGAAAAGCAACGGCACTCAATAAGCGTCCATGTGCCGTGAATTGAATTCTTTATTTGGTGGACTGCCGTCCCTTCCGAGCAAATGATATGTTTTCCTGCTCGATTGCTTAAAATAATATTTTGCAAATTCTTTCTTCGCAGCTCTCTAGACCAAGCTAAGCGAGCGGGCTTTTTCTTCTGGTTAGTGACTCCTTAAATTTAGCTGGAACAACTTTTTGCACCTTTCCTAATGAATTTCCGACGATTCTCATAATGTATGGCAGTCAATATTTTAATTTTTTTAATGTAACGTACCATCTCACGACCCTTCTTATTTAAACTTCTTTTTCATGAATAATATAAGACAACTTTTAGTCTTTTTTTCAGAAAAATATATTACTATTACCACGTGAATATAATTCTTTGTCCATCACTGTATATGATTATAATAGGGGCATTTACCAAATTTACTTAGGGTGTTTATATTGTTTTGTCAAAAACATGCCATGCCACCAACTATCACGCGTGGTTAAGGTTTGGTTTATCACACAACAAACATTTCTTGGACATGTTAAAAACAAAAAACATAATTAAAATATTAGTAAATGAGTGAGGTTATATTTGTTGAATTGAATTCATATAATTGAAACAAACCAGATTCAAGTCAGTGCTGTCTCAATAGGATCCGGAACTGACAGACAAAATGATGCAATACAAAAAATAACAGATTAATATAAGTCCAATCAACGAGTTTCGTCAATCCAAGATCGCAACAAAACCTGATCCCAATGACACCACATTCCGTGGTTGTAGTTAATTATTGAAAATTGAAAAAAATAATATTTGTTGACTGCTTACAGTTGTGGCTTAACCACGTGGATTTGAAGTTTAATAATTAAGTCTGGCTCCGGAAGCTACTTCAAAGAGTTTAAGTTTGAAATTCGAATATTGTTAGAGTTCATTGGGGCTTTCCATGAACATTCCTAACCATAATGTTTGCCTTAACCGCCGCCTTATGCTTTTGATGCGACTAATTGTATTAATTGACTAACCACGTTTATTAAACAATTTGTTTTTATTTTTTTTTTACTTTTTTTTATCTAATCGATAAAACGAATCGTGACAAATGACTTCAACAACGACGTCATTAAGCTTAGACTTTTTAATGCTATAGACCTTTGAATGGTTTTCTTCTCATAAATATTCCGGGCATGTCGTCTTCATTCAAACATAAAAAAAAGTATCGTTTTTCTAAAATTTATTATTTTCAATTCGCAAAGAATTTTAAATGAAGCAATAAAAGCAACCAGAACTGCTGGATTGTAATTTTAAAGCTTTCAAGACAGTCAAAATAGAACAGAAAAATAATTTAAGCCTGCTTAATTGACGTTTACAAAACTGGAAGTTGACCCTATTGTATTGGACCTCTTCTGTATAGGGCCTCTGGAGTTCTATAAAATTGAAGATTATCTTCAATACATTGAATTTAAAAATCCGAGTCTTTTCCATCGCAGATGATCTCGAGTTTGAACGCTGTCCGATGATCAATAAACTCTAGAATCTTCTTATTGATCTTTAGCTACTTGTGATCATGATGCCCTAGATTCTTATACAATTTCTTACTGTTAAAACAATCTGATGACTTCGATTTTTGGTCCCAATACGTACGCAATCAAGGTGCCTTCAAGCCCTTTGGGGTGATAAAGAGAAGCTTTAAGATTAGCTGTAAAAATGATGAAAAGTGTCGGCGAAGCAATCGCAACTTTTGGCAGACCTCGTTCTAATTCGAACATAAAAATCTGGACACGTCACATAGCTAGTCTTCGCGGAGGGCGCCTCTAACCATATGGTGTTTAGGGCCGTTTCAGAACCAACCAGTCAAGCAGTCGTGTAATTTTTCTTTCCAGCTCCATTGATTTTTTCGAATTATATTTTTGTCTAGTTGCCGCTTAGTCAGGACTGTGTCTTGATAACCTTTTCGAATACCTTGCTGGTGTCCGGAAGGATCCTTTTTTCCAGATCTTATATTTATTGGCGCTATCCTCCTGTTTGTTATTCTCTGGCCGTATGGAATGAACTATGATCTGTACACAGTCTCAAATCAATAAAGGTTCTTAGGTATTCGTTATATCTGACTTTTGAGTGAGCAAGACTGTCATATTACCATTTTCTCATAGCGTTTGCATAAACGGTCAGATCGATAAATTGGCTATATCCGCCTCTTTGCAAGGTAGTTTCGATATTTCGTTGCACTCAAATTCCACATGGCCTGGAATCCAGGCAACAGTAAATCTGTTCTACAAATGCAAACGATACCTCCATCGAACTCATCACAAGCACATACTTCAATGGGGCTTATATCCGACGTGACTGACTTCCCCAGTCTTTTTGAGCATTTTGATAATATAGTCCTAGGACTTCAGAACCAGTGCCTGATTGTTATCCAATTTGGATCTATCCAAATCTATCTATCTTGAGTTCCTGATGGTATTGTTAAGGCTTGTTTCTGTTTAACAATAATATTGGATATTGGGTTCACGAAAACCGACCCAAGACATCAAGTAAGATTGCCTGCTTTGCTTTGGAAGCCTAAAATCAACCAAATTCGCCTATAAGCTTATGAACAACCCTAAATTGATTTCCGTTGAACTATCCATGATTTTACCGGAAATATGCAAACAAAAGGCAAATTTGAAATCCGAGTAGGTGTATTCTAGACAAAATTAGCATTGATCTAAATCGAGTCACTAAGTAACGATCACTTAGCCGAGCACTGATCTTGGCTTCATCTTTGTTGAACGACGCATCACTTTTGTCTTAAAATCGGTCTAAAATAAAAGGAAAAAAAATTCTCGTTTTTCACATGAAAAATACACTTTCAAGTACCAGACTTCAATTGCGAAAAGAAAAACGTATTCTGTTCCCACACTGTTTTGCATTTTCTGCTCAAAAGAATCGCCTGCCGGCCGACAAAAAATAAAAATGTTAATAATCCCCTACAAGAAGGAGAAAAAAAATATCGGAAGCAGCTGGTGCTTGTGATCGAGTGCTATTTACAACGATTACGATCGAGGGAAAGACACTCGGAATTGTGAACCGAAAAAAAGAGGTCTGCACCAGTCGCAGTGACACATGAACAACGCATTCAGGCAATTCCACTGAATCCCCATCACAGAGTGGGCTTTGGTTTGAGGTTCACAAAAAAAAAGGAAATCAGTCGAATTATTACACCTCTGTTTGGGAAGTTTGGATTGCCTAACTTAAAATACAGGTGACAGGTTTTTGTATTTACCAATTTTTTTTCTAGTGTTCCATTTTTTATGTGTGCTTCCTTCCCTTTTTGAAAAAAAAAAAATAAATCCATCGCGGTTGAATTATTTTCGTATTGTACTCGTAGCATAACCGTACGCATATGCCCCTCTGTAGTTTCCTGCCCTGCTTTTTTTTTAGAACATGGTTTTGTACGATAATGGTGGCAATGGCTTTCAAGGCGGAGATTGGACAGAACACATTCCTACCTGCCATGATATTTTTTTGTTTTGGTTTTTTTTTTTATTTTTGAGTCAAATTACTTCCTTTCGTTGAGAGGACATAAATTGTCTGAGTAATTATTTTGGGTAGATTCTTGTTAAGAGATCTTTTGGTTTATTTCTAAATATATCAGGGGAAGTTTTATCGTGTAATTCGGTTAGTAATGTAAAGATATTAGATTTCTTTCATTACCGTGCGTCTAACTTGTATGACTCATTATTTGAACCTCGGACGAGGTTTGAAGAATAGAAGGCTTAGAATTCTCGCAGAGTGAGTCATTAGGCTCAGAATTTCTCATGGGTACCTACCACTCGAAGGCCATCCAGCTTAAGAGTATTTGTTGTTGGAGTTCTTATACAAGTTTTTTGTTTTTATGCCTTTCTTTTCTTATGAGCATAATAATAATAATAACTGAAATTATGGAATTTTGAAAATTGAAAACAAACATTTTTCTGATACCTCTAACACTGTTCTTAAAGTTAACCAACAACTTGAATACGAACCTAGCCGTGTGCTGATTGAAATTTCTTTTGATGAGTCGGAACATTTTTTGAATCAAGCAAATCCGATCCCCCAAAAGGTTTGAGGACGTTAACCAGTTAAGGTTAGGTGGCTTACCAAAAATCAAAATCGACAAAAAAACTGTTTGTTTGAAATTTTGTTTTGTTAGAACTACTTTTCTATCTTTTGCATTTTTTTTTTTTTACCAATTGATTTTTTAAGTACTGGGATAACGACTACTCTTAAAATTCAGAAACGTTTTGGAATATTTTAAATACCTTACCACCCAAAAAATAATAATTATGCTAAATTAATTCTAATCACACATTTTGGAATTTTTTTTTAAATTTGTTTTTGCTAACAAGAATGTTCGGATTTTATCACAGTAGCACTAAAAAAATAGGCATATTTTCGGGAATTAATTTTGGCTTAATAAAAGTATCAATAGAAAATCTGTAAAGTAGGTTTTATAGCAACACTAAAAAAGTACAAAATGTAATTTTTTCAATATAAAATATTCAAAAATGGCGGCTACGCAGCATATGCCCCAAGGCGCATATTTTTGAAAGCGTGTGGATTGCCGAAGACGTAAAATCTTTAATTTTTGACCTGGAAGCAAACACCAACATTTTTTGCTTTTCATATAACAACAGCTAGCGAGCTACGTAGGATTTTTTCGATATATTGATTTTTTACAAAATTGTGCATGTTTGAAAATAAAGTTAAATTTTTAACAAAAAAAAAACGCCATAAAATCGTCGATAAAAAAATAAGCCATGTAAAATAAAAAATCCTACGTATGTAGCTCCTTGGAGAAAGATATTTCGAAGCTACTGTCAAAATTTCAAGTCGATCGGTAAAGATTTGCTTGAGTTATGGCTTCGGCGAGCTCAAAAAAAGTGGTTTCGAGAAAAACGCGTTTAAAGTTTTAAGTACTAAAAAACCATATGAAAATATATTAGCATACCGGAGAGGCCTTACCGCAGAGTGAAAAATTTGGTCACTCGGACACTTTTGCCGTATTCCATCATTTGCATCTTTTAAGCGATAACAATTTTTTTTTCGAAAAATTAAAAAATTTACTGTGATTTCCCTCCTTAATTCCTAGTTTGTGTTGTAAAAAATAGTTTGTGTAGATTGTGTGTATGGCTCTGCTGTGAAGGCATAACAATGACAGCGGAGGTGTTCAGCTAAATCTTCCAAACTTTCAAAAGTACATATATCAAACAAATGTCGAATAAAATCGTGTGAATTAGATTAGATACAAAAAATCCTCCGTCCTGTTTCGGGCTCCACCAAACCACTATATTATCTTTCTTTCTCCTCCTAATTCTTCCGCTCACTCTGTGTTACTCGCATTAAAAGAGTATTCATATCCTCATGAAGAGCGAGCTTATTATAAAAAAAAAAAACTATGCAAAGCTGCAAAATAATTGGCAGATTCACAGACTAAAGCAAAGTAATGAAACTGTGTTTTTCAAAGAACGACGTGAGACCCGAAGTTCAACTTGTGGTTCTAATTTAGAGGTTGAAAAAAAACAGGCCAATCTCGCGTCGGACTCGCGCAACGAAGGTTCCATACAAATTTGTCGGTAGAAAATATCTAGTCTCGAAGATTTTTCCCGCTTTTGTCGTACCCTAGAGGTTTGCTTCAAGGTACGCGGCGTAATAAACTATTTTCTAATAAAAAATTTCACATAGCGTGAAATTGAGTTGCGATTGAAAAAAAAATGTTTTTGAAGTAACTAAAAATTTACGGTTTTCGGGTTTCTGCCTTTATTTGAGATATTAGACATTGCTTCTTGCCAAATTTCGTTATTCTAAGTCAAAGGGAGCTATTCCATAAATTTTGAATCCTCTTCTGAGTACAAAAACGGCAAATCCAGTCGTATCTTTTGGTTGCGTCGATATAGAAGCTTGATTTGATCTTTTAACGGTTTTAAAGGATCGATACAGATCACGGTCTTTGTATTTGGTATAATTTCAACTTGATACCTCCTAAGAGAGGGTGGTGACAGACAGACGGACAACGAAGTGGCCATTAAATAATCCCGTTTCACCTTTTGAGGGACGGAACCTTAAAAACACTTGGTTTGCCAATTAACAGCTCATTGAAGCACTGTTTCTAAAATGTTTAATTGAATATTAAGCGTTAAATTTATATTTAAAATTTAGTCCAGTCAAATAACTTCAAAAACTATGGTAGTTGAGTTTTCTTTTTTCATACAGAGTTTTAAAGGTGGGTTTCGAGTCTTACTCTCTTATATTCCTTTCACCTGTGCGAGAAAACCAACAGCAATTAATTAAGTGATTTCCTTTGACACAAGGATACTGAATACGAAAGTCAGCATGTTTCCAGTAAAACTGCCGGCAAAGGAGCGAGTTGTATAAAAATGCATCGATTTCAAAAATAAATAGTAACAGACTAGTTTTTAACTAATTGAGAAAAATGTTTCAAAAGAAAGGACTTGATTGTAATTCAGTACTTGTAGAAGTTGTAAGAAACCAAAAAATAGTCCAATTTATGTAGTGGGATATACCAAGCTTTTCGGTATGATATCCTACAAGACAGTGATCCACGCTGTTGCTCTATGTCAGAGCTCACTGCGGCCATGTTTCCTGGACATGATACTTAGTGTTAGCATCTCGTTTTCATCACAAGCTGGTATGTTTCGTGCAAAAAGGTCGTTCTATAAATGGAAAAAATTCAAAAGGATTTTCGACTTTCTCCTCTAATGTTCCATCCAGGGACGATCCACTCCCAAGCACACACTTTTGTGTGCATTCCTGATATGATTTATATTATTTTGACACTGATTCGTCAGTTTCGACGATGTGGTGTCGATTCAGTGTCTTAATACCGGCCTGACCGAGTATGATGATCATCAAGTTCTTTCTTTATTCTACTGTTATCAGATTACGTGAAAAATGCTGGCGCAACCCACAAGAAATCTGAGAAAAAAAATTAAAACAAGCCTCGGTCTTTTATTACCCTTCATGTAGTTAATCACCCATACCCGGCGCCATTTGAAAATTCATTGGAAATCTGTTGCAAAACAGATGTTTTTTTTTGCCAACATTCTCGTTAAAAGTGCACAACTGAACAAATTGAATTGGAATTGAAGCGTTAAATGACCGATTGCAATCAATGCACTCTCGACTTAAATTAAAAACCAGTAGCTTCAACATACAACGTAGTATCGATTGACTCATTGGCATTCAAATGGCATACGTAAACTTCCTTGAATATCATAACATTCCCAAAACGAAATATTGTCCCGCCCAGTGAACTCCATAATTGAAAGTCAATCACAATTACCGCTAAATAAGTCTGGCATCGAAATAGACGTTCGTCGGCAATGGTTTCTGATTTTATTCCAGGAACAATATCCATGCAATAGGTTGCTTTCGTCTATGGGTAACGAAAGTGATTTTAGATTCAGTGCACTAACAATTTGTCCAATGTACCCCTCATCATTCTTTTTTAAGACAGCGTCGCGGTCGTTTACCCGCTTGAACTCCAGTGGTGCCATCAGCTGCCTCATCTAATATGGACAGCATGAAAGGTGACTTCTGAATAATAAAGTGGCGCGCAGAGGTTTCTCTTTGCTTGTTCCAGCTAGCTACTTTTGTGCCTCTAGAACAGTTAAAGTGAAATTTATTGGAATATTCTAAATTCTTCTCTTCCTTTCTACAAATGCATTGGCTTATCGGGTGCCACGCGTGTTTACAGCGATTTGAAATTGATAAGCGAACATCTAGATAACAATGTTCTGTTTAAGATTGAGCTTCATAAATGGTATGATGTCATTTGACAATTGCCTGCCGGATGTTGGTTGTTTGTTTGACTTAATTTAGCACTTTCTATCTACAAATAAAATGCACATCGTTAAATTAAATCTAATTCGTAATTCTTTCTTATTTTTTTTTCATTCCAGGTGAGTTGATGGTCGAGAATATAAACAAGGAGAGAGTGAGATATAAAAATATAAATGTATGTTTTTTTTTGCACGTCCCACTAAATGGATTTCAGTCTCTGAGAAATGTTAAAAGTCACGATATTTTGTTTTCCGACACGGCCTTAATAATAATGAATATCAGTGAGCAGTGAGGTGTTAATTTCCATCTAGTCAGCTCACTTTTTCACATGTAAGCTAAGTGAGTTAACGCATCGGAATTATGTAAACGTAAACAACTCTGCTCGGGTTTTCTATTAGTGAATATTTGAATAAGTAAATATTTTCGATTTTATTATAGAATTCTGGAAGACACTTTGTCCGTCGAAAACGTTTGCAAATTAAGTTAACTTTGTCGGGGTGAAGAGCAAACTAGCAATTTCGAAAGTACGAAATAAATAGATTAAAAAATTATAATAAATTCTAAAATGACAAAACGACTTGGCAAAATAAAAATAAAAAATAAGACGTTTTTTATTATGATGAAAACGCACAAATTGAACAATTTACAGAAACATTTAAATTCAATTAAATTTAAAAAGATTCTATTTGTTGACTCGTTTGACAAAAATAATTGTTTGCTTCTACCTGATAGATGAGCTTAGTTAAAGTTTTGAAAATAATTAACAAACACATCCCATGACTTTAAAAAAACTCTTACGGTATTCAGACGTTAAAAATCATTGAAGAAAAAATAAAATAAAATGAACTCCAAGAACAGGGTCAGGATATAAAGTTTCATGATTACGTAGACTGCTAGATATATTTCTGGCCTAATAATGAAAATGCGAATATTTATTATCAAAAGTGGTTTTATTGTTTTTCAAAGTATTCTCCAGCATGATTTATACACTTTTGCATGCGCTCAAACCAATTGTCGAAACACTTTTTCCACTCCGATTGAGACACCTTCAAAAATGGTTTTTGAACTCTTCAACAGCATGTTCTGGCGACGAAAATCGTTGACCACGCATTTTTTTCTTGATGTGCCAAGTCAGGGCTGTACGGCGGATGACTCATCAATTCGACGTTTTGGCCGGTCAAAAAGGCGCTGGTTTGAGCCGATGTGCGAGAGCTCGCATTGTCATGTTAAACAATGATTCGTCTTCTCTTGTTCGTTTTTCGAATTTCTCCGAAGACTTTAGGCAAACAAATTGTGGTCAGAATTGACCGTCCTACGTTGATCAAGCGGAACAGTCGCCACATGACCAGTTTTGCGGAAGAAACAAGCGACCATTTGCTTCGAAGTGCTTCTAGCACGAACAAATTTTGTTGGATTTGGCTCGTCTTCGAAAACCCACACGGTCGATTGTTGTTTTGTTTCAGGCTCATACGCATAGATCCATGATTCGTCACCTGTGACAATCTTATAAACGTCATTTGAAGCACCGCGTCCGTATTTTTTTAACATTTCTTTGCACCAATCGATACGAGCCTTTTTTTGAGCGATTGTCAAATTGTGAAGGATCCAACGAGAAAAAACCTTTTTTACGGTCAGATGTTCATGCAATATCGAATGTATGCTGGTGGGAGAAATGCCCAGGGATGCCCCTATCTCAAGGGAGGTCACATGACGATCTTGCATTATCAGTTCACGAACGGCATCAATGTTCTCTGGCACAACGGCCGTTTTTGAACGACCTTCACGGAATTCGTCTTTGAGCGAGCGTCGGCCTTGACTGATTTCATTAAAACAGTTTTTCACAGTGCTATAGGATGGTGCTTCATCGCCATAGATGTCGTGATAATCCACGTCGAAAGTTTTGAAAAATGATCGCACGAAAGTGTTCACGAGTTAATTCCATTTTTTTGCCGAGATGAATTTTTCAAGTTTCTGTAAATACTAAACAATTCACGATTAAATGATAACACGTTCTGAGTGATGTTATGCTAAAAAATATCAAACTTTCCAATGGAAATGTTAAACACTAAGTGTTGCCTAGGCCAGAAATATATCTAGCAGCCTACGTAAGGTCCTTTAAACCGGCCTGCGCATTAAAGGTTAGATCATCCGTTATCGAGATGATACTCTGGTGTAGATTCAATGACTTTTCAGATTGAAAGAGTCCATCTGTTTTGTTAAGCAGTCTCAACATCTAAGTCGTTCAACCCAAATCTTCTGGTTACATACACCGCTGTAAAGCCCTTAAAGCTTTTCGTTGTAACTCCTCCACACTCTAAAGTGAGCTACATGTCACCTGAAGAATTTTTATCTCAAAGCATTTCTGCCTACCTTTGGGACGATAGGAGTCTTGATTTTATTACTCGATTGGCAAGAGTGATTCTCCGTTTAATGTTCTGTTGCCGTTGCTCGGATTCACTGCGGGTCCTTAGCTCATGATTTATCTTGAAGTGGAATGTATCGGTCTACTCTGACGCTCTGCCAATGCGTCAATATTGTGTGCCCTTTTTTTAAAGACTGCATACGCTTCATTTATCCTTCATTTGCCTTGAGTCCCTTTATCCGGCTGTGTTCGGAAATTTGCAAAAGTACCATAGACTGCTCTATGTAATCTCTAGTTTTATCAACATCGTCTGTGGTTAACTGGTTAAACTGGTCTGACGGTTTTTTATCATCAAAAGGTATTACCGAACATTCCCCACGCGATACTAAAGTAAAGTACACACTTATGTAGGCCTAAACTTCTCACTACCCCATAAAGCTCGTGTCTTTCAATGCTGTCATTGATTTGTGATTCTTGTGTTTTTCCCAAGAACTGTCCTTGTATGACTCGATTTCAATTTTGAACTTTCCTGATCTTAAATCGCTTTCATATGAACCAATCGGGTTGGCGATAACTGATCTTATGCCTGTACAGTATGGCACAAATGTTCTATGAGGCGACGTTGTGGATGTGTGAATGCGTTTTTTGGCATCGGCGTTAAACAGTCTGCAGAAGTGTTTGGAAGTTGTTTTTGGAAATTCGAATTCCAAAGCTTAAGTCGTGGTTCATTTCGATGTAATCCCTGTGAACGTTCGATAAAGGAAACGTATGATATTGTTAGGGCTCTTTTATCCCAATTACACTAATACAGATGCCTTTTTTTGTCGAATTCAGCAGGTGTTGTTAGGAGCTCATAGTAGCTTTCTTAGTTCGTGTCGTTCCTTGCTGGAGTTGAAATAAAAACCCTTTTGAGTTGATCCTTTGGATGTACACGGCGGTGGTTCAACCGATTCTAACATACGGCTCACTAGTATGGTTGCCGGCCCTTAGGAAAAAATACAACGTCCATTACACTAAAAAAGGTACAAAGAACAACATGCATAGGATCCGCAGGCGCTCTGCTATCGACTCCATCAGATGCTCTGACAGTAATGTTGCATCTCCTCCTACCCATTAAAAACACTACAGCACACAGCACCAGGCTCAGAGAGTCTGGTTGTTGGACTTCAAAACCGTAACGTTATAGCACTTTACTGGATCTAGTCCCAAGAGATTTGGTATCATCACCAACGGACTATACGGAATTTATCCACCCAATAACTTTGACATTCTAATCCCAGAAAGAGCGGAATGGAAAAGTGGGCAGGTATGCAAGGATTTTAACTATGTTGTGCGGCGCAGTCGGTGCGGGTGTGCCCGACTATTCCAGCGTTTTCCAAGCGAAACTTTATGCAATCCGGGAAGCATGTCGTCCAATCAGAAGGTTGCCATATGCATTGATAGCCAAGCAGCCATCAAATCTTCTGCCTCCTTAACTTTACATTCAAAATTAGTACAGGAATGCCGAGTGTCGTTATAAGGTCAACTTATTTCCCTTATATGGGTTCCCGGTCATAGTGACGTCCCAGGTTATGAGAGGGCCGATGAAGTTGCTAGGAAGGGATCTACCCTTGAGCGCTCGCCTGTATGGGAGGTTTTCGTCTCACTACATGCAGTTAAGGCTATTATATCCTTATACTTCGTTGAAGCAGGAAACCTTAGAATGGCCAGTCGACCGTACTGTGCAACACCAAGGAAAATATGGACAAAAGATCTCCTTCGGCGAACCCGTCATGATATTGCTATACTAGTGGCGGTCTGCATAGGACACTGGCCGTTTGGAGATCATGCCACACAATTCACACTGTCGCAGCTGCAAAAACATGGTTGAGAGCGGAACCCTAAGACACTTCTTTTACGCCTGTCCGGCCCTTGCTAGAGCTTTTGGTAGACCCTTCTTCAATTCAATTGTTGAGATTTATGCTTAGGACATTAAGCAACCAATGGACTTCTTAGCTACCTCAGGCTGGATTTAGAGATTTCTTAAATACACCTCATAAATAAGTCAACAGAACTGTGGCATTAAAACAGCACATATTCGTTATTAGGTTCTCACTGATTCAACGCCTTTACCTACCTTCCTGATGTTGGCGAAATAAACCAAGGCGCTTTTTATCAAATGTTTGCTCACTTGCACTTGTCTCTGTTCACCAATTAAATCCACATTCATGTATGCGCTGCTTTTGCGTCACTTGTGGCAGGCACGAAAGAAGATGTCACAATTTTGTATTCATCGTTTTACGGTTGATCGTGGCCTCTCAAGGGTCCAGGCATTCCATACGCATAGCGTCGTTATATTTTCATTTGCGTGGGTTGTCACTAGTAAAATGATCCTAATCCAGATCCTGAAATGAAATGTGTCACTCTGATGCACACAATGCCATACCGGTTTAGAAGTAGGTGCTTAAAAATTATTATCCGCCTCCCACCCAATACGAAATAGAACTTGGTATGCAGCCATCCTAAGTTTTCTGTGGAATAACTTTCCATCCGCACTACAGGGTTTGGAAAATTGTCTACGAATGATAAATTTTTGTAGAGTGCAATGATCAGGCAACTTTTAAAAGTGATGAAGACGTTTGATACCTGAGGATTACTCCGATTTCAAATGACAACTCAACTCCGACGAAGATAGTAAACCCTAAAAATTTTGAATAAATCGATTGTTCATTGTTCCATGAAGCACATTATTTAATCAAAATTAAATAAACAAAACTGATGGGCTGTGCCTAGCCAGAGTTTTTGAAGCGTAAAATATGCATTAGTATGCCCACACGCCTGGATTCCCAGATATCTACAAAGTTGGTTTAGATACTTCAGGCCAATTATATACCTACTAATGGTACGGCATTAACAATTCAAATTTTTGAGAATGCACTTCTCCAGCTCCTTCATTCCTCTGCATACATCTGTGCTGTACCAAGTGCACTCAAGCCTGGCATATTTTTCTTCTTATTGCTTTTCTAACACAAAGATACGAACAAAAGAAGAGCATAAAAAGTGCTCAAGTGCAATGTTTGTGCACACATACATAAAATATAAGACTGTAACACATTTGTTGCATGCTTCTTCATGGTTGCCTTGTGCTCGCACTTTAATTGCAAAGCGGAAAACAAAGAAAAGAAACAACGAAGCAAACAATAAAGTGAAGAAAAATACTCTGAACGAGCAATTGTGACAGTTTTTCTGTTTATTTATTTATCCAAGAAGCGTAAATGTGTGTCATTTATGTAAATGTATGAATTGCTTTGCGCTCAAACATAATTAGTTGAGAAAAAAAGGTTTGAAGTGTTTTAAATATGCTGACATACTCCGCATGTGTGAATTTTGAAGTATGTTGTGTGATGGCACATAAGAGTATGGTACACGGAAGCAGAATGTCTGTAGTTTGATCTTAACTCAGTTAAGGTGCGAGTATTCTTATTAACTTAAATTGTCTTCGTTCAGAGTTCAGATTTTATGGCAACACCTAATTTTCTTAAGCGGCAAACTGACTGCAGTTGACACTTTGACGAAAGATTGTTTCCCAATATTTAATTAAGATTCGTGAATTGCGTAGAAAATACATTGTAATTGAAATGCGGTTCTGTGACGGAGTTGATGAGGCGACTGCCTTCCAATTGGTTTCCTGACTAAATCTAGTTTTCGAACCTGGTCTAGTCGCCAATTGCAGCTGATATCAAATTAACGGCCCTATCAACTGGCGATAGAAAGTAAGTTTACCAACTTTTGAAATTCTTATTTCGTGTTGTTTAAAATAATGGTTTGTACAGGTGGTCTGTCATTGCCATAACAGGGACAGTAGTGTTCCAAAAACACAACTTTCTACCATATCAACTTATGTTGAATAAAATACTGCGAATTAAGCTAAAGCTTAAAAGTCGATATTAAATTCTTGATCCCAGTTCGGACTTCACCCATGAAGCAATTGAAACGAAAATACATTTTAGTTTCAAGCCATATCTTCATTCTTCCCTTAATCCTTCTGCTTGCTTTGTGTTTCAAGCATCACAAGAATAGTCATAGCTCCTTTGAGCGAGCAACATATATAAAAAAAAACATGGACTAAACAGTTGGGTGGCGAAGTTGGTAGAGCGCCTGGCTTTTAATTGATTCAATTGATAGGTCCCAGGTTCGATTCCTAGAGTAGTGGTCTAGTTTTTCGAATCTGGTCCAGTCACCATTTGCCATTGGGATCAAGTTAATGGCACTGTTTAGGCTAAATCTTCCAAACTTTCAAAGTTCATACATCATAAGCAAGTCGAATAAAATCCTGTGAATTAGGTTAAAGCCAATAGGTCGATATCAAAATCTTCCGTCCCGTTTCGGGCTCCACCCACGAAAGTGAGTTGAAACCAATTACACCTGAGTTTCTCAAAACCACTACACAATCTTTCATTCTTCTCCTAATTCTTCCGCTCGCTCTGTGCTACACGCATTATAAGAGTCTTAATATCCTCTTGAAGAGCGAGCAAAAAATTCAAAAAAAAAAAAAAACAAAAAAAAATGGACTAAACAGTCACTAAGGAACTCCAACTACTACGAAACAGTTCTGCGTATTTCTGGTTAAATTATCTGTATTATTTATGCTATCGGAGCTGACATTGAATTACAGACAAGACACATATTCTAGATTTAAGTCATAGAAATCATAGTTTTTGAATTAATTTTCGAAAACGTTACATTAAGCGGCAGATACTGACTGACTTGTCCAATGTCTTCAGACTTTTATGTCATCAAGGCAAGTGTAAATAAGTTAAAGACTTAAAAACATGTAATTGACGCTGCGTCAAAAATAATCCCGGGTACCAGTAACCCGCTTATTTAAACGAATAAAAAATATGTCAACCTTTCTACTGAGATCCACTTTGTTCGATTCATTTCCAAAGAATAGGTATTAGATTGTCGCTATAGAATCTGACGTTGTTAGTTACCATTGTTGCATTGATGCAAGAATGATAACCATCAAGAGACATGGTAGGTATTCATCGTACGCTTTAATACCTTCACAAATGCGTCTTTCATCTGAATGCCACAAACTGCATTTCTTTGACTATCACTTCCTGGCAATCATTCAAGATTATCACGTTTCATCCGAAACAGACAACAATGTAGGGAAGCCGTAATCAATTATTCATTTTCCATTGATTTCGAATTCTGATACGGAGATTTGCTGATGCCACCACACGGTTGCACTTCACAGTTCAGGCATGGCTTTTCTTTGTGTCTTCTTTTATCTCAAGCATGCGTGGCAAATTAAAAGAAAAAGAAATGAAATTTCCAAACACAATGAAAAGGAAGAGAGTGCAAAAAAAAGTGCAATTCTTTTCAAATCCAAAAATGAAATCGAACGCATGCATCCACAACGCTCTGCATGAATGTAGCAAAGTGGCGGCGTGAAGCTTAATTGATTCATTGCCATGACGGCAAATTCGTATTAATACTTTTTTGTTTTATGATATAAATTATATTGAGCCACAGGAGGTGTCTGCGTAGTTTTGAGTTTCGAAATCTTTCAAATTGCTCAAAACTACAGACAATGCACGCAAGTATAGTGTGCGTCAAAAACAAATAATCAGGTAATAATTTTCAAGTTAAATTACAAGAAATTGAGCAAGTGTTGTTCAGAGCGCTTATGAGACAGTCTTAATTACATTTAAAGTTTTTTTTTAAAGCTATTTTACCCGAAGATTTAAAAAGCCATGATATTGTTTTTTATTTTACACTTAATTCACTTGAATATTTATTTAACGATGTAAACATATCGGTTTTAACAACTCATTGCATGCATCAAAAATCTTTATTTGATGATGGCAAGCACACGTAGCTGAAAAAATTATAAAAGCAACTCAAATATCGACCCTTGTTGAAAGGCCTTTTAATACTATCTTAGGCATAACAGCATGTAGATAAGTAAAGCTGATAATCATTCATATTTTTCGACATTTTTCAGTCAATCAGAGATGAACTTTTGGAATTTAAAGATTCCAAAGGTTGTTTGTTAATTTACTCAATCTCAAGGGGTTATGACTACCCTTGTGATAAATGCTCTAAGCACATAACGTGTCTAAGAATGGAAAATTTTGTTGATGATTTAAACTAAGATGTATTATCGGCAACTTAAGTAAAAGTTTCGTCAGTATGTTTCAAATGAATCCAAATTTCAAGTTTAAAAATAGATCTAACATTAACAGCCTTCATTTTCGTTTAATATTATGGAACTTTTTTTTAAATATAAATGTTCATAAATATTTTCGAGATCAGAATTTTAAATGTTCCATAAAAAGAATTTAGTTGACAGCACTTGAAACGCCATCAATATCATACTAATGCGCGTCCACTGTTTTTTGTTAACGTCATTATTAAAGAAAGAACGATTTTACAATTCTCAGCTTTGGATGAAAATTTCTACCACAAATTCCTGATCACTAAGCCTGATAGCCTTTGTTTCCAAAAATTTAACAGGATCGAATAATTTTATTCGGTTTATTTCTTATATTTGAATGGATGAAATAGTATGAAATACTATTTTCGAAATTCCATTAAATTAAATTCCATTAAAATCCGCAAACTACATTTAATGCATCCTGGAAACAGCTCAACAAGTCCTTCGATTTGATCCACTTATTTTCTGAAGCCCTTACACTTAATATATGATGATAACACACATTGTTTTCAACATTATTATTATTCCTAGTCCCGTTTAACGTGCAGAGAGCAAAGGAGTCTGAAGTTTCTGGAACTTACCAAACACACGAATGTTTTTCATATCTCTTATGGAAACAATGTTTTCAAATTTTAATTGAAATAACGTCATTTAAGCCTCTTGTCAAAGTATTCCATTGCTACTTAGAATATTGTCTTTCTGGCGTCTTCTCGTACAGGCATTATTTTCTAAAACCTAATCTTTGAAATTTCTTCAAAATTTGTTACATCCTAAATTTAACTTGCATGATTTTCTCAAAATAGCGCTCCTCTTTCAAATTTCTGAGCAGCTATGTCTTTCGGTGTCGCTAAAATAAAGTTGACACCCATTTTTTTTTTGCGAAGAGGAGCGTACTTTTAATCTAACACAGACAAACGAGTAAACATAAGACATTAAAATACCATTTAAATAAATGTATCCTATTGCTTCAACTCTCTAACTCACAACTATTTTATTAAAAACACAAGCATTTAAAAAAAACTTAAAAAGCCTTCTAACTCTTTAGGGAATAAGGCTTATTTCTAACTTTAAGTGATATGATATGATAGGTATGAGGTTGATGCAAATTCACGGATCTAAACTCGAAAATGACTTTACTACTGAGCCATTAAACACCTACAAATGGTTCTTTAAAGAAATAATTCCATTCTTAAAAACATTCCTCGCTTAATCCCTAAGAAAATGTCACTGGACCTAATTAAACGACTTTCAGTGTAAATGAATTCATATACGATTTATGTAAACAGTGCACGAACGACTTGAACAGAGAGCGCAGCTGTCTTCCTGAACACAATTTTATCGATTTTTCTGGTTAAATCCATTTACAAATATGATCATTTTATTTTATGCGTCTACGTTTGAGAAAAGGCGTCATCAGCTTAAGGGTGTCGCCGGACGTTTATACTATGATAGTATATTTTATTTATTTATTTCATTTAACATGTTGACTGCAGCTTGCAGCAAAAACAAAAATTAATTTCCTGTAAGACCTCCTACAGTTTTAGAGATACAAACATGCGACCCTTATATTACACCCTTCACAGCGACAGGCGCAGCTGTGTGATTGTATGGCGAATTGCGAAATTCAATAAACCGACCGCAATGACGCCAACACTATAAAAGAACAGCCCTCATTCAAGTCGAAATTATTACATAAAATCTCTCTGTTGATATCCATGAAGCTGGGCCGCTTATCGAAAGAAAAAGGGAATTTAACGGCTTGGAGGCTTTATCGTGCTTGACCCACATCCGTGCTTGTGGCCAATCGATTATAACAATGTCCCATTGCGCCGAAAGCCATCAAAACACTGAAATGAAAACATAAACGAAATTAGCTTTCACCGTGAAAATCTCCAACCGAAAAAAGTGAAGTTTTTTTTCCCGTAAATTGCGTGCCAAATGGCCACTCCGGTGTGGTGTCTCGCCAAGTGCAATAAATGGTTAGCAAGTTCCGTGCCTATGTTTGGCTTTGGCAATCTATAGTCTGATATCTTGAATGAAAAAGTTGCTTTTGGCGCGAGAAATTGATTGGTGAGGTGCGAGAATGTCGTGTGTTTGTTTGTTCCATTTTTGGTAAAACGTATCTTGATAAAAAAAAGTGTATTTTTCAAATACTAACTAGTTTAGGTTGTGCTTTGATTCGAACTCTGTGCAAAAGATTGTTTTACATTTCCAATTTTTCTAATCACAATGTAGAGTAATTTGTGCCCGAATTTTTGACTCATTTTGTTCACATGAGTATAGATGTACAGAGTGCAGATGTGCTACAATACAACGAAGTTTAAGAACTCATGATTATAGCTACAATAAGGTCACGTAAAATTCCAGACAAATGCGAGCCAGTTCATCATGACTGAGGATCATTTTTGGCATGATTAACAGTGGCCTAAAATTCATTTTGCAGATGGCTCGATATTACTCTATTGTTTAATTCAATAGATAAAAAAATGTTTGGTTCAATAGATAAAAGTAATTTATTTTGGAATAACAGCTTCGCTTCTATAGCCAGTCAAAGTTTGATTAGTTTAAAGGTAACCAAAAAAGTGATACTTATATTTTTGAGGTTATGGTTCAATTTTAATTATACTAATAAACGAAAACCATTGCTTCACTTTTCTTGTGACAAATCTGTTCATCTGTTTTTTTTTTATAATTTTTAAAAACCGTTGGTAGTGGTGATCCGAAACAATATTTTCTGCTCACTTTTAAGATGAAGGCTTTTATAACCAGTCTTACTCGACAGCTAGTGAAGAGGTTTGTGAAAATATTGAATTCATTGAATTAAAGTAAAAAGGTTGACTGGTTGTCAGAAAAACATAATCCAAAAAAAGACTGCGAGAAATATGACTATAAAAATACGTAGACCCCATTAACATGCATATAGCCGCTCGGGACCATTTATTTCTTCAAAAAGGAATGTCAGAATCGAAAAGTGTCAGGCAGCACTCTTTTCTCAGAAATCTTATTTATTTTTAATTAAAAAATATGGTTCGATTTTGTTTGACTTCAAATGAATCAGTTTCATTTTTCATTTTCAACACATTTTTTAACTATTCAAAATTTAATACTTAATCTACTTGACAAAAATGCTTAAATCTAACTTAATATAACTAATTTATACGCTCTTGTCTACTGGCACTGTATTTTGTTTTTCAACTTAAGGGGGTATTGTAGTCTAGAGGCATGAATTTCATGTAACTTTTGAAGTGTCAGTGGTGGAGTTCCAGCCTTAGACAAGTCTAAAAAGAAGACTCTCTAAAAATGTCAGGTAAATCGGTCCTGTAGAACCTGAGAAATCGTGGGTTTTGCTTTGAAAAAGACTGTTTCGAACGCGTTTAAAGTTTCGCGTTAAGTTTTTCGCAGTCTAAGTCATGATATGATATTGTAGACTTACATTTATTCATAAATCGGATCTTCCTCGACTTCGAAAAAACAATTTTCCGCGTTTCTCTCTTCATATCGAGCAGTTCTGGCCTCCTTTGATGCGTTGGATGCTCGTATCTCGGAGCGGTCAATCCGGGCGTTGTCTCATTTCACAGCAAATGAATGAGCTTCCGGGCCAATCTTCTACCCATTAGCTCCATCATTTTTAAAACATGAATTAAGCCTTCATTAAAAATACAAACATCAATAAATATCGCTATCTCAATCATCTTAGGTCCGGAATGAATATGTTTTGGATCGAAAGTCCAAATTAAAGAGTCTAGAGACTCATTATTAATTTGAGTTTCTGAACCTAAACATCGAGTCAATAATTCCTCTGATGATAAACTCTCGTTAATTGACTTTATAATTTTCAAAACTTCATCACACAGAGGAGTTTTACAGAGAAATATGGATTCAGAGCGACGGAGAATCCCTAATGTCTTTTGTTCGATTAGTTCCGGCCGAACCAGTTTGGATGCCGGGTAAGTAAAATGCCAATATCTCCGAAAATTTGAATTTTGAAAAATCCTTTGAAATTATAAAAGAAAAAAAAATCAATTCTTTTAATTTTTAGACTAGAATACCCCCTTAAACTTAATATTTAATTTTTATATGAATTATCATTTATTCTAAGAAAAAAATATAAGTTAGAAAAAAACTTAGAGACAATAGCATTTTTCGATTTAATTAAAAAGAAAGTAAATCCTACGAAAATAAAACTAACTTAAATCTAATCGAAATTATAACCGAGTTGACTCGCGCTTACACTGAGTAGTAGCCCTCTCGATTGTGCCCCTCTGCTGAGACCGGATACTTAGACTAATTGTCACATCTTCAATTTAACTGGAAACTATCGAGATAGTGCCCTGTCATGAAAATACTGTGCCTAATAAGCTTGATTTTGCAGCCACCAAAATTTCTTGGTTTGATTTTCCATCTCGATTTCGTCCCGTTCTTAGATCGCGGTACATATTTCATTTGCCAAAAAATTTAAACAAATTCGCCTTGAATACAATTTCTTTATATTTTATTAGCGTTCAAGGAACTATGTAAGCCCTTGTTATGCAACTCCCTGATAAGCATTCATTGCGAGGCGTGTTTTGATTAAAAAGATTAGACAAGACAATTAAACTGCTTTTATCGACGCTTATTCGGAGGGAAGAAAGTCTTTCCGCATAGCGATGCTTAAAATAAAAATGAACCGTTTACCACGTTTTCAATTTTTTGAATATCTTTTATGTTCAATATTATTTTCATCCACTTAAGTGCCTCAAGTAATTTCTGAAGCACCCTGTAAAGCCTTTTTTCAAAATTCACTGATTTAAAAGTAGTGGTAATTTTTTTTTAAGGAGAGAAATCTGTCAGGATACCTTTATTCGTTTTCGAATTGACTTTTTGAACACTTCAAGGGACCCTTTATTATCAACTCCACAGGCGTAAGGTGTCTGTGTGATGGGCACTAAGATTATTTACCACCGAACACACGAAGAAACGCCCTGCAATGCAAGAACAAAGCTTTAGAGTCACCACGTTGACGCGGACAGATTTTTGAGAAGATTTATGGCCAAGTGGAAAGCTTGATCCATCATTTTGAGCCACGAATACGAAACACCAATCCTTGACGTGAAAATGATTATCTTCACTGAATTTTAAAAACGCAAATCCGTCCCAAAAGACTAGTGTCCGAATATTGAGATGGTGAGGGAATTATGATAGATAACCTAGAAAATATAAAAGGTTATTACTAATCAGGCCAAAACGGAAAAAAATATACGAGACAGACTTCGAAGCGCTATTTTATAAAGACCACGTACTAGCACACAGAGCCGAGGTTGTGGTGGCTTCTATTTCCAAGTGCTCGAATATCCACTCTTCTCTTCAGATCTGGTCTCTTGCAACATCATTCTCTTTCCTTGATTCAAACAGTAGCTCAGGGGTGAGGTGATAACCGTTTTTGAAGCATTTTTTCGGGGAGTCAGGATAAAGATTTTCTAAAAGAATTCGAACACTCAAAGAGAGGTGGTGCCAAGGTAAAGGACTTATTTTTAAACTGTTAACTAAACATTGTGTTTGACATCGAACGTTAGATTCAACAACCCTCGCATATCACCAAAAACCGTTTTTGTGCTGTTTTCAAATGATATTGGTATCCTTCAAACAGTTTCAACAGTGTAATGTATTAGGACTGCATGATTCCAATAGGCTCAAACGTTCATTCGTATATTTTTGGTTTTGCCACATGAAATTATGAGTTTGTTTTTCTAATTAAAATTTACTGAAATTTCAAACTTCCAACAAATTTAAGTGAGCATTTACAGCGATGATGATTACAGTCGAGCATAATTAAATGACAAAAAAAAAACATCCGCTATTATTACCCAGAGTTCTGGCGCAATAATTGTGCCAAACGCTTGTTCACTCTGCAAGAGTCATCGGTCTACAAACAAAAAAAAAAGCCTACTTAAACTTTATGAGGGTACTTAATGACGAGAGCCAAAGTCCCTAAACAAAATACACAAACACCACAGTCGTTCGCTTTATGTATGCTTGTTTCTAAAATTGGGCACTTCCAGGAAATGTTAAATTATTTATGTTTTTGTTAAACTTTTGGCTTCGCTTAACCATTCGAATGTGAATTTTTTAACCATCATCATCGTTGTTTGTTGGCGGCGTGAAGGCATTGTTAATCGAAGGACTAGTTAGCGTTTAGTTGTAGCTAAAAACTCGTTCCACATTAATTAATTATGGATGCACAGTGTTTTGAATTTTCATCACACGACTCCACTGTGTGCATCCACTTAAAAAATAAATCCATGTATAACTTGACACACATTTGAGTAGTGATTAATTGATTAGATTTATTGAAAAGTTATGCCCACCATAAAAAAGGCCTTTGTTCCAATTGAACTTGCAATAAAAATTGAATACAAAGTCAATCAATCAAATATCGGTTAGGAGGAAAAAGGGTCCATTATAAATACACAAAGTTAGTTATCTGACCAACCTTTTTTTTGGAGGGGCGAATACCAAAGTGGAGGTAAGCAAGACAAAGAAAAGCAACGAGAGAAAATATAAAACCTCAAAATCTTGCTTTGGATGGAAACAGGGGGTCAGTAAACTTTTACATGAAAGGCTTAGAGAAGAGGTGAAATAACTTTACAAGTTGGTCTATTCGATGGCACACGGTGTGTGGCAGTTTGACGGTGTCGTCTGTTGCGCTGAGGGTTCATTGTTTGGGTTGTTGTTCAAATACCAAATCGAGGTTCCAAAGAGTGATAAATCCGAAGCACATTCAAAATGCTATGAGAACATTTTTGTGGCGTGGGTTGAATTGAATGGGTGTACGTACCTATTTGACATTTAAGGTGAATGAAAGAGGTAAGCTTCGCTTGGTGGCTCAAAATGTCTTACAGATTCAACAGCTAATTGGGCTCGTTCGTTTTTGGGTATCAAAATGAATGTTCAGCGTGTTGAAGTGGATTGGTTCCTGCGAGGCCTTCATTAGGCGTTCGTAGATGTGTGCCTCTGAGAAACGTAACAATTTAAGAGAATAAAAAGTAACTTTAGCTTGGACTATTAATTTACACACGATCATGTTAATTTTTTTATAATTTCTGATTTTTGTAGTGGGGTAAAAAAAAAAAATAGACCTGAAACGTTCATTATGATTCCACTGGAATAACAAATGGATGGATATAATCATCAGTAAATTCCTGACAAAAAAAAAAATTTGGTGACCAGACCTAGGCCTAGCTTCACCATACCATTGAGTGCTTTGGAACCATAGGGGGTACATAAACTGTTATGTGGAACTTCTTCTTTTTTTTTTTGATAGTTTTTATTCATTAGATGGAACATTCGAACATCCTGTTTTATGAACTTAGAGTTCTCTGAATATTGCCATTGACTTCCCTCACTGAGCGGAAAGGATCAGAGGAAACCCAGGAAAGATGTCTCTTTTGCCTATGGACAGGAAGCCATCGGTTCTTTTTCGTTAGTCTCTAAAAGTTTCGGGAATTTAAATCAAGTGTTTATAAGGTCATTTTAGACATGCAAATCTTCTTACTTCTCAATTCAGTGGCTTCTTAGGTAAGGATTTGCTAGTGCCTTCGCTGTTTGGAACCAATATACTAGCTTTGGTTTGATGCATCAGATTTTAGCCAATGGTCTTACACTTTTTCCTCCGCGTTTTCTATTCCCGCAAGCTTGAAACCACGAAATATACACCTTCGTGCTTGGCTTGGTTGGATAGTCTGCACGCCTGCTTTTTCAGGTTTGATATTAAGTCCATTTGTTTCACCCCAGAGGGATAGTTATTTAACAGAATCAGTCAATGTTACTATTTTGATTTGTTTTCTGAACTGAGCTGTTAAGATTTTGTTGATTCCGAGGAGCAACGTAAGGAGATAACAGCTTCTTATATAGTGTTGAATAATATTTTGTCAAAGACCATCAGAAGACGGTAAACCTTTGAAAGTATATTTTTCTGATCACTGCTAGATTGTAGTGCTAGATTTCAGTTGTAAGGTAGCAATATGCCAAAATTTGCAATAGTTAAATCTTTTGCAAAAGAATATTAGTTCACGCTACATTATCCGGAGCTGTCCCAAATTTAAACCCATGTTCATAGTAAATTTTGGTGTGCACCGTCAAACCCGTATCTTCAGAAATCTAAGAGGTGATGATTCCGGGTTAAGTAAGTTCTAACAGAAAGGTTCTTAGAAGTTAGTTCATGACTCGGAACAATTTGTACTAAAGACTTGTCTTTCAATAAAGACATCTTTTCTCGACTCTTCCAAAATACTTCTACAATGGTCATCACCTCACAATTTTTTTTCGAATTTCTCAACTCTGAGATACTCCCCAAGCCGGATTTGGTCTGCGTAGTAAGAGTTTGTTAACCTTTTTTTTTTAAGAAATCTATTGGTATCCCAAAATACGTACAGGTGCCGTAAACTTTTCCGCCGAGCTTACTACTTTGCATTGCTTTGGTCTCGGTGAAGACGGTCTTTTTCAGGTCATGAAATGTGATTTCCTTTGGAGATCAGGGCTATGAATCCAGGTCTCCCATACGCCTATAATTCGACTCAAAAATCAATCCGCGTTAGCTTGACAGTTCTCAAGATTTGCTCGTTAGTTTCACTGTCTCCGTATCCAACGCGTTGTTATATAGTTTCATGAAAAGTTCGTTATGAAGGATACTGTGAATGCAGCTTTTTCTGACACCTACGATTTCAACTAAATGTCTTGGACTCGTTTCACGTTGCGAGACGTCATATTTTTGGTTTTGAGGTAATGAATCTGTTTCACTATTTCGTAGAATTTCGATATTTCAAATAAAATAAATCAAAAATTCTTCCAGACCATTCCCTCTGTTGATATCTTTAATGTCTTTCACGGCAAGTCCTGTGATTTATGTTCTGTATTTTTTTTATATCTAAAATATTCCATTAATTCAAAGATGTAAGGCGCAAAATTCGAACGCCAATTATTTCACCCTCCACAAATATTTAAAACATAAATTTTCTTTGCCAAGCCCCGTCGTACTTTGAAATTAAACTGTTGAAACATTTTCTGTTTCGGTCTTTTGTGTCAGAACTGCCACAAGGACCCAATTTCTATAAACAAATCTCAACGTACTTTGTCAAGATCATAAAACCCATTGAAACCAGGAAACAATGCTCATAAAGTACAATACCAAGAATCTCGCACCTTTTCGTTCCTCCATTTCCGATCTTTTGTTTTGTTATCACGCTTGGAAGAAAAGTTCTTTCAGTAGTAATATTGCAGAAGATATATTATCTTACTGTTCGTGTTTTGTTTTTTTTTTCTCGCTTCACACTTGTTTCTGCATCGTTGTGGCATTCTTTAACGTTGGCTTTTCACCCAACTATCCATGGGAAGATGGATTAGCTTTTATTTGTTTGTCTTAAACCCAAACATAAAAAATTTAAGACCTGCTAAACGGATACATAAAATTAAGCTTAAAAGATAGAGGACGGAAAAAGTTTTACCGGAGAAAATTAAAAGATTGATATCATGCATGCACGTTTGGAATTCCAATGAATGATTCTTTCTTTCAAAGTGGGAGTGTATTGGGAGATAATTCATTTCTTTAAGTGATTGGTTAAGGAGAAATCTTCGAAAGTAATCATCATATCATCATCATACTGCTTTCTTTAGTGTTGAACATAAAAAATTTGCTTAAAAAAATTTAAATTAATTATTAAATTATCTTGAATTAACTATTAGTATGTCTGTAAACGATGAAAAGCGGCAAAAAGATACAACGTTTAAAGCCCAGATCTTGAATGAAACTAATGTTTTTAACCTTACGAATTGGTGGAAATCGTGTACAAAAAGGTTAACAACAAGACACTCACGATGCCATCTCTTCCACGTCATCGATAGTGAGGTCTTTTCTCCCCACTGTCCCTTCGGTAAAGATTGGAAGGATTTTCAGGCCGTAGCGTTGTAGTCAGTATTTTTTATTGTTCCTTTTTTTGTTCAAGCGCGTAAAGCTGTGTTTTATTCTCTCTGTATTTCTCCATAAAAGCTGGCTAGAATTTGCTAGATTGTCTCAAGCGTTGCTAAATTTAGAAGCGTGGCATCATTGAAATTTCAATTTTATAAACTTGAAGCTGGAACTTCTTGGGTACCCTCAAATGTCTATTATCAGTTATATCATTAGGCACCCCAAAAGGCTTGCTTCTTTAGAAATATGTAATCGCTTAAATTTTACGATTTCCCACGGTCGTATTAGAAGTTTTGTCTAGCTTATTTGTACAAAGTGCTTGCTGTCGTGTAATTATTTATCTGATCAGTAATTAATTCAGAGACATCTTTTAAGAATTTAAGGCAGGTTTCATGTCACTAGCTAATTCTGCGCAAGCCAGAAGAAATTCTAAGCTCAGAGCTGCAGAGGCTTATCATTAAACCGAAATGTCTCATTCTCCATGCACTGAAGTTGGGAAAACATTGGGGAACATCGTACCGAAAATACCGCCTGTAAGTATTTACAATTATCTGGGACTTTCTGGGTTCAAGATTTCGTTGTGACCGGCAACGTTTTACTGATTAATCTTCATTAATGTCCTCGACTAACCTACTACGACTTGTGTTCGAAGTATCGGTCCTGGGTATCGATGTCGAGTACTTTTTTTATCGAAATATCGTACTAAAAGTATCGATACTACGCAGTATCAGATAGTCCTTAAAAATACAGCTTAAGACCCCGTTATTTTGTCCTTAAAAAAAGCACACTCAAATACAAATGTTAATGAAAAAATAAACGTGTAAGTTTTTTGCAGGACGACTTGCTAAAAATAGTAATAGATTTAATACTTTCGACAGGAGACGATTCCATGTCTGTGTAGCATTGACATATTTCTGAACTCTTATTCTTGTATTTAAAAAGTCAAGCAAACAAAAAACAAAAAAATACAGTCATTGATAAAGAGATTGAAGCTAATATAAAAAATATTGAGTGCTAGAAAAAGGGGGTAAGAAAATGTTGATGCCATCAGTGCTCTATTCTTTCAAAACACTTCTCAACCTTTTCATTCATATATCGCAGTCATATGTACTTTTACACGGAAGAGCGCGCACTGTTGAAGTACTCAATACTCGAAACTCAAATGACGATATTACTCGGGCCATAGTATCGAGTACTCATTATCGGATATCGAAACGAAAGGTATCGATACCTACTCAGTCTCGATATCGAAAGTATCGTTTGAACCCTAACTACGACTTAATTAATTTATTCGTCATCTCAAATAAACACAGCAAATTTTAGGAAAGTCGTGAATAAAAAGGTTAAATAATAAAGGTCCTAACATGGACAACTATGGTACCCCTGCCAATAACGTCTTGAAATCCGAAAACAAAAGTCAGCGGAACAGGAATCACCTTGTGTAAAGTTCCACTCCTTAGACACTTTTACTTTGTGTTAACTTCAATCGCCTAATGCAGCCTCACATTAGGTAAACAAGAAAAGGCTTGGTTCGATTGAATACTAACAGTGAGTCAAATTATTTATTTCAGATCTATTTATACAAAAATAAGTGCTTACTTAAACAGAAACGTGCAGGTGGCAAAAACGTATACAAAAGGTGCATGCGTTATCAAAAGGTGCAAAATTACAGAAAACAACAGCAAACAAATAAACAAAATTATGCTTACGTTAACAAATTATAATTAAAAGGGAAAAATAGAAAACGTGAAATTGAAAATTGCAAACTTGCAATAAATTGCAAGTACTTTTGTTGATGTGATCAACATTCTGCCTCCTCCGGAGCTGTTCTCCAGTTCATCCTAAACCGTGGTGTTGTACTGCTTCTGTTGTCTCTTAATTCGATGTCCTGGGATCTTTTGGTCGGGCATTTGCCGTATTTGAGGATTACAGCCAATAATAAGATTAAAAGAATTGCTGCAACAATAATTGAAATCCAAGACCCAAATGCCCAATACTGATGTTTTATGATGGTTTTCCAATTTTCGTCATGTAGCCGGTTGAGCGCTTCAATGGTTTCTTGGTGGTTTAGATTTGAGATCTCCGTTATATCCTTACTGAGCGGAATGATAGTTTCATTCGCAAAATAAACTGGAACGTGTGTCGATAGTGTTGTGTTTAGAGTGGCAATTGATTTGCTAAAATGCATCACTACTCTTGATTCCTTGAGTACCCTTGCTTCCAATCGTATGGAATTGGATTCGATGACGCAGTCTGGTGAGATATGAATTACGCCTGTTTCATTAAGAACTACTTCTTCACGTTCTAGTCCACAATTTACAAATATTGTTGTTGTTTTAGGTGTTATGAACATCCATGTGTTGTGAGTCCATAATTCTTTCCATATTGTGTGCTTTATTTTTAATGTTTTGGTTGGACATTGTTTGAAGGACAGCTTCTTGTACAGCTGTTGAACAATACAGTCCTCGCTCTGGTCAATACTTTGAAATATTGATGGCCGAAGAATAAAGGTTGTTTCATTGATAGTTTGAGTCCCAATTATATCTTTCAATGGTATTTCAAAATATCGTTGTAGATAATAATTGACTCCAAGTACCGGTTGCTGTATCTGCACTTCTCGGAATGTCTGCACATCGATTTTTTCAGGAACAGTGTTGATTTTAATCAGCTCATATTCGTTGGCGTCTATAATCATGAAATATCCCGTTATTAGGATCTCTGATGAGTTTGATGAAATTTCCAATTTGTCCATTGGATCCGGTAGAATTGTCATGTCAGGACCAAGCTTCTCAGCACACTCGTGGATAATCTTTTCCATGCTTTCATGCGACAAAAATTCCAATAAGTGGCTACGTTTCAGATATGCATTAAGTAGCTTGTTGTATTTTGTTTCGATCTCCCGCATGTAGCTAAGCGCTATCAAATATGCGTTCGTCACGTATATGTTTATCTTATTCTCATCAATGAATTTGTACCAGTTTTCCATCTTGTTGATCTCTTCTAAACCAGCATTAAGTCGTTTGGTGAAGCTGTTTATTTTCTTGCCGATTCTGGTTTCTGTGTCGTTCACACTCGCAATTGTCGACAGCATTATCTTGGTATTGGTTTGACTACCCTTGATTAGAGCCCTCTGATTTTTGTCAAGAGCTTCGATATCCTGGTAAACTTCTTCGTTGACTCCAAATATTGAAGTAAGGATGGTTCCTAGTATTCCTCGTTTTTGTCTTTTGTGTGGTGTTATTTCAAGCCTCTTGAAAATCGAGAATACATTTTTCCATTCTTCATCCAAGTGATTTCGCAATTCTTCGCACTGATTTTCCTTAGTCGCTGCACTTGCCCGTCTACATAGCTCAATCAATTGGTCTCTTGTCTTATTTACGTTTGATTGATCACGTAGTAGATCTAGCATCGGGTATCGAATGCTGGTGCGAAGTACGCCCCGTTGAATTCTGGCTGTTCCAAATTGTTCCACAAATATTCCAGCCTCCGGATGGGTTATTGTGTATCGTGTAGATCCTGGCGTAACTAATGCAAGAACTGACAGAACTGCAAGAGCAACAGGAAACTTGCATGGATGTTTCTTATTTCTCTGGTTCCTTGTTGAAATCGGAGACTGTTTCACCTTCGATTCATCTTCTTTCTCCTGAGGCTTCATAGGGTTTTCTTCATTGGGTAGCGGACACACCTTGGTTATTGGTCGTTTCAATACTCCTTTTTCCGTTTTTACCGTCACAACTCTGGTTAGCCCATCAGCTCCACTATGCACTTCCACAATTTTTCCCAAAGGCCACTTCGATGGTGAAATAAGTTCACCCTTCAGCAGTACCAATTGTCCGACCTCAATATTCCTTGTTAAATGCTTCCACTTGTATCGTTGTTGCATCCTTGATAAGTAATCCTCATACCATCGTTTGCACAGGTCGTTTTTTAGTTTTTGAATTAGCTTCCACCTCTTTAAGCTACTCACAGACATATCCAAAATGAAATCTTGTTGTGAGGCTAGCAATGGTTCTCCAACAATGAAATGGCCCGGTGTTAATACATCAAGATCCTCAATATTGTCTGTTAACGCACAGAGTGGTCTGGAGTTCAAACATCCCTCTACTTGTACCAGAATAGTGTTCATCTCTTCGTAAGTTAATTTCTGCTCTCCAATAATTCTGTTCAAATGGTACTTCGCGGATTTAACTCCGGCTTCCCAGAGTCCACCAAAATGTGGAGCTCCTGGTGGTATGAAATGCCACTGTATTCCACTGTTTGTTAGGTTGATTTGCAATGCGTCGATAATGTTTTTAGCTCCGATGAAGTTGGTTCCATTATCACTATAAATGTGATACACAGATCCTCTTCTGCTGATCATGCGTCGTAATGCTGCCATAAACCCGTCCGTTGTTAAGTCAGAAGTAAGCTCAATGTGCACTGCCTTTGTTGCCATGCAAACGAAAAGTGCTATGTAAGCCTTATGTGACTTAACACCCCGAAACTGTGAGCATCTGATGTGGACTGGACCTGCATAATCTACTCCACAGTGAGTAAATGGCCGTGAAAACCTCACTCGTGCTTCCGGAAGTTGTCCCATAAGTTGACTTGATTCCTTGGCCTTGAAACGAAAGCATTTAACGCATTGATTTATAATCGCTTTAACGGTGTTGGTTCCTCTAATGATCCAGAATTTTCTCCTGATGTGATTTAAAGTGAGTCTTACGCCACCGTGCAGCGTATCCTTGTGAGCCTTAGTAACAATTAATCGTGCCAGTGGGTGGGACGACGAGAGAATCATAGGATGCTTTTGATCCATTGTCAAGTTTGCATGTTTTAAACGGCCTCCCACTCGTAATATTCCATTTGAATCGACAAATGGGTTCAGTGAAGATATTTTGCTGTCTGATTTCAAAGTATTGGTTGTCAGAAGATTTGCCACATCCTCAGAGAAACATTGTTGAGCACCCTTTACCAGCATTCTTTCTGCTTCCAAAAGTTCCTCTAGTGTTAACCCGCCCAGTGTACGCTCTTCACGTCTGGTACTCCTTTTGCAGTTGTTTTGAAATCGCAAGCAATATGCGGTTATACGCTGAAGTTTCGAGAACGAAGAGAATTTGAGAAAAATATCATACTTGCATGGTGGAATGCTGTTATCCACTGACAAACAAGCGCGTATCTTTCTGACTTCCGGTAATTCTTGAATTTCCGTCATTGATTTGTCGGCTGGCCAATGATTTTCATCTTTCTTTAACCAGTCTGGTCCATGCCACCAAGATGAATTTTCAGCGAGAGTATCTCCAAATGATCCTCTAGATGGAATGTCAGCTGGATTCTCTTTTCCTGGCACAAACCTCCATTGTCCTACAAAATGTTGTTGTACATAGGACACTCGGTTGGCAACAAATGTATTCCATTTCACTGGATGTTGTTTTAACCAGCTCAGTACTATGGTAGAATCTGACCATGCGAAAACTCGGTTGTATTTCATATCTGCTCCCTCCTTGATGTTCTTCATTAACTTCGTAAGAAGTGCTGCTGCGCATAACTCTAGCCTTGCCAATGAAACCTGCTTCACCGGTGCCACCTTTGTCTTTGATGCAATTAGACTGATTGTAGTAGCGTCGCCATTATTAATCTTGAGATACACAACGGCTGCATATGCTAATTCGGATGCATCTGCGAATCCATGTAACTCAACTTGAGATCCTTCATTTTGTTGTGTCCATCTCGGAATTCTGACACTTTCCAACGATGATAGCCTGGTCTTGAATTCACTCCATTCCTCTTGAAGTTTCTCTGGGACTTTCTCATCCCAACCAATGCCCAAAAGCCAAAGACGTTGAATAATGATCTTTGCCTTGACAGTTACTGGCGATAACCATCCAAAAGGATCGAAGATTTTTCCAGCGTCACTAAGTATTGCTCGTTTGGTACCCTTTGTACTGAATAACGACGAGTTGACCTTGAAACGGAAGTCATCTGCCCTAGGACACCATTTTATGCCTAAGACCTTGAATGTTGTTTCGTTGTCAAAGCCATGGTCTAGCTCCATTTCAACCTCGTCTCTGGGCAACGCGCTTACAATCTCCGTACGATTTGATGTCCATTTACGTAAGTGAAATCCACCACTTTGGAGCATTTGCGTCAATTCTTGTTGTAGCCTTCGGCACTCTCCTATTGAATTCGCACCACCCAGACAGTCGTCCACGTAGAATCCTTCTTTCACAGTTTTGCTTGCTAATGGATATCTCTGCTTTTCGTCCTCGGCTAACTGACACAGAGTCTTAATAGCTAAGTATGGTGCCGAAGCTGTACCATAAGTGACGGTTCTGAGTATATATTCCTTGACGGGGTCGCTAGAACTAGCTCTCCAGAAAATCCGCTGCAAATTTCGATCATCTTTGCTAACTAATATCTGCCGGTACATTTTCTCGATGTCAGCAGTGAACACGATTTCAAAGGACCTCCATCGAAGAAGCAGGAAGAACAAATCCTTTTGAACCACAGGACCAGTCATCATAATGCTGTTCAGGGACTCACCAGAGGTAGTTGCTGCTGAGGCGTCGAACACAACCCTCAATTTGGTTGTAGAGCTTTCACTTTTTAGGACTGCATGATGCGGAAGATAATACGTCTTTTCAGTAGTACACCCCGTTGCTTCCTCCATGTGTCCCAGATCAATATATTCCTGAATGAACTTCGAATATTCTTGCCGTAGACTGTCATTTTTTGCGAATCTTTGTTCCAAGATGAAAAAGCGTTTCAAAGCCATTTTGCGTGAATCTCCCAATACAGTGCGATCCTTTCGCAGGGGTAAGTGGACTGTATAACGTCCCATTTCGTCGCGTTTGTGCGTTAATAGAAAGTGATTTTCGCACCTTTCGTCTTCTTCAGATTTGATTTTCTCACTGGGAACTTCTTCTAATTCCCAAAATTTCTTCAACTCCTCATCTTCCCTGCACACACTGATGCATGATGTGAGGTTTTTGCCTTGGGACTGCTTCCTCGAGATCGGTGTAGTGATGATTGGACCCGAAAGTATCCAGCCAAATTTTGTATTTTGAGCCATCGGAGTATTAGCTGGACCTTTGACTACTCCTTTCGTCAAAAATTGTGGCAAGATATCAGACCCAATTAACAAGTCGATATCTTGAGGTTCTCCATACCATGGGTCAGCCAATTTCAGACCTTTTATGTGCGGCCACTGGTGGGAGCTAATTGGATGCACTGGTAGTCTCGATGTAATTACTGGCATAACTAATGCCTCCACTTCCAAACTGACTCTCTCATCGTGAATTGACCGAATAGTAATTTCACAAGCTGCAACGATTTCTGTTGCATGACCGTTTATGCCACTGATTTTAGATCTGTACTGGACTAAGGGTATCTTCATTTGGCGTGCTAGTTTCTCCGTAACGAAGCACGATTGAGACCCTTGGTCAATCAAGGCTCGTACTAGTCTTGCTTCTCCTCCAACGCAAATATTCACCATGGCTGTGGCTAATAGTGTCATCCTATTGTTATGACAGGTAGTAGCGACTCGTGCTGACGATGGTGTTTCTTCTACTGGTGCTCGGGGGAGATGAAGCAAGGAGTTATGTGGTTGTGCGCACATTTTGCAACCCTTTTTCACTGGACATTCCTGTGCGACATGTCCATCTCTCAAACAGTTAAAACACAACCTTGACCGTTGGATTACTTCCAAACGGTTTTTAGGCCTCATGCTTAGGAACCTTTTGCAGCTATATATTTGATGAAACTCGCTGCAAACAGCACACTTTGACTGTGTGACGGTAGTCAAATGGTTCCTTGTCGCTGCTGCTCTCATTGTATATGATTGGGGGTCCCGGGTTGATTCGCGGCTACTTTCTAAACCTCGGAATCTGCCCTCGATGAACTTAAAGAAATCCTCAAGCTTAGGTATTTCTGTTGACGTCCCTCTTGACTGTTGATATAATTTCCTGGTTTCCGGGTCAAGTTTTGGACAAAGTAACTGGATTATTAACGGATCCCAGGAGTTAGTGTCAACTCCCAAGTTGTTAATACCGTACAAGATTTCTCGGGACGTGTCCATAATTGTTTTTAGTTCAAATGCGTTTTCGTTCCGAGTCGGTTTCAAGTTCAACAACCTTTGGATGTAATTGTTGACTAGTACGGCAGGATTTTGGAAGCGCTTGGTAAGTAGTTCTATAGCTGTCTCATAGTTATTTGATGTTGGGGATAGGTGACTAACTATTCTGGCAGCTTCACCCTTCAAGTTTCCCTTCAAATACTGGATCCGTTCAACGTCGCTTAAAGTAATATTCTGGTGAACTAAACGCTCAAACAGTTCCCAGAATGATGTCCACTCCTCGTACTTTCCACTAAACGATGGAATGCTTATTGCTGGAAGCTTGATCTCTCGGTGTGTAGGTGGTTGTTGATGTACCGGTGGTTGCTGCTGACCTTCAGCTTCTTTAATTTGGATGTACGCATCTTGATACATCTGCTCCAATTCAATAAACTCATTGTTGCAGACATATTCATGATCGTAGTCAGCTTCTTCTAACGTAGACATTATGTCGTCGTTTATTATTTCAAGTTTCGTCCAGCAATCTCTTAGCTGGTCTAATTTGAATCTGAGGTATACAGCACCTTGACTCAAATCCAAGCTGTTAATGATGCGGGTGAAGTTGTTTTTAATGACAATTAATTTCTTGAACCTCGCTTGAACCTTCCCTGGATCTGATTTATCTTCATTGATGGGAGACAACCTTGATGGCTGCATGCCTGCAGTGGACAATGGCTCTAGTGTTGGTTGTGGCTGAACTTGAGACTGTGCTTTCGTTGATGTTGCTGGCGCCGCTTGTTCGTCAAAATGTTGCGGGCCAGTCTTCTTTAGCATTTGCTCCATTTTCATCTTAAAGGTGCCCTTGATGTCCTGGTACCTCGTCTCGAACTGCTGAAAGTACTTCTGGGTGAAGTAGTCGTGCTGCGGATTGGTTTTCCGCAGGTCTTCCAAGTACCCATTGTTGATCTGGAAGTCGGTCCAATACGCTTCTAATTGTTCGAGTCGCTTCCTGAAGTACTCATTGGTGTAACGAGACTCTCCATCCTTTTTAAAATTGGTCCACAACCGATGCACTTCTTCACTAATATCGGTTTGTAATTGCGCGATGCCCTCGAATTCACTCATTGCAAATGTTTGTAGACTTTTGTTGATATCACTTTAACTCAATAAAATTATCAATATATTTTTCTTGGTCTCGTACCAATTTAAAATATGTAATTTAACACTTTCCGGCTAATCCGGCTCGAAGGACCAAATGTAAAGTTCCACTCCTTAGACACTTTTACTTTGTGTTAACTTCAATCGCCTAATGCAGCCTCACATTAGGTAAACAAGAAAAGGCTTGGTTCGATTGAATACTAACAGTGAGTCAAATTATTTATTTCAGATCTATTTATACAAAAATAAGTGCTTACTTAAACAGAAACGTGCAGGTGGCAAAAACGTATACAAAAGGTGCATGCGTTATCAAAAGGTGCAAAATTACAGAAAACAACAGCAAACAAATAAACAAAATTATGCTTACGTTAACAAATTATAATTAAAAGGGAAAAATAGAAAACGTGAAATTGAAAATTGCAAACTTGCAATAAATTGCAAGTACTTTTGTTGATGTGATCAACACCTTGGTTATTTTCCGACTAAAAGTTTTCGTATATGACAAACACTTGTCAAATTAAGGTTCAGCAGTACCAATTTGTACCAAGTTCGTCTTGTGGAATTTTTTTAAGTATTTTAATTTTAGTAGCGAACTCTTATTGGCCACCCTTTAATAATTTTCCGTTAACCTCAAACAAACAAAATGTAATTTTCAAACTGAAAATTACTTGCTCATCTCCGGTTTTCTCATCGTTTTCTTTCTTTATACATTTTTCGTCCTTAAGCTGACACCTTTTCTGTTGTTTCGAAGCAATCACTTCCTCTGCTATTCATCCTTTCCATTTTGTGTATGCAATTTAGTCCCGCTTTACTCCTTAGCAGGTAGAAACCTGTTCCAAGGATGTCCTCTTTTACAGTGGAAAAACCATCTGCTTTGTTTTTTTTCTCCTGTCGTCCATCCTGCACAAAATTCCAAAAACGAAATAGAAAACCCAAGAAAAATGTGCTGAAAAACACCAAAAACTATTTACAAATAATTTTAGTCAGTGTTGGACGCGTATGTCGAGTCGACTCATCCTTTTCGTGTCTGTTTAATTAAATTCCAAATAATTTTATTTTAATAATTAAATCGAGTACGGAAAATAAATTGCTTTTGAAGTGAAAAAAAAATAAAAAAAAAACTCAAAAACGTTTATCAAAATTGTGTTCGTTGATGAAACTTCAATTGCGTTGGCTTCATGCAAACAGTGGCGCCAACAACTTCAACCACGCACCATTATTGGCGGCGGCATAAAACAATAGTCATGTACACGGAATGGTCATTACGGCCGGACTACGAGGAATATTACTGCGATGAATACTACCACGAGAGCGCATACACCTTTCAAGTAAGCGGTACGTTCGGCGAATGTGTGTGCAAATTGAATTTTAATTTGTTTTCAAAACAATTTACTTAACCAAAAAAAAAAATTAAAAATAAAGTGGAATTTAGAGTTGATTGAAGTATTTGAGGCTTTCGTTCACACCACGAAGCGAGTTGTGTGTTTTTTTGAATATGGCAAAATACAAATATAGTCTGTTTGATTGAATTAAACAAAGTGAAGAATTTAATATAAATTTAAATCTATGGTGGCTAGGTAACGTGTGAATTATGTTAATCATTTTACATTTGAGAGTTTCGATTTCAAAGAGTGTGTTTTCATCTATTCAGAGTGGAATTGTTTTCGAGAGTATTCAAAGTAACTGAAAGGAATTCGGATATGTAATTCTGAAAATAAGCATGAAACAAAAAAAAAAAAAAATAAACATTCATGTAAATCTTGCATAAATAACTTTACGAGATACAGGGTGACCCAAAAATACACAACTCACACCTTTGTATGTGTATCTTCGATATATCGGGTTTTTCAATAAGAGCGATACAAAAGTTTTTTTTTAAATAAAACGGTTTTGTATATCAATGAAATTCTTTATTCCTGTGAAAGAACGTTCAATGCCATCATGTATGGAACTCGATTTCTTTTGCATGGCCACCACGGGCACGCTTGCAGAAGTCCAGACGCTGAACCCAATTTTCGACGGTTTTCAAGCATAAATCGGCCGATACTGCTGCAATTTCATGTCTGATATTCGTACGAAGTTCATCAATCGTCGCTGGCTTGTTGGCATAGACCATAGACTTGACATAGCACCACAGGAAATAGTCTAACGGCGTCAAATCGCACGATCGAGGCGGCCAAGCGACTGGACCATTTCGTGAGATAACACGTTCTTCAAACTTGGTTTCCAATAAATTGATTGTGACATTCGCTGTGTGGCTTGTGGCGCCTTCCTGTTGGAACCACATGTCCTCCAAGTCCATATCATCCAATTGGGGCCAAAAATATTCGGTTATCATTGAACGGTAGCAATCCCCATTCACAGTAACGTGCTGGTCTTGATCGTCAAGGCCCAATGACGCCACCGGCCCATACGACCATACGACGCTTCTGATGGTCAAGCGGCTTCAGTTCTTGCGTCAATGTAGGCTAAGATCTTTTCGCAAAATTCGCCACAACGACGTCACAGAGATGAGAACGACGTGTGAGAGACACATTTGGGCTTTCTGCAACTGAACCTCAGCGGCAGCAATATTCTCGACACTACGGGCACTTCTTTGTCTCACTGGCACGGGAACATTATGTACTGTACCTGTGGATTCAAATTTTTCCACTAGACGCTCAATTGTTGATCTGCTAGGACGATTATGACGACCATAAATTGGACGTAGCGCTCTTAACGTTGAGGCCACTCCGAAATTATATCGGCCAGGTCTCGTGGGCGCCGCCATTATTGCTGACCATTTGGGTTTTTTTTCTGCCACATTTTCAATCAGCGATTGGTTTTGTCCACCACCATGTTTCTCTAACAAATTTGTTCATTTGAGACCGGAAGTAGCTCTTCAAGCAAGCCTGCTGTGTGTAAATTCATGATGTATAAGATGTAGTATTTCAAAGTCAAAGCATTTGGTTTTCTCAGCAGTGTAAATCGCTTACTATCTTCGGGTTAGTTATTCTTTTGGAAACTTTACCGAACCTTGTTAGTTTCCATTTTCAGAACCAAAACAATACAAAATAATATTGATCAAAATGTGGTCGCGTGAAAAGCTAAAAAAAAAATTACAAGCTCACATCGTTGAGAGAATTGAAAATTTTATATGAGAATTCCCAAGACAATAAGTTAGTCCTGTTTTAAGTCTTTTTCAAGGTAGCTTTTAAGCAAAAATTACATCGTAGTGCGACACTTCGTTTGGGAGCCACGACGAAGCTTCATTATTGATATGCTCTGTTTTTCGCACGAACGAAGGTGTTTGATTTTTAAGTTTATCACTGATTCCAGACGGCATCCTTAGCTTTCCCAGAACATTCGTATTCTTTACGGATTGTGAATCACTCTTAAGGGTGTGGATAGAGACTTATTTTATCGCAAAGTTTTTAATTTTATTGCAAAGATATGAAACCATTATCAATTGACTCCAAAAGGGGAATGAACCTGATGCAGAACTGCCTTTCTTCACTGTCTGAGTACGTATATTTTAAGTATAATTTAATTATTATTCCTGTTCAGAAAACATATGTTCACTCGAGCTAGCTAGTTAAACGTTCTCTGCATGCAGCCAGTACTGTCGATTGATATATACCTTGAGGACTAGGTGTATCCATTTCTATCACTATTCAGCTTCATGGCTCTCCACGGCAAATTGGATTCTAATAATGCTTAGCCATGGAATATTTGCTCATGTTTTGGGGCTCTTAATCCTTAGTTTAGCTTTAAACAGCTGCCTTAAAAGCGGTAGTAACGTAGTGAATTCGAATTTGGAATTTTGGGACTGATATCAAAGTTTAATAATGATCTTATAAGGAACCGTAAAAAAGACTAGTCTTGGTGTGTTTTGCAGTTAAGACTCGGTATTTAAGGTCATATACTTAATTTCAAGCTTAAGTGATCACGAAAGTTCGAGATATAAATAATTTTTTTTTGTACAGAATGATCAGATTCTTCGTTGTATAATAACGTGAAACAAACCCTTCTGTTTAGAGGGGCGTGTAATTTCTTCCATTTACATTTAAATTTTTTTGAGTTAGCTTTACGTAAATAATTTCTTGAACAACCTATTTAGAATTTCGTATGCAACAAAAAGATCGCCAACCATTCAAAATAAAAAGAAAAATAATAATCAGAGTGCTTTCAAAAGCCAACTTGTTTACTGCTTTGAAGCATTTCACTTTGTCTTTTATTTACTTTTCAAGTCAAAACCTAGCTATTAACCTATGAGGAATCATTGTCCATATAGATATCAGTTTGGATCATTTCTCATCGTTTTTATGAATACTTAATTTCCATAACAATAGCAAACGCCCCAGCAAAGTCAATAACATATTCACATGCTTTTATTTTTCTTTGTCCATAATTCTGGCGCAAATGGCTTCGAATTCCAAATATGCCTAGAGCTAGTGAGAGACATAGTGACAGGGGTTTTGTCAATACGAGAAATCTCTGCTAGTCAGAAGAATAAGTCGTCACGTCGTTTTGACATCCATATGCCACACATGTTCGTAAAAATAGTTGTTATGAAATCATTCATCGAAAAAGTTATAATTATTCCAAGTTCTCTGACACATGATTGATCTCTGAAAAGTATAATGATAATCAATTCTGGAAGAGATCTATACACATCAGTTTAAAACACAAAACTGTTCATTGATTGATGAAATGATACCGAAAATGCAAAACATATTAACTGAATTTACATTTGAACATGACATGTGGTCGATGTGGCACCGTCTTGTTGGAATCATATGCTCTGTAGCCTAAATTGATCAAATTCGGGCACAACTAACGTGTTCCGAAAGCGGTCACTAGTAACTCTAACAATATTGCCACTGTATACCTAAGGAAATGTGGCCCAATGATGCCGACAGAGATGCACAAAGCAGTTGAGGACGAAGTAGGTGTAGTAGTCTGGCATATCGATTAAGGATATTTCAGCAGGAAACTTGACACCCATAGGAGCCACCTTTTCTTTGGGTATTATATGAAAAATTAACCTCCTCCACGATCAAACAAAAAAAAACTCTATCAACCTTACTCGTAACGCAATTTTCGAAAAAAAACTCACGACACTGCCACCAGACTTAAAACCACAACAAAATGTCATTCGTCGTGGATGGTTTTTCCATTATTTTTCTTTGTGCAAAAATCATAAATCTGTTTATCCATTCTCAACACTCAATCAGCAAAAGTAAGCCTCTAGCAAACACGCATCGTACCGATTCGGACTCATTCAAAAAAGGAGAGTTTCATACCACAAAATCAATGCTCTGTGCAAATGTTTTATAAGGGTAACCAAAGTCCCTTAGCAATTAGAAAATTAAGCGAAAAGGCACTAGGAAGGAAATGCATATTCAATTAAGCCCGCTAAGTAGGTCGGACGGAAGTTCAAATTTCTCGATTTTGAAGTTCTAATTTGGCGTTTTCGTAAATCATTTGGTTCGGCTAATTTTCCGCGCGGTTGGCGTTCCTCACACTTTCCACATGAGCGAATTATCAATCTCTCAAGTCGTGAAATCACCTTAATTACATAGACTGTGCATCGGTGCGTTGTCTCTGACCTGTAAACTGTTTTTTGTGAGTCTACATGTTGTCATCGGGTGCTGATGAACTGGGCTGAATTGGACTTCTTTCAGAAGTTGCAGAAGCAGTGACAGAAGTTGCCTCTCGATAAGAAGAAGTATCGCAATATTTGGTTAGTTTTTTAAATTACAAGCAAATGCGTTTCGATATCATTAATTAGTATAGCCACCATTTTTAATCATGCAAAAGTTGACTTTAATAAACTAAGAAAATGGCGTTAACAAACTTTTGACGCGTAATGTGCGCCTGTAACTTGATAGAAGCAAACAATTAATACCCGTTAACATAAATACTTTTCTTAGGCGGGCTACCTCATACGAAGCTAGCTAGCTACCCATAGAACGTCATATAGATAATCTTGTAACTAATAGGTCTTATGTGACGGCGTATACTCGTTTCTCTTTTCGCGCATATTTAGCCTGCGGTTTTCTTGGCATGCTTGCAACCTTTGCGGCCACAGATAACTTGTGTATTAATTGAGAATCTAAATCGATATTTATCGTCCATGGCCTGCCTTTCATTTTTGTCCTTTTAATCACTTTTATTATCGTATTAAATATTGTGGGCCGTTATTATCAACTTTTCTTCCTCTTTATTGATCAGATAAACGATGTGTATCTAGTATGCTGAAATGCATATCTTTTTTGTATCTATGTGCGAAGGAGTATGTTTTTATCGGTTGAGTTTATGGAGGACACAAGAGGCAAATGAACTCCAGATGATAGAGTTAACGTGTGTGGCGTATCACAGCATATGATTAAACATATTTTTATTACTTTGAGATTAACTTGTGAATAGAAAAGGTAAAGCGTTCGATTGTTAGATTATAAGTATGCGAATCTATACTGAATTTTGTTATTAAACTGCTCTATGAGCATAAATGACTTAAAAAACTTTTTAAGATTGTTTTATTAGACAAAAAAATATGCCAAAAGATTCACACAACTTTGACCAACCGATGGTTTAATTTCATCTGATCTTTATACACTAAACCAAACCCTGGTCTCGAGTTCGATGACGATCTTTCTTATAGTATTATATCACGGGATGAGTTTGTCGCCTGTCTTGGATTTTCTTTTCGGGCTTATAAAAGTAGTGTAGTATACTTCTTTCCTAGACTAGTTGAAAGATTAGTAAAAGAAAGACTAGTAAAAAGTTCTGTGTTTTTCACTCAAACCAAGTTCAAGAACATTGTGAACCATTACCTCTTTTTGCATCCTTCCTGATTTCTTCAACTGACGTTCCGTTGGTAAACAATAAGAGAATATTTGCAATCCCTTGACCCTGTGTGAATTATAAAAAAAAAAATACTCCAGCTTTGTGGTGCTATTTCATTGAGTTCATCCAGTTTTTTTCCTAGTTTCCGTATCTGAATCGCTAGAGCTAGTAGTACATATGTGGGAAAGAAAATCTTTTGGTTGACAGTCCTCCAATTGTGTCAACACAAGGCTTAGACAGACATTCGAATTCAAATCATCGCATTCAGTTCAAAAATCGGTTTAAAAAGTTCTAAATACAATCGCTGCCACTGTGAGTTAATTATGTGGAAAATAAAACTGCGAATCCAACCGAATACAAATAAGTCGTTAGTAAAAATTATCAGCCCCTCTCCAGGAGTGTTGACCCTTATAAACATCCTACAATAGAAATAGTTATGTATTATTGATTAAATCTCTTATATGAAAAACACTGAGTCTAAGACAAAGCATATCAAAAGTTTATTCTAGAATGTCAGTTATATGCACATGCGTTTTTCAAAACTCATCTTAGTGTTCTTGTGCGAAAAAAATAAGAACTCATCTTAAAGCATCGTCGGTTTTACTTGTAAAAAAGTTTCTCGATTCTTCTTACATTCGGAAACCAATATGGACTTGGCGTTTTCAAATCAGAAACCAACCATCGAGCTTTGAATCTTCAGATTGCTTAACATTTTCAAGATTGACAACATTACCATATTATTACGTTGTTTCTATCTTCACTAAACTGACAACCAAGCGTATTCAGAATTAAGAAAAGTTATCATTTGCTTGGATAGAAGATTCGTGACCATTGTATCCTTCCTTTAGCGACCAAAACTGTTGGTACAACCTGATAACTTTTTTTTTCTGTCGCGGGGCTGATACCACTCTACTTTTTCCTACTCTTGAGGTTCTCCAAAAAGACCCAAGGCAAAAGTATTTGGATGCTTTTCTAGCAACTTGAAGAGTACCGCCGTTTTAAGTCGATGTTTATAAGTTAATTCAAGTTTAGGTCTAACTAATCGAGGCACTGCTATTATACTTTTAAATCACTTATTTCGACATCAACAAAGATCAAATTACAACCCGTAATTCGTTCAATAACTTGGCGAACCTTTTTTTTGCAACTCGAATTGTTAACATTTTGTTCAGATACAGAAATTACACTCAAATTAAAAACCTTCAATTAAACTGCATACATAACGCATGGCATGTGCAATAATTAACCAACAAGTCTAGCCCGGACACAAGGCTAAGCTGCAACAAATGACTGTGATGGCACTCAACAGTCGTGTAAACATTTATTAACAAGCAAACGTTCACAGATACGAGCTCTTGATGGTGCGGCTTTACATTAAGCTATCAAGTGAACTTACACTTTGAGTAGTCCATTGAATTATAACTTATCGTGCTTGTATACTTATTTACCCGACGTTGTAATAAGAGCTTATGTAGCTTGTGAACTATTCGTGACTAAAATGCATTATAACTGTGCTTAAGTAATTTGTTTTTCCATTTATTCACGCTGCAAAGGTGAACAATATGAGCAACGTCGCCATCGTGGGAAATGAAATCGAGGCTTATTTGATTTTTTTAAACAAGCTTCAAAAATTATTCTTTTGTGCAACAATTTTATTAAAACTTTGAATTAAATGCTTTGGATCAACTTAAGAATTTGAGATAAGCTGGTTTAGTGGTTCGAAACTCTTAGGTTTTGAAATGAAGACAAACTAGTATTTGTATTCACTCAATTCACAGTATTTTATTCATGATTATTTTAATATTACGTCAGCAATCTCGTGTCAGTGAATGCCCTGCACTTCGGAAAATATTTACAACAAGATCTTGGAACACGTCGATAAAGTAATCACTACAGTTATGTAACCACTTAGTGATCCACTGTTTCCGAGGCCGTTGAAATTGAAAGTAGTGGAGCTAGGCCTATCTCTCAAAACAGCCATTAAGTCAGATTATTCTGCCGCGGAATGTTGTAAATTGGCAGGTGGCCTAGGAGTCAGCCCGAGGTTATTGGCAGAAATATTTTTTCCTGGTTTGTAGCATTTTCTAGGACGAGTTCAAGATCGCTGTACATAGTGAAAATCGCCTCCAATCTCGCTTCACCACAGAGGTGAACCCCATGCATCAAAATCAGAGTAAATTTATAACTCGGCCAATGGTTAACTCTTGTTATGATTTCGGGCTCATTTGCAACCAATTAAAGTGAAAGAATGCTTAAAGGTTGTCGTGAAAACAAATGATTTTCCTGTTGAGATTAGTGCAAAGATCGTCCTTTTTTCGACACAAAGCAAAAGTCACCTGAATTGATTTAAGTTTAATTTGATCATATTCAAGAGTTCTCGAAGGTGTTCACAAAACACTGCATTATCAACTTATGGGTAACAAAATACTGCGAATTGAGCGAATGAAAATTAATCGATATCGAGTTCTTATCCTTCTGCTCGCTCTGTGCATAACGAGGGTTGTCATAATCCCTTAAGATTTAGTCTCTTTGCATCTCGATGAGTATGATTCAAGCAAGGTACTTCTGGAATGCTTGCTCTATTTTTAGAGTCAGGAATATTGACTAGCAGCATTTTTCTGAACTATTGTAGTTTGCTTATTTTAGGTTGCATAAAGAAAGGTCTTTACGATGAATTGCCAAGTTTCTATTTCATGATAATCCGAGCTTTTTTTAAACATCCTCAAACATCATCAAAAATCCTTCCTGGAAGGGTCATCATTAATATGGACTTACAATTCTTTGCACAGCCCCGCCAAGATTTCGTTTACCGAATACCTCTCCCGGCAGGGCAATTGATGAAGGTTCATTGTTGGTCTGTGTGCCTTGAGACTGATGAATTTTTAATTTTTATGTCTTACGCATTCCAAATTGAATGATTGGATTAGTTTCAGTTTCTGAGATTAGCTGATTTTTTTTTTATATTAAAATAAGATACAAATTAAATTCCATTGAGAGACATTTGCATTTTACTAAAGGTCTCTTTTGGCACATAAAATTATGTCTTTTTTAAGACATTTGTAGCTCTAAACTACGATAATTCTCAGCTAAGCATTAGTTGGATGATATAACATAAAAAAAATAGATTATGTAAATTAGTTTATTTTATGTGAAACCAGCTTTCAACTTACAAAGCCCTTGAAGATGCATTTTTACCATCACCATATCTTAATTTACAGGCAACATAAAATTTAAGAGAACATTTGTATTGTCAATTTAAAGGTTAAACTTATTTTCAAGATCATTTTAATTTACATATTCAAAGAGGAACCGACATGGTGGCTTGTGTTACTCTATCTCTCTGTCTCCTTGTAAATTTTGTAATCACCGAGTCAATTAATTGTTATTCTAAGCTCACATACAGAAGACTCTGAATATCAATTGAATATTAAATTTTTATTACTTTTTGATTTCTAGATACATCATACGAAAAAGCATGCAGACGTGGCTCAGCACCAGCGACGCCAATTCTGGGTCAAAAACAAAACCAACAGGAGCACAATACCACATCAAGGTTTACAAATTTCTTTTCGAAGAGGTAATCAATTGAGATTGAAAGGGGGAAAAAATATTTTATTGAAACTTAAATTCAATTTTCTGTTGCAGATCAAACCCTTTGAAACGTACAAAATCCGTAACCAAATTAGAACGAACCAAACGAGGCTCGGGTGGCCTGCGAGGATCCCGATCCCATGAGAGTTTACTATCAAGTCATGCCGTCATGTCGACGATAGGTAAGATATTAATTAACATTCTTTTAAGGGTCAACAAATCGTATTATTGGAAAAATGCTACAGTGGAACTGTTGGATTGACACCAAGTGGCGTGGTTTCTCTTGGCATTATCAATTCTTGTTTGAATTCGAAGACATTTCGAATAGTAGCGCCAGTATTTCACGCATCCCGGATCAAATTTAAACTAGTTTAGAGAATGGAAGTCCCTGCACGAAATTGATTATAACAATGTGACTTACTTGTATCTTGCATCTGAACTAAAAGTTCGTCCTAAAGATCTTATGTGAGACGATTGTCACATTTCGAAATGATTTGTAATTTGATTCGATGCATTCCTCGTATTCTCTTCAATTGGCGCCCAAGTTAGAATTATGATGAGCTCGTTTTATCAAATATTAGTTTTGGTTGGAATCGGAAGGAGCAATATTGTTCGTCCCTCTTCAACTTCTTGGAAACGATTGTCATGCTTAATAACGTGATGAAATCAAAGTTTCCTGCATTAAAAAAGGTTCAGAGATTTAGATATGCGGGTTAGCCTCTAAACACAGTAAAGTAACCATTTAAAGTTAAGAGAAGACTCCAAGCCGATCATTTTAACCGATATCTAAAGAATACTATCAAGACTACTGGGTGACACAGACAACGATTGATATATCCCAGGCTCGAAGGTTTAGTTGTTCAAAATATTGAAATGCACATGCTACTATTCTTCTAATAGCTTAAAAAAAATACAGCGAATTGAGAGATTAAAAATAAGTTCTTGGCAAAAATTGAAAAAGAAACGAAACTAAACACTTCTCAGTTTCATAACTGTGCAAATTCAATGTAAGGGTACTCAACACCCCTTGTTAATTTTTAACGTGAGGTTTTTGCAGGGTGATTTACATAAGATGCGACAAAAAATAACAGCAAGTAGGTTAGGTCAAGACAAGAAAACAATCGTATGGGAGAGAAATTCTATTTCCCCCGTTTAGGCGGGGAGTGCAATTTTCCGAAAAAATGTACTTAAAAAGAAAAAAAAATATTTGACATGAACGGAATAACGAACGAAAACGAAATAAAGCTTTTTCTAAGGCCAACATTCTATTCCTTTATCTCGCGTTAAACTTTAGTTGTTTTATTAAATAATTTTTGAAAAATGAAATTTCAGTTTCAAGTTCAAATTAAAAACAAAAGTTTCTTTTTCAAATTGAGTTTTTAAAAAATTTTGCATTATTATTCATTTTTAGTCAAATCCAAAACACTTGGTGTCAAAAAAGGAATTAGTTTTTGAGAAATTAAAAAAAAATGAAAAGTACTTTGTTTCCCGGAAAAGCACTTTTTGTGTTTTTCTACGCTTAAACTTTTAGATGGTTTAGTAAATGAGAGAATTTTCACCTTTTTGAATTTTATATATCCTTCTAGTGCTTAGTGAGAGATTCCGTCGTACCATATCTAACAATCCCCTTTGTTTATGGATTCAGCAGTTGACCTTTTTCTGCTTTGATACTGCAGCACCCCATGTCCCTGAAAAGTGTTGTCAGGTCTGAGCAAAAGTTAATGGTTGTCATCTCCTATTGGCATACTTTTTAGCGTACAATCTCTGTTTTGACTATTTGACATGCAATATTGAAATATGTTTCCAATACATTGTCCTTGCACATTTTGCTTTTTAGGTTTCAGTATTACAATTCTTTTTATTGGCTTTAACATGTTGACGTGCCAATTTAATTAAGTTCATAGATCATAACCAATGTCGAACAAAATCCTGCGAATTAGGTTAAAGCCAATAGGTCGATATCAAAATCTTCCGTCCCGTTTCGGGCTCCACCCACGGAAGTGAGTTGAAACCAATTACACCTGAGTCTTCTCTTAATTCTTCCGCTCGCTCGGTGTTACACGCATTATAAGAGTCTTAATATCCTGTGTCTGGACGCACATGGCTACTTATCGGACTCGAACAATGTTCCTATTATATACCGTGCTGCTAGAAGAGCAACAGACAAAAGGTTTCACGGTGTGCCAATGCACTCGGGGGATGGATCTGCTAACTGGAGGTACTGCATGAGTGTGCCTGAAAGAGATTTTAGTAACATTAATAGAATAAACAGAGCAAAATATTGGTGGCTTGACTGGGTTGAAGCTAACGCTTAAGTTTAGTTAGGTTAAGCTAGGTTAAATTAGGTTAAATTAGGTTAGTTTTTTTGTAAGGAAAATAACAATAAAAGGAGAAAGTTTTTTTTAACTCCACTTTTCTTTCTAGAGTCCAAGATTATTATAAATAAAATAATATATTATTAATTTAATACTGGTTGCATAAAAGTCTTAATTTATAATTTTTATGTGTTGCGAACCGATCATCGGTCTAACACGGTATTTTAATAGTTAGTGAATTAAGTATTTCTCATTTTTATTTTAAAATTTTATGGTGTTAATTGTGGAAAATAAATGAGTTTAAAAAAAAAATATCCTCTTGAAAAGCGAGCAAATAATTAAAAAATAATTAAAAAAAAAATAAATTGATCGAGTGTTCCAATAAAAAAGGCTAAAACTTAGTTAATCTATTTACAAACCATCGAAGACTGATAGCTTGTTAAAATATAAAAGGATTCATCCGCCAATAAAATAATTGACAAAACCCAAATATAGAAAAAGAAGATAACTGGGTAAAAATGAACCTTTCTTTGTTAATTAATTTCTCAAAAACAACGATACTGTACTAACAAGTAATGAAATTCTCGCACGTTCTTTCGTATGCCCCTTCCCGCCTCAACGGAGGGAGATAGAATCCCTCTTCCATACGATTTTTTTTTCTTGTCCTGACCTTACCTATACGCTTATGCTGGTAAACTCAACGATAATTTATTTCCAGGCTCAGATAGTTTGCTTATAATTTTCTTTAGAAAATGGACCAACTTCCTGATAAATAATCCGTCAGGTGTAAGCCCTTTGACAACTTTTGGACTCAGGTCAGACAAATTCTATCTCTTTATTGTTGTATCTACGGACACTTCCAGTTAGGAGCAATATCTTCTGCCACGTCTATTTGTTTGGTCACATAACTCTGAAGTAAATTAAAGCATGGCGGATTTGTCAGGCGATCCGAAAAACTCAAAAGAAAAAAGCATCCGTAAAACTCCGGCATTTCATGGATTCGCATACTTTAATTCTGATTTTTTTTTTCATAAATAATTGATTTTAATCTTCAATTGATTTTGATATATCATTTCTTTTACAGATCTCTCCTGTACAGGAGCTGTTGGGGTAGCACCCGTGCACCAATCGGTACTTGGTCGTCGCCACTGTTTCCAAGTGCGTGGCGGACCCCGTGGTGAACGCTACTACAGTTGTGGATCAAGGCAAGAGCGTGACCTCTGGATCTACAGTCTACGCAAATCAATTGCCCCCAACTCAGAACATACCCGCCACATAGACAATTCCCTTAAAATGTGGATCTATGAAGCGAAGAATCTTCCACCGAAGAAGAAATATTTCTGTGAATTGCATTTGGATAAAACCCTTTACGGTCGTACCAGCGTCAAGTTACAAACGGATTTGCTCTTCTGGGGCGAATATTTCGACTTCCCCGATATACCAGATATAAACGTGATCACCGTAAATGTATTCCGCGAGGTAGAGAAAAAGAAGAAACGGGACAAGCATCAATTTGTTGGTTCAGTGAAGATTCCCATCCATGAAGTTACCTCGCGTTTATTCTCCGAGGACTGGTATCCGATCCTTAGCGAGAAAAACGACAATAGCATAAATAGAGCATCATCTAAAGAGATAACACCAACTTTGCGTATAAAATGTCGCTTCCAGAGCACAGATATACTGCCAATCAATGTGTATGCAGACTTTTTGGCCTATTTGAAGGACAATTACAAGCGTGTCTGTGAGTCTCTGGAGCCAGTGATTGGAGTTAAAGCCAAAGAAGATATTGGACAGGCATTGGTCCTTTTGATGCATGCTCAGGGTCTTGCTGGTGCATTCCTGACTGATGTGGTGGCGTTAGATCTGCTCAGAGTGGGCGACCAGCGGTTGACATTCCGCGGCAATTCATTAGCCACCAAAAGTATGGAGGCATTTTTGAAACTAACTGGTGAACAGTATCTTCAAGACACGCTATCGGCACCGATCAACGAGATCATACAGTCGGACCGCGATTGTGAGGTAGATCCCCTAAAGGCAACCGGTTCACTTGTCAGACAGCAGCAATCTCTGCGGAACGCGGTTCGCAGCGCTTGGACAAGCATTTATGAGTCACACAAGCATTTCCCGCCCCAACTTCGTGAATGCTTCGCAACCTTTAGAGAACGTTTACAAACCCTCGGCCGAGAGGACATGGCTGATAATTTAATTTCAGCCTCGATCTTCTTACGCTTTCTTTGCCCAGCGATTTTATCGCCGAGTCTCTTTAATATCACAAATGGTAAGTTTGTTTTTCATTTTCCACTAACTTCACATTTTCTAAAACTTGTTTTTTTGTAATTATAGAACTCCCATCAATTCGGGCAACTCGCAATCTTACTCTGGTCGCAAAGACTCTTCAAACATTGGCGAATTTCACACGCTTCCAAGGCAAGGAGAACTTTATGGAATTCCTAAATGATTTCCTAGAACAGGAGGCACCACGAATGAAGGAGTTCCTTCATAATATTTCAACCCGCCCAGAACACACAACACCAGAATCAATCCTCGATTGGTCCGGCTACATAGACCAGGGCAAACAACTTTCTATACTATATAGCCTGCTTTCGGAAAGCATACAGAAGCTAAGTGAAAATCGTCAACGCGACTTAGATCCATTGCAGCACATTCTCGACGAGATTTCCAAAGCTATAGAATCCAATCACTTCTCCCATGACAATCAAGAGAATCATAATCCCGACGATCATCATTATTCCGGGGGAGCTCAACCGCAAACACAGAAAACTATTCCACCAGAACGTGGCATCATCCGAGGAGTTCTTACTCCCAGCTCGCTGGAGAAGAATATTTTCCGATACAATGATCCAACAGTAACACCCTTGTTGCAAGAGCACAAACGCAACTCGAATAGTCAGACGAGCATAAATGGCCAGCTTCATCACTCGCAGTCGCAATCATCTATCGCTTCATCGTTAAACGGTGGAGGTCTTCTCATTCCAGCAACAATCCAGCATCACTGTCCACCGCCTCCATCGTCGGTCAACAGCACGGCGGAGAGAAACTCGGCGGGCCCTGGCGGAAATCAGTCCAGTGGAAATACATTTAGTGTTGTCAGCACACACTTCTTTCCCAGCAATGGTAATCTGTCCACGATGAGCACCAACGGAAATGCCACATCGAGTCCAAATTCTCTCAGAGCAACCACTCTGCCAAGGAACAACAATAATAATTATGACGAAGCCACTCCCAACAGTGTCGGGAATAATATTATTCAAATCGGTCTTTTGGATCCTTCAAGCGCATTTGTTCGCAAGAGTCCCACACCACACCTTAAGATGGCTTCGTCTCGGGGTAAAAATGGAATGAGTGGATCGCAATTGAGTCTACTTGGTGAGAGGACTCCAAGCAAATTAAATCTGGGTATTCCAGATCCAGCTCACCATCATTTGGCGAATAGTTCGCCAATACAAATCGGCTCGTCTGCTGATAACAATGTGAACACCAATAGCAATATGCCAATGAATCTGGAGGACTTGGACGACCTCTTTAAGTACGCCGAGGAACAAGCAGCTGCTGCTGCCGCTGCAGCTGATTCAAACAAACCCAAAGAAGCACTCACTTCGAAAGGAAGTCATTGCAGTTCAGGATACCAAAGTATAAATACTCCATCGTCCAGTCCGGTGGACCAGCAACACGCTCACCAGCAACAGCAGCAGATGAACGGTAATCATGTTCACAGACAGCAGCAGCACTTGGGTGGCGGCAATAATGGTCTGCAACCACCATTAGCCTTCAAAAATCCCATTTATCAGCTTCAATCATCGGCATCTTCGACAGCATCGTCCACGAATTCCAATGCTCATCACCACCATCATCATCACCATCATGTTCAACAGCCACAGCAGCAGCAGTTGCAGCAGGCACAACAAGCGCAGTTGATCCAACAACAGCAGCAGCAGCAACAACACCATCGTCCAAGCAACTACACAATTTCAAATGTGTTTCCAAATAAGGCTGCTGGCATGATAACAGCTCGAGCCACCCACTTAGAGCGAACTGGAGGAGCATCCTCATCGCTGACTCCTTCGAGCAGCGAGGAGCGTCTAAGCACAGATAATTACCATGTGATTTCATTTAAGTCGCTTGTGCCCGAGAATGGTCACATGGAAACCCATCGTTCGCTGAGTGGAACAAGCAGCAGCAGCGGCGGCGGCGGAAGCGGTGGTGGTGGACGTGCCCCACGTACAAATCCCCAATACAAAAGGGACGAGTATGCGCCCCAAAATGAGGCGTTCGTACCGATAACAAGCTATTTGAATCGGAGCATTCGAGATGCTCATCCAACCGCAGGACCGTTGGCACTGTACAATGGAAGTGGTGGTGGCCAGCATCATCATCATCACATGAACGGCAAATTGATTGGTAATGGGCCTGTTGGTGGAGGCAACAATAATCGTTACCAAAGACGATTGAGCCTTGATTCGGCGCGCACCTTATCGGACAGCTCGACAGACACAGAAGGTAAGTGCAGATGCTGTTTGTTGATTCATATGTGTTTCTCGACAAAAGCGATTAGGGCAGTTTAAGAGGACTCTCGTTTCTTTTGTCCCGGAATTTTAAATGAAAACGGTCGACGGTCAGCAAGCACGTTGATAACTTTGTCATCTCTAACACATCGTTCAAAATGTATCCCGCCCGTTCTTTGGAGGGCCTCAGCTAACTCGTACAGCTTCACTTTTTGATTACTCAAAACGATTCGAAGCACTTGCTTGACAATTTCTACCTTCTAAGCCTCCTCGGCCTTCCAGAGCTAGGTGCATTTTAAATTCACCAAACCAAAGGAGGAGCAGATTTCTGCAACCATTAATAAGCTCACCATCCAGCTAAACGTTGTGGTGAGAGCCTTTTTATTTTTCCTTTTTTCGACGCGCTTCGGCCCCACTTCTTTTTTATAATTGACAAACTTCCATGTGTATAACTGCCATGAGAAATTTTCCGGGCTCAAAATTGCTGGTACAAACCCCTCGTTGCTACTACACGAACCAGTGAGAAATAAAATACTGCGAATTTTGAGCGAATGTAAGAACCAAGTCGTTCTATTATAAATTCATTACAAGTGTTATCAAACTCCTCTGAGGGACATCAAATCACAAACAAAAAGTAGCCAAGTGAGAGTTGACTCTCATACGAAGGGTCCCGTGCCTCCTAAGAGCATGCAGCACTATGTTTTTGCACGTGGTATATCTTCTAATACAAATCAAGACCGATATATGGTCAGAGTCTTTTTAAACAGACCAGAGACGCCAATTCAAACTGCTCTACTTAGAATGAGTTTTTTTTATCTTTGACTTATTCTCTTGAATGTGTTTATGCTTTTTCTCTGCCAGGTGTTTGTCAACCAATGGAAGGTAAGCGTCGTCGTCAGCCACGCAACAACTACGATCAAAATGGAGAAATTCAGCTGGTGCAGGAGACCCTCGACAGTCTACGTCACACACTTGACCGGGACGAGGCTGAACTCAGAGACTCCAGCGATGAGATATTCGCCTTGAATCGCTACAACGGTGGCAATAACGCCATCCAGCAATCAGACTCAACAATGAGGAGCATCATTGGAAGGTAACATTTTCTTTTTTAAGCTTTTCCATGAACAAAACTAAAAGTAAAACTCTACTCTTTTTTATTCAGACTAATAACAATGGAAGAAGAGCTCCGTCGTGAACAAATGAAAATGTCTCTGGCTCTCTCGCATAAGCAGCGCGTTATAGAAGCACAGGGACAGCAGATAGCCGCCTTGGATGCAGCAAACAATCGTCTCCTGAGTGCTTTGACGGCTTTGCGACAACGTTACGAAACCCAGCAACAGCAGCAACAACAACAGCAGCACCATCATCATCAGAATGGGTCAGCTTCGCAGCAATAGAAAACGGGGGGCAGCAGCGCCAAGCAATCAGCCTGCAACAGACCAAAGTTGAATAATCAAGTGTAGTCGAATACACAAACCATTTACTCAAGCAATCATTAAAAAAACAAAAAAAAAACTCAGAACTCACCACACACATAGAAATACATTTGGTGTGGTTTTTGTACTGACTAAGCTAATGCACGCACCTTCTCTCATTAATAATCTTCACATGTAGTGTACACTTATAACCAAAAAAATTCACTTTCACATAATTTCTTATTTTTATATAGTTTTTGTTTCCAGCATGAGTTTACCAAAAAAAACAAACAAAAATAAAAAAAACAAGTGGCAGTTGAATATTACAAAAAAAAACAAAAACAATTTTGCAACTATTAAAAAAAACAAACAAAATACATTGTAATATAGTTTAAAATATTATTCATATCTAGATTTTAAGTTGAGTTAAAAAAAACAACAAAGAGAAACATTTAAAAAAATATGTGTGTATTTATTTTGTCATTTAAATCGTTAATTTTAAATATTGTTCTCTTTTTATTCTTTAAGTTTAAAATTTGTATTGTATTTTTTTTTTATTGCTATTTCATTCTTTTCTTATTTCGTTCGTAGCCGATTTTACACGAAAAAAAAGGTGAACAAAATTTGGCAATAACATAATTATTTAAAAGTATTTAAAACAGAAACAAAAATAATGCTATTTAACATTTGTATATAAAATTATACGAGTATTTACGGTATCTACTGTAGAGATTAAAGAAAACAGGAAAATAAAAAAAACAACAATTTTATTGAATAAAAAACAAAAATATGAGTGGCTTTTTAATTAAAATTAAATAAAAAAGCGTATCTTCTTCTGCGGGAAGAGATTCTGATTCATTCGATTGGGTCAATGATCGTCGCCAAACACAAACGGACGACACAAATCAAAGTGACGAAGCGTTGAGCGACGCTGGCAATGATAATGATGATATTCCAATCACGCTGAGGGCATCGCAATGTGTGTCTTGTTTTATTTTTAGTTGTTTTATCATCTTAATCATTTAAACAAATAAAGAGTGAAGGAGGAACAACAAACTGCGATCGTTTTATTGTTTATATTAAACTGCATTTGAGAGGCAACCTTCCTGCATGTCGTATACGCTTTGTTTTTCTTAACCCTGACCGTCGCAATTCTCAGGGTTTGAACTTGAGATAAGGGTCAATGGCTTATTGGGCTGTACAAGAGAGTTGTTTAAAATATAAATAAATTTAATTTTTTTTTGTTCTTTTGCTTTGTTAAAGATAAGGGGGTGTGTGAATGTATGTTTAAGACTACTTGTTGGAGCTTTCTCGATTGGGAACTAAAAATATGTGTTCGTTTATTGCATTTCTTTACCCTTTGGATTGCGACCTTTTACCATTCTGCACAAAATCCAAGCGAATGATTATGGATATTACTGCTAGGCACAGTGTTTCGAGTTGTATCAACTTTGAACTTTTTTAGACCTACTGTTCTTATTTATTTATAAAGCGAGAATTTTGGTTTATTTTCTGATTTGTTTTATTTAAAAAGTAATCCGAGATATTGTCTAAACACGTTTCTTAATTTTTGAATAATTATAGTTAAACTTGCTTATTGAGGAGCATTCTAACCCGTTCATAGCCGAAATACTGAACACATCGAAACAATATACAAATACCACGGCTTTCAGAAATTAGAGACGAACTTCCGATAAAAAAACCAAACCGCTTTTTAACTTATTTTAAGTCAAAATATAAACAATTCACACATTTTTTTTCACAAAATCTTCGGGGGCTATAGTTCATAATTTTCAGACGAGTCTTTCGATTTTTTCACAAACTTGATTTTTACCATAAATGACATTCTTCTCATCTTTTAATTAAATTTTAGCTTTTTGACTAAAAAATAAAATTCTATTATAATTTTAATTGAAACAGTTAATATTTCGTCCAACCATTCATTCCAGCCTTCAATTAAAAGACTAATGATTATGCTACCTTTGCACAGTTAAAATACTGCGGCCATTTAAAAAAATCAGTGGGCACGCCAGACTTTAAAATAACATTATTTAAATATTTAATCCTTTTATACTAAAATATAAAAATTTATTAAAGATAGAAACCAACCTGGCTTACATCGGTTTGAACTCAGATCATGTAAGATTTTAAAAGTCGAACAGACTTAAAATTTTAAACGGCTGCACATAAATTATATCTTAATCCAACATCGAGGTCGCAATCTTTTTTATCAATATGAACTCTTGATGTTTACAAAATGCTTTTCAATTTTTTTTTAAACGAAATATAAACAGTCCATACTTATAAAACTAAAAACCGAAAATCATGTTTTTTACTGTCGCAAAATTTTTGTGGGCTATAGTCCATGATTTTCAAACCAGTTTTTGTAGCTTTAACGCAAACTCATATTTTTTTCGTGGGCTACCGTCCACCATTTTTAAAATTTTTCAAAAACTTGATTTTGAGCTCAAATGACCTGCTGATGATTTCCTGACTCTAAATATAAAATAAATAAAATATCCAAGGCAACTGCTGCCAAATTTCATGGCAATGAATGAATGCATTGTGAATTTTGGCATAAACAGAAAAATTTCATGGTTTTTTATTATTAACGAACGAATTTCGGATATTCCTATAGCTATCACAAGTAGAGCGTATCTGAATTTTGAACCCTAGCACGCTCTTTGCAAAATCTTTGATAAGGGTATTCATAATCCCTTGAGACGAGCAAATTACATATAACAATTTTTTTTTCTTCCTTGAACGACCTACGTCGAATAAACAACTTTAAATAAGATGCTTCAAGGGACGCTCAAGGTATACAAACGAATCATTGCTCATCCATCTGAATAATTTCCAGCTTGAAATGTCACACTGGTGTTCAATTTTGAACGCCCGGAATAATTTTCCAAGCCAGTAGGCAAAGACAAAATTACATTTCCATTTTTTTGTTTTGTTTTTGTACGTTACAGAGGATCTTTGATGATTTTTCAGTCCGGGTTGGACTCGGGCCTCATCCAACAGGTCTCTCTTAACACATTTTCAGACGTGTGCTTAATTGGGTGTAGACTTCCGCGTTACCATGCCGATATAAAGAGTGATTTTTTAAAAGCTATAGGAAAGTTAAAAAAAAAACACATAAAATTCAGGAAAATGCATGAAATCTTTATTTGAATCGATAGTACAGTCCATATAATTAAATGTTTGAAGATTATTTCATGCAAATGTTGAACTTGACTGCGCCTCAAATGGTCCATCCGCTTAGTCCAATTTTGGCATACTCTTTCCAACATTTCGGCCTGTATCTCACGAATAAATGCTTCAATGTTGTTTTCCAATGCGTCAATTGAAGCGGGCTTGTCTGTATAGACATGAGCTTTAACATAGCCCCACAAAAAAAAGTCTAAAGGCGTGAAATCGCACGATCTAGGCGGCCAATTGACCGATCCCGAATGTGAAATAAAATGTTCACCGAACTCGCCTCTCAATTAGTCCATTGTTGCGCGTGCTGTGTGCCATGTGGCAACGTCTTGTTGAAACCACATGTCATGCAAGTCAAGCTCTTACATTTTGGGCAAAAAAAAGTTGGATATCATCTCACGGAAGCGCTCACCATTCACAGTTACGTTACGATTCGCATCATCTTTGAAGAAGTACGGTCCAATGATGCCACAAGCCCATAAACCGCACCAAACTGTGACTTTTTCTGGATGCATTGGTAGCTCTTGCTATGCTTCTGGCTGATAGTCACTCCAAAATCGACAATTCTGCTTATTTACGAACCCATTGAGCCAAAAATGAGCTTCGTCGCTGAACATAATCTTTCGGTAAAAAAGTGGATCTTCGGCCAACTTTCCAAGAGCCCATTCACCAAAAATTTTACGTTGCGGTAAGTCGTTCGGCTTCAAATCTTGCTGTAATTTGAAAGGGATCACACCTAAATCCTTCCTTCCTTTTCCATGTTTTTGAGTAACAGAGGCCCAATTGCTGCGAACGGCGACGAATCGATAATTGATGGTCATCATTAACACTGGCCGATACAGCTGCGATATTTTCTTCAGTTCGCACTCTTCGTAAGCGTGTTGGTGGTTTAATGTCCAACAATGTAAATTTGGTGCGAAATTTAGTCACAATAGCCCGAATAGCCGCTTCAGTGGGTCGATTAAACTGACCATAAAATGGAAGAAGCGCGCGATGAACTTTCTTAACAGAACACGCATTTTGATAATAAAATTCAATAATTTGCAAGCGTTGTTCGTTTGTGAGACAATTCGTGGTTAAATTATAGACCAAACTGAAGATGTTTGACGGTGAAACAAAACACGAAACGTGCGTCAGCTGTTTAAACCAGTGTTGCCAAAAAGAAAATAGCCAAAAAATCACCCTTTACATACATGTATGAACATTTGAAGACTCCCACTGTCTTACCTGTTCAGTTGTTGTTTTCCAAACGTTTTGGCTAGCTCCTAAGCGCTGTACATCTCTTGGCTTGACCTGAATCTTGTGCTGTTGCTTTGACTTGAATTGACTGCGAACATAAGGTAAACGAGGTCCTTGACTACCTTCGAGAACTAATGGCCGACATTTTGAGTTGATTGTTGACAGTGATGATTTTGTTCGCCCTGATTTTGCAGTAACACAAATAAAAAGGCTCATTTTCTGAATATTCTTGTATACCTGTTAACGTTACAAAACATTTTAATCTCCGTAAAAGTGCAAAAGCTGTACTGTAATTTTTGTGAACACCCTTTAAATATTACACAAATAAATCAACTTAAATAAAATTTCTCTTGTTCGAAAGAGAAAAAGTCTCAAACGAAAAAAGGACAAAAACAAAAATAGGAATTTCCTGGATCGTAGTGCACACACGCAGTTTAAGAGAAAATAACGAAAAACAAGCATGTCTCGTGTCATTCGTCTTTCCGCGAACGCATTTCAAGAGAATTCAAATTGTTTACATGTTCTAAGTTCGCCGGTGAATGAATCCACCAGAGTCATTGAACCTTCGAGCCTAAGAGAGTCGAGCGGTCACAGCAAAACACAGAAAATGGAACAAAGCAAAGCAAAGCAAAGAAGGGAAAAAAAGGGAGCCACCACCAATGACGACCCTTTCACAACAGTCATGCTGTAGTTGTAATGAACAATCTCTGTTCCTTTCACACCGCATACCTCTCTCTTTCGCTCTTCCATAATGGACAGATTTTGTTTTGGTTCACACCGAGGCCGTTGAACTCCCGAAAGTGATGTGTTGTTTTTTTTTTATTTTTGTTTATGTGGACTTTGTGGTATATTTCAGCTTAGCTTTCCCACTCTATCGCATTGCTCCTTATCAATTGGTCTTTTTCTTACACTCATTCATTTTCGTGCGAAGAAGACGCAGATGTGAAACAGAAATGCGCGCATTTTCTTCTAGATTAACTGCCATCCCCCATGTGGATGCAAAACAAAGACAAGAAAAAAAAAACAAAATAGCAGAACATTTTATGTAATTTGAAGACGTCCCCTTCGTGTGTTTGACACATCCGCGCACTTCCATTAGGGGATGATTAAATGTTGAATTAATTAAAATAGACGACTACTGATTGATTCCTTTCTCGCATGAGCTTGCTCTTTACAACTTCCCATGCGAAAGAGAGAGAAGGAAACAGGAAGAAACTTGTTGGTTCTCAGAAGCCAACAGAGAAAAAAGAAAGAAATGAAAAAAAAGAGGCATGGCGATGGCATCACATTATTTACAAATACAATCCACTGCCGCCGCCGCCGCCGACGCCGCGTCAAAAGAGAGGACGTTTCTTGAACTCTGGGCTGCAGTGTCATCGTCATCGCAGTTAGCACCAGCAACGAACTCCAGTTTAGCGGCAACGACCGACCAACCACCCGCGCGCCATTGGAGTACACACACTCCTTCTTCTTCAAAGGAACTCTGACTCCGGAGCAACAGTAGCGGGCAAAAGAAAGCAATGTCGGCGTTGCGGAGCGGCGCAACTGAAAAGGGAAGAAATCGATTTTCTTTTGGTTTCTTTATTCTCTCTCAGGCAGAGTGCAAAAAACTCGGCCATTTATTGACTTTTTTTCCGTTGAACCCTGACGAAGGGACATTTCCCTCGGGAGCTGATGAGTATGCTCCGTTGTGTCTGTTTGATTGAATATGTGCTTGGCGGGGGAGGGGAGTGGCAACTCTATGCATGATCACAGGTCTTGGCTGTTTGTCGTCGTTGTTGTTGTTGTCTTAAACGTCGCTCTTAGGTGATGTCTTCTTTGTACAGTGAGTGGCGACGACAGAGTGTTCGATGTAGACGTTTAGCTGAGTGGAGCGCCTCGCTGATATGAGAATGTGTCTCTTGGTCTATACCATAGCATTAGGGGGGCATTGCCAATCATTTTTTTTTTGTTTTATTTTATTTTTTACATTAATTCGAGTGAGGCTCATTTGTCCAAACAATTTGAATAAGAATTCTTAGTTCGTCAGGCAAAAAATGCTAATGATAGAAAAGGCACCACCTGCCGAAAGCCCTATGAGCTGTTTAAAAATGTTGATCTCGTCCGTCTTTGAGTTCCAACTACCGATTCCCATTTCACGAAAAAAATGAAGACTAAATCTTCGGTCTGGGGATCAAGCGGTCGCATGTGATAGAAATCCTGGTTTTACCAATAGGAAGCAGCGTTTCCTTTGCCGTTAAGAAAGAAATGCAATTGTAGCTTTTTTTTAGATCCTCCAATGACCATAGATACTAAATATTTCAAATATTTGTTCCTATGTTTGAAAGTTTGCTGATGTATATTTAGCTTAAGATAGGTTAACCGGAATCCGAATGACTGACTTAAGATTAGATTTCAAACTTTCACCCACTTCAATATAATATGCTCTCGAGTAAGCATCTTTTCCTTTTCTTCTAGCTTTACTTGTGAGACTTTCAGGATTCGTTATTTATTTTATTGATATCTCATTATGTTGTCGAAAGCTCAAACTTGGACCCTTTGTATTCAAATTGGACCGCAGTTGGACTTAAGGATATAATGATACATCGTTCAGCCAAATTGCAAGAGCAATGCTTTACAGAGACACGTTCGGTGAAGAGTATCTCCCTTGTAAGAAAGAAGTACCCCTTTTAGCAAAAGCTACGGTGCTAGAGATTAGTGCGTAACAAATTTGGACGCATCAAATTAAAACGTTTTCGCACCGAATAGTCAGGTAAAATGAAAGTGGCACCTATTAGGAATGATCTTATTGGAATTTTATCACAGAGTGGGTGCGAGCAGCAAGTAAATATGAAGGATAAGAGAGGACAAACAGATTAAACATAACACATTTGTGCGATACAGCTAAAGAACGAATCTCTATTCTTGACAGTGCGTCCGAAGACAGGTTCGAGGGTAAACTGATGTGGACACTGAGCGTGATGGATATTTGGGGAGAAGTGTTGAAGGGGTGGAATGCACTCGAACACTGATTGTTGAAGATACCCACGATGAGACAATGAAGTGCAGGAGACATTCCTACGATGATCCAATGATTCTTATGTTTTGGAACATTCGCTATAACCATAAATCCTATCCAGAATTACCAATGATATTCTGGGTATGCCTGACTAGATACGGGCGAATTGATCTCTAATTTTGGGCCAAGAAATTCCTTGTTAATTGTATCCAGAGAGCGAGAGGAATTTTTTGCTAGAATGAGGAAAACCTTAACATTCTTGGCGACGTTGAATATTTGGAAATTCACACGAAGTTTGAACTGACACATCCTGCGATTGCCTGCAGAGAATCGGTAAGAATTTTGAGAACCATGTCCGAGTCTTATAACCTTCTTGCAACATATGTACATACGTTCACGGGCACACCGATTTATTTTGCAGTACACATAAAAAATGCGATAACAAAGCACACGTTTATTATCTAATATGAAAATGAGAAAATTGTACAACCTGGCAACGCCATTCTATCGAAATGCATATTCATGTATGATAACGTAAATTTTCAACTAAGAGAAACGAATAAAACGAGTAATATAACTACAAGACACAAAAAAAAAACAATAAAAGAAAAAGCATAATTTTTTTGTTTTCCGTGTACCCCAAATTCAAAGTGCACACACAACCATCAAAACCTCACACATGCGACGTAGCCGCAGTATTTGTGTGTGAACTGTGGAGTGTATAAAACGCGTGCTATCATCGGTCATTCACCCCGAAGCCGGGTTGTTTTTACTCGATTCCTTCACATTTCTCACTTCCCAGTTCAACGAAATGTGTCCTAAGAGAAAACTAATTAAAGAGATATCCATCTACATTGAAGAGAAGAGGAACAAATCTCGCAAAGATTTTGTTTTTCTTCACAAAATATACTTGAATTAAATTGAAATTAATTTATTAATCAGCAATGACATTGAATATGAATAAATAAATAGTTGAATAAATTTTTTTCCATTATTACCTGAAATTTAAACAATTCCATTAAGATCTCTTTATGTATCTCTTGAATAAGGCGACTCTTTCGTCGTCGAAGGGAAAAATACAACTCAAACAGTTTGTTGTATACGCCTGTATGGCATTCACACATGCACGCAAACAAACATCGCGCATTTAGAGGACGAACGATATCACATCAATTGAATTCACGCCGCCGTCGTTTTCTGTCGCAATATTGTGTTCGTTCGTCATGTTCCGAGGTGGTTTTTTTCGTTTTTTTTTTTGGATTATAAACAAAAACCAAATAAATTCCACCAACAATAAATAAACAAATTGAAGAGCTACAACAATTTGATGTATTGTAGAATTGCCCAATAATAAAAATAATAATTGCAAACTAGTGAATAAAAAAAAAGAGAGTGAGAGTGTATTTGTTTATTCTCGTCTGAATTCGTAAAAAAATTTTCGAAAGCGCAGCAGTGTCGTCGTCAATTTCAACGTGCATTTCCTTCCTTGTTTTGTCAATTATTTTAATTAGATATTTTTGTTTTTGAAAGAATAACAAAATTGTTTGTTAGTTTTGTTTTGTGTTTGTTTGATTTTGATGGTGTGTTTCAGTTTAGTTCATGTATTTTCTCTTTTCTTCCCCCTTGTTGGATGATGGAAAAGTTCGCTTAACCCCCGGTGCACGTTCAATGCCCTTTTCTCCCCCCCTGTGTATATTACTCATTGGAGAGTACTAAAAAGAAATTTGAATACGAAGGAAAGCAAACTACCAACCCCTTAAATTGGTTTAAATTGGTAAAGAAGAAAAAAAATATATATTTCATTTTGTTTTGATTTTGTGTTGATTTTTCAAAATATCCGAGTTTTTTTTTTTTTTGTTTTTGAAAGTGATTGTGCAATAATATAATGAAAAATAAAATGCAATGAATAAATCAAATAAATGTTAAAAGTGCGAATTTGTAGTGTAGTGAAATTTAGGTGGAAGACAGAAAGGATCTTTAACTACCACCACCGAAATACATTTACAATTGGATTATAAAAACTTTCAACTGGATATTAATTTTTAAGCCGTTTTCGGATACAAATACCAATTCAGTGTAAGTATTATTTTCAAAAAGTTTGACTCAAGTCGAACTAAAAAAAAAAAACAAAGTTACAACTTGACTTAAGGTAGTTTATTTTTTTTAAAGAAAAAAAAATCTTAGAACTAAGCATGATTAGCTTATAAAAGCTGACAACTTCATTGCGAAACAGCTTCCTCTGCAGCATAAAGAAGAAGACTGTCTTAAAAGATAGGATACCAATCTTTCCAAGTTTTGAGCGTGAGCTAAAGCTTACATCACATTCTTTCCCACTTGATCAAGGGCACATTTGGCATTTGCTTGATTCATGCCTATTCGAAAACATTCTCGAAAGTATGGCCCCCATGCGGTTGTCGTATCGGCCTTTTTTTACCTCTTTTTCTACCAAAGACGGCCTTATTTCGTCACTTTGTCTTCTTTTTTTACACTATATCTGATTTTAAAGCTCAAAAGATGGTCATGAGAAACCGCCATAATAAGCAGTCTAGAAGAGTCAAGCCAAATGACCCATCCCATCAGTTGACAGGTCCACTTTCTGAGATAATTCGCGCACTTTATTAGTGAATCAGAAAATCGTCAATTTGTTGTCTGAGGCGCTCGAGATTGACATTTATGTTGGCTCTATCTTCAGATTCGAAATAATATCGTCCAATTCTGTCAGTCGTATTCAAACCACACCAAAGCATTTACCTTAACGGTATGTTATGGTGCCTCTAGAGTCTGTCTCGTGAGTCATTTGTTCACCACAAATTCGAAAGTATCGCTTTTACTCGTTGAGTCAGAACTAACCTTTATGACTAAACCGGTTAAACTTCCAGTTGAATCTAAGCCCATTCAAAAAACGTTGGATGCAGGCGGTGGTTTTTTTGCTTCAATTGCAACACGAGTTATATTTGTACAAAGACCTGTCAACAAAATCTTCCACGTAGTGGGCGGGAAGAGGTATATTTCCAGAGAGCAACCCTTGGTGACATTCACCACTTAATAGTGTGAGCTGGTCTTGGCTGAAATTTCACGATTTCTAAACGTTTTTCGGGTGTAAGTGTTTGCATGGTAAATTGCCAAAGTACACTGGTTTGACAGATAACCCTACCTAAAGCTATGTTTCTTCTTAAAAACTTAGATTTTGCCTAAATCTACATTTCTGCCGTGAGAATTTTTTAACGAACGATTTTTGTCCTTCGGGTAAGGAGTTTTGAAACTGTTTTTTTGGACAAAGCGAACCAACATGTACTCTCTAATATGAGGCTTCGATGAAGGCTCGTTGGGTGCAACTTTTGAACAGCCATGACTTTGTAAAGTTCAGTGCTGTCATAGTCGATGAATAGTTGGTAGGCATAAACTTCAAGTTCGTTGGTCTTTACCAGGATCTAGCATAGGGGGATAAACTTGTATTGGCCTATTCGTGAATTGTGAAAACCTCACAGAGTACGCTGGAAATTATTTTGTAAGTGACCTTTCTGTTCAGCTGGTAAACTATCGGAACTTTGCAGTTTTTTTAACTTTTTTATCGCTTCTTCTACAGTGGATGGGAAAACAAACTCATCGACTTAAGCTGGGGTTTCTCAACACCCTATCAATTATTAGTCATGATGACTTAGTAGATGATGATTAAATGATGATTAAATACATCCATAATTCTCTGCGGATTGCTTCATAACCCGCTACTTATCTTTTCACTTTTCTGTAGAAATAGCGTGATATATTTCTGTTCCAATATTCGTCGATATCCTTCAGCTGGAAGACTTCATGTGAAAGTTCATTTTTTTCTTATCTTCTTGTGTAGTCTTTTTCTGCATGCACTCGTCATCATGCTATAATTTTCTTGTTGCAAGTGATTTCAGCGGTTTCCTGAAAAATAGTTCGCCATTATGACCACACATTTTTGAATTTTGGTGTAGGCTTATCTTTTTGACAGTAGTTCCATCCATCCATTCCATCAATGCTGAACCTCTTTTTTGTTGTTTGCTGCGACTTTCTAGCGCTGGACAATCGGACTACTTGATGCAAAAGAGTTGTCAAAGTCGGCAGAATAACTTCTGAACGTTCGCAAATCTAGTAATATATGTTTGACGCGTATCTTGAGTCAATCATCACAGCCAAAATCCTGTACGTTGTGTGAATATTTTTGAGAGTTATCTATGGCATTCCATTTGGGTATTAGTCTTCGAATAATCCGCTTTAGATGATGCATAGACAGATTGCGTGTTAGAAGTCATAAACAGAACTCGTTTTTTCCTTGATGCAGCTCATAGCCAGGCGACCCCTTATCGACTTGAAATAAATGACCTTCGTTTAAAACCATTTGTGAACGAATCCTCATACAATCTTTGCCGGAAGTTTTTATATCGCAGTTTTTCCTTTTCAAACTTTCTGAATCAACCCAGCTTAGTTTCCAATCACTGTAATATTCACCTTGTACTGCGTGAGAAAAGTCTCCAATCTATGAGTTAGTAATGAGTGCTTATGTTCCAGGAGCATTTTCGCATATCGTTGTACATTCACATCCCTTGTCGTCTTTGGTTTTGGGGTCCTCTGTTGTCGCTGCCTGATTGTAAGAAATCAGCAAATCTTAAATAAGCTTAATTTTGCATGAACTTCTAATTTAAATAACCTGTGCGTCAGGTGCATCCTAGTCAAGCCACCAGTATTTTGCTCCTTTTATTCAACTGATATTATAAACATCTCTTTTAGCTACACTCGTGCAGTACACCCAACCTGCATTGGATGAGTCTAAAAGATAGCCATGTGCGTCCAGATACAGCAATGCTTCACGTTATGTATGTCCTTTTTCTGAAGGGGTTTGTTAACCAGCTTGTTCTCAGTAGCATTTGCTGACCGCGCAAATTGATAACTCACAAGGTCGACGAAAGGATTTACCAATCATACGAATTCCAGAAATACCCAATAGTTTTTTGTTGGAGACATTATTACCGGACTCGGCACTTTCGTAAAAACGCATGCAAACCCGTTTCCACATTTCCGTACAAAAATTTTATAAGATGTATCTTTTTCCATCCAAAAAGTCAGCACATTAATTTGTCTAAGTGAGCTATCAAAAATTTCACAATAGTCTTTGATTGTAGGTGAAGCCTGTCTGAAGATTTTATAACCGGGATTTTCCAATTAAGGACCATGAGCTATCGAATTATAATAATAATATATTTCTAGTTTTATATAGCACTAAGAGTATTATTATAGTATTAATGGTATATTAGTACTTATCACTTTCCAGCACTAGTAGCAAAAAGTCTCGATTTCAATTTCAATCGAAATTCGTAATATTGACTCTTTCTTTCGCTGAAAAGTTGACTTTTCTGCTTACCAAAGAATCCGCATGACATTTGAGCAAGTAATGCATACAAATCTCATCGCTGTCATCGCTGTCAATAACATTCACTGAGAAGAAAATTATATGCTCTTCGTCACGTGATCGGAAAGTGGCTTAAACAACTGTTACAATATTAGAAAGTGAAAACCAACTCACTCTGCATTCAATGGCATATTTAATAATGCAAAATGTTTTGTAATTAAAAAAAAAAACAACAATAATTTACCACCACCGTTGTTGCACGTCACCCCCGCCTCAATTAGCTGACGGCCGACAGTAGGCAATGTTGCTGACATTGAATAAACATGCATAATTCTAGAATTCAAAATACAACCGAACAGCAATCGAATGCCTTCACGATGGCAACAGCAAACACAACAACATGGACATACACATGTCATAGATACGAATACAAAATAAATTTTATTTATTCGCTTATAAATTGAATGTCATATCGTCTTTTTATAATAGTTTTTTTGTAATTAATTAATATGTTTATTTCCATGTTTTCACCTTTTTTCGAAAACAGGTCGCAAATGGGTAGATTTTGAAGCAACATCATAAATCGTAAATTGACATTCAACCGTACAGCGTATTCCGCAATAAAAATGTGTAATAAGAAAACAACAAAAAATAAATAAATAATCAAAATTAATTAATGTTAACAAAATAATATTGTGCAATTGTAATTTAAAATAATTGTATTAGAAAAAATAAGGCATTTGCCAATTGAAACCCAAGTGTTAATGGTGAAGTGCAACATAACTGTGTTTGTTTTTTTTTAAATATGCAATAAGAATATAATCAAAAGATCATAAAAAGCAATAAATTAATTAAGTGAAAAGATTTTCGTTCTATTGGGAACAGGATTAATGGATTAGAGGCCACAACAAAACCCTTTTTTGAACGGATTCAAGTAAACAAAAAAAAAAACGTGAATCTAGCAAGAAATAATTTTTACGGCATCTTTACGGCCCATCGGCAGAAAATGACGGATGACAATGGTTAGATTATTTGAAATTTTAAGGTAAGTCGAAATTTTATCCTTTGCCAATAAATTTTCTTCAACTTAATTTCAAACAAATTTCGTTCGCTTTTTGAGGATCAAGTGCCGCATTTTTTATCCATTTTCAAAACAAGCACTTTTAATGTCTAATTAATTCTATATTTAAAATGTATTGAAACTTCCCACTTTGATTAAGCTTTTGGGATGTCTTGTTGGCTCTAATGTCTTGTTCGATTCGATCTTTCAAAAAGCAAAGCTGTCGTGAGCTCATTCATATGCAACACCTGACAAAAATAAACCTGGGTTATGTTTAAAAGATGAAAATATTGATATCGTCAAATCTTAGACAGAGGAATCGTCTTTGATGATAACTTCAAAAAGGTGCAGCTGTCACCTGATGATTTCATCAGTCAGCATGGAGCACAGATAGTATCGCCGACAGCTTATGAGTAACCATCTTGTTTATGCTTCTTTTTTGTTGAGAAGTTTAGTTTTTATTGGATTAAGAGGTCTACAAATCTGTCTAGATTCTGCATTCGCCAAAAACGAAGCAAACAATGTTTCCGCATAATCCCAATCACAAATTATTTGAGGCTTTTCTGTGCCTGCTTAAAATCAATTATTGCTCCAAATCAACACGGATTTTGTTATGTAAGGTCACCAGCTACCCATGCCCTCGCATGGCTTGAAAAGATTTGAGTACAAGCTCCTTGCTTTGGCTTAAGTCGTATATATTTCATGCATTTTATTCAATCCCTGTCGGTGCTATTCGAGCTATTCTGTAGTAAATTCTGGAGTACCTCAAGGCAGCCACTTGGGTCCGATTTTGTTCACTTTATTAATAAATGACCGTATATCTTAAGGCACTTGCGGTACTGACGACTTTACTGTGCTTAAGGCTGTTTCTCACATCAATGATTATTATAACAGTGGGATTAAAATGTGTTCTAAAGGGTGTGCCAGTAACTATTTATTTTAAAATTTTTTCACATGTAAAATTATGAATTTTAGATAAATAGACTTAAACTTGTTGATTTATTTTTGAGACGGTTGCATATGTGTTTCTGTTTACGTGTGAAATGAGTAAGATGACGCATTCTAATTTTAAAATTTAAATCATTTGAACCAAGCTTGAAATAAATTAAAAAAAGGGTGGTCAATTTGTTGGTTTCTTTTTGAAAAGTTAATAATTTTGAGACTGACATGTCTATTGTGCCCAAAAAAAAAATCCAGAAACCCAGTTTATCCATCGATTTATGCTTGAGCTTAATTGAGGAATATTGAAAAGTTGAAGTTGAAGACTGGTTCTATGATTGAAAACCAAATATATGTCCGGTCAATGAAGAAAATTGCAACTCTTGTTGAAAGTGTGCAGCTGAACCCGAGTGCCAAAAAACTCAGTAACTCCGAAAGTAATTCAGTTGTAAGGAGATTTTGGACTATTAATTGCAGGATCAAAATTTTTCTCTGCGATGAGTCTTGAAAACTTCTGTTTTTTTTGTGAATTGCTTTGTCTTTTTTATAAGTTCCTGAAAGTAAAGATCCGATTTGTCCGATTTATTCATTGGAACGAATCAAAGTAGTCAGTATGACACAATTCCTATGTTTTATTTGTTTTTATAAATTTCAACTTTCGAAATAGCTTGTTCTGGTTTATAAAGCTCAGAACACGATCGCTTTTGACGATTGATGTTAATTGAAGTTTGAATCCGCTTCAGAAACGGGCCGATTTCATATCTTTTGATATGCAAATCCGAGATAAGTCAAGTGATTTTTTTTTTCCATTTGTTAATGCACTCTTATTCCAATAAACAAAACTTCTAAAGTCTACCACAAGTGACAGCTCAAAGTCAAAAATTCAATTATAAGTAGATGCAAAAGACATCTCTTTGTGAAAACCGGAATTACATCTATGGTATTACAACTTTTGTCTAGCGCTCATTTCAAGACCAATGCTACCGCGTCAGCCGGTCACTAGCGCAACAACACCGCGCCATAAAGTACACGCTTCTTCACTTTCAGTTATTTGTTTACCCCGCTGGTCATCGTCCACAAAACAAAATCTCCGAAGAAATATGAGCACGAAGACAAAATTTCATAGCTCGATCACGTCTAAATAAATGCATTCGAGGCTTCCGTGCCTTCGTTCAAGAAAGGTGACCCAGGTGCCCACTTTAAATGTGTGTATAATACGACTGGGCGGTGAAAGAGGCGTGTTAAATTAGACATTTGCTAGCTTTGCTATGACTGAAGTTACGATGTGAATCTTACTGTATCTGACTTTGGGGCTATAAAAAACCCCTGTGTTAAGTTGATTGTAGCTCTGAATATGAAGCTTTCTAGCTTGACTTTGATCCTCTTAAAAGTCTCACAGGAAATCATCGGATTACAAAGTCCAACTTCCCTCCACAGTTACTTCAAGAGCGAGTATCTAATTGATGTCTTTTTAAGGAAGGTTGGAATATTTAAATTTACAAGATAACGGTCGACGATAAGAATCTTGGAAGCCAGGAGCGGGTGGGTAACCTGTTTGCGGTAAATATCACTCACATTCGTTTAACTTTTCCATGCACCATTCTTCTTCCCCACCCATCCCGCTTCCCTCAATTCTGTCTCTAAAGAATTGTACATTTTCAAGATCACTTCATCGACATTCCGTACTTACGGTGGTGTAGCATTCGTCTCTTGATCACACACTGCTTAGTTAGTGATTTAATATAGAAAACGAAAGTATGGAAACCACCACAAGATGAAAAGCAAAAAAAAAATATCGCATATATTTTTATCTCCCCCCTTTCGCAATTCAGGAAATCCGCGCAGATTTTTTACAGCTCGTGTAACAACCGATTGCGCTCGTAGTAAAAATGGGGAAAAAAAAGAAAAAGAAAAAGAAAACAGCACTCGAGACAATTTATTTTCAAATCGAAAGTTGTTTTCCTTTCCGAGGTATCGCAAGTTTTTCCCAACCGATTCGCCATACCGGCCGGTTTCTAATGCATCGTCGACTCGTCGTCGTCGTAGAATACCTGCCGACGAGAATGTGTTCATGTGTGTTTGTCTAGCCAATTCTAACGGTGTGCACGGCAATCTAATGCTGTATCTTGTATCTGCTAGATACAAACATGTTTTTGATTTCATTTCGTTCTAACAAGTATGCTCAATTACAGATTGTACATGGGGTAAATATACTCACCATGACGTCATAGGAATCTATCTACCTTCCGTGCAGGTTGTGGAAAAATAGTTAAAAAAAAAAACAATTTCACAAGATTGTGCACTCACTGAATAACCAGCCAAGCACTGATTTGTTGCATCGCAATCACAATCGCTCCACCTTGGGCCCACAAACGATGATCATAGCTTGGCTCGGGGTGAATCATTTCTACGAAACGAGGAGTAAAAAGATATAAAAATGAAAAAAAAAACACACACACACAAACACGGTTGTTCTGGGCGACAAAATGATCTTGGGAGTGAGTCTGTAATGTGGGAAAGAGAATTTAGAATTATTGCATTTTATAAAATTCTTCCTGCTTCGAGAATAGTTCTGTAATGAAGAGGTGGTCACAAAGCGGAAAAAGTAGCAGTTTAATGGAGCTTTTATTATTATTACACGATTGGTAAATTATTATTGAAAACCTAAAAGGCTCCACTGTGTGACAATGCCGTCAAACAGTGGCATTTTCAAATTTTCTGAAATGAGTCACCATAAAACAATGACATATTCATTTCCTGTAAGTTTTTATGTCCAAACAATGAAATTGAAAAAATCACCGTACCATTTTAGACGATTGCATGTGTGTACAATTTTAGTCGTCTACAGCATCGGAAGAGTCTCCATAATAAATATTTCATTTACAATTTTGTCTTTGGTTTGTTTTCAACGGTATATGAAAAGTTCGATTTGGTAGCACAGCTTGAAAATCGTAATGTAATACAAATAATACAGTTCATGGTAGAAAGGTTTACCGAGAAAGAGCTGAAGATTATCACAGATCATTTTGTCTGCATAAGTTCCTTTTGGCTAGTGTCCTGTGCCTACTGTCACTTGTGTGACAATCTCACTTTTTTTTTTCGTTTAAAAGGTTACAACATCTTTTTTGGTTTTAATTAGTCTAGATCTTGTCTGAAACGAGTTTAGCCATAATTTAAAATTGATAAATGTCTCTTCAAATGTTTGAGCGGAGGATATCGTCGAGTGCTGAGCCGCTCCTGGCCAGTTCATTTGCTGTTTCATATCATTTTTAATTACTACACTTTTCCTGAAATCATTTTAAGGTAATGCTTAAACTTTCCGAAATGAAGGAGACGGTGCTTAAGCTGGGCGTTTGAATATCTGCTTGGAAATTGTTTCCATGATTCAGGAAAAAAAAATGGTTTGGGTGCGAGTAGGCGTGCCCATACCATCAACTTCCCATCTAAAGATAAAAAAAATGGCAAAGACTTACAGGGTTCACATTTCTGAAACAATTTTCAAAGAACTTCCGTTTAAATTTGGATCAATAAATGTATGAAATGGCCTAAACTAAATACTGTTTTAGTCTTTTTGGTAGCCTCTATAGTTAGTAACTTACTTAGTTTAGTCAATTGGCTAAATAAACATAATATTGATGAAACTCTTGGCATTAAAATTGAACAAAAAAAAAATTTATATGAATTTGTCCGGAAACTTATGAACGGCAGTAGTTGTAAACTATAAATTTAATTAATTTTGAACTTTTCTATTGGAAAACTAAATTGATTTTAATTGAAGAAGTGAAAATGTCCCTTTTTTGACAGTTTTTTCGTCATAAAATTCAAACCACCCTGTGAAGTTTAACCAAAAGCTTTTCAGGTGATCTTAATGCACACACGCTTGGAATGAAACCAATTTCGATAGCTTGATTTGTTCTCGAGTAAGGCACAAAATAATGGGATCCGACTACTGCGACCACCAAACGTGGAGAAATGTAAAAATTTTGAGTTTCGAAAATCGGACCGATTACAAGAACTTCCGGATGGGAAGTTAATAAAATAAAATGTTATATTGGAAATATAAGCCGGATCCAAGCATGTTTTTCCTTTTGGGGATTTGGTGTGGTGTTGACGAATTTCATTACTTTCTTCAAGAGAAGAAATTTTTTTTTTGTTTTTTTTATAATAAGAGTTTGGATAAAGTCTGGTGAAAGTTGAGAATAGATTCGCCGGGAGCACCCAAACAACCTCTCAGTACTGTAGACTGTAACTTCCAATAATTTGTTGAAACGCACCATATTGTTCGACGCAGAGGATTTAATGAATGCCGATCGACAAGCAAATATTTCTAGCGCTCTTTAAAAGCAGTAACAGCATGCTAATGCACACGCTAGTTATATTCATTCTAACAGTCATAAAGCATTTGCGCCTGAAAAAAATGTCTATAAGGGACTAACTAACTTGATGGAATTATTGAATGACCTTGATCTCCATATTCTCCGATTGCACCCAGTTCACGCTGAACAGAGCATCCACAAAACAATAGTCTCTAGTCTATGATTTGGAAAAAACAGTCTTCACCGATGCTGCAGATATTCAAAGTCGCAAGTTCGGCTCGAAAGGTAACTTTCGGAATACTGTTGGACCAACAAGTAAATGATTGGTGCATAAAGATATAGATAGACAGAGATAAGGACCCTTATTGGCTTATGAGAAGATTATTCAGAAGAGTAAATATAATTTTGACTGATAAACATTGCGTTCACCAACACCACGATAATCGAAGAAAACAGTCAACATGACCTTGGTTTTTGAGCGACTTTGGCGCGGATTTTTTGGTCTCGGCTCTCCTTTTTTTCGGGGTGGTAAGCATAGATCCAAGTCTCATCGCCAGTTATAATCCGTTTCATGACATCCTGATAGTCGGAAAGCATTGTTTCACACACTTCAACGCGACGCCTTTTTTCCAAAAAATTCAATGTTTTCGGTACCAGTCGAGATTTGACGCGCTTGAGGCCCAAAGCATCCTTCAAAATGGTATTGACTGAGCCTTTCGATAAGCCAACTTCATCAGCAAGGTTTCTCATCGTTAATCGATGGTTTTTCAACACCAAATTTTTGATTTGTTGGACGTGAGCTTCATCGGTTGAGGTTGATGGTCGCCCAGAACGCTCTTCGTCTTCGACACGTTCACGGCCGGCTTGGAAATCACTATACCACTTGAAAACATTTTTTTTAAGACATAGCCTCATCATCAAAGGCTTTCTGCACCATCCTCAACGTATCCGCAGCAGAAAATTGATTCCGCAAACAAAATTTAATGCAAATTCTTTGCTCAATAAATTGCGACATCGCAAAAAACGAAAAACTCACTTTTATCAGCTCACAAAACGACGCGTATCTCAAACACTATGAATATATTTTGACATGAAATTTCACATAGATGTCACTGACAGTACTACCAACCTAAAAAGAAAGAAAAATTTCCAAATCCTTCGACGCGCGCAGTTTAAATTCATATGTCACCTTATTTTTTGGACACAGTAGTATGTTATCCATGCAGAGTTGACTACAGAGTATTCTATGTCCTTATGAAAGAGTTCTCTCACCTCATCTTAGCCTACTTTACTATTAATCTAACTGATGTCAACGAGGCCAATGACGTTTAGCTATATAAAGGCAGAGGCAAGCTAAGAATTGTTAACCTTAATTAAAATTGGACTCCTGATTTCGATAGTTGTTTAGTATTTCAAGCGACTTAGTGAAACCTTCTCCAATATGTAGGCATAAGCCACAAGCTCCGAAAATATGTGGTAATAATATCACTGTCATACAAAAAATTGGGAACTGACTACCGACCACTTCCAACATGGAATCCATGTTATGATGAAGAATACGTTCAGAAGTAAAAGGCAACAGAAAAGATGTAGCAGACAATGAAAAAAACTACTGGCTCCTAAGGGGTGATGACAACCCTTAAAATGCGTTTGCACCGAACGAACCCAAATATAAGCCGCATTTTTTCGAAGATAGTTTAAAGTCGACGTTTTTTTTTGTGAGGATTCCGTCATCAGTTTGATGTCAGTGTTATACCCTAACAGAAAAATGACATCACCTTCACAGTAAATTTTTGGACTATTGCGAGCCAGCATGACAAACGGAAAGTATAACCACTACAACAAGGCCAACTGCTTTATCAGACAACCAGACCGGGTCGAACAGATCAGTCATAGTTTTATCAATTTGATCCAACGAACACTGGATAGTAGTTGGACTCGCACCTGAGAACTTTATAGAGGCTCACACTTAAACTACCCTTGCATCCAAATGTCAACAGTTGCATTTTGACATCTATCCGATCGACGATGGGCCTACTTCAAATCAAGTTGGGCTCTCAAAAAGAAAACAGAAATTTATGCGGAACATTCGAAATGAATCATTTTAATTAAATTGAAATAAACCTTCACTAATTTCGCAGTCAATGTCAAAAATTAAGTCATTGGAATGATATGATTATTTTTGAAAAGCAAAATTCTATTCTCAACCTCTCGAGTACCATGATCCGTATTCATTGATGCAAACAATCCAATCAGGAAAAAAGAATTTAAAACATCATGATTCCAAGAAACCTTTTATAAGTCTGAAATTTTATCGTCACAAATTCTTTAAAAGCGATCCCCCACACTAGTACCGGTAAACTTTATCCAAACTTGAGTAAATCTGAATCAGGGGTTCATTGACATACCTCAATTCGTACAGACCCATACATATGTATTTAATTCAAACAAACAAAGGAGACAATGTATTGTTATTTTTTCGCTTCCCGAATCTCCTGGACTTGGATTTTACGATCAAGTCGCCGCCGTCGCTGTCGCCGCCGCCACTGACACATGATCCCATCTTCTGATTAAAAAAATTAGTCAACAAATTTTATGTTATGAAATCCAATATGTGCCTCTCTACCTACAGGTCCCTGCTCCAAGCTCAGCTCATCCATGATTAACATGGCACGATCGCCCGCCATTGTTTCCCTTTCTCTTTGGACTTCAAGCCACAAGATCGTGTGGTCTTACGGTCTCAGCTCCAGATGAATCAGTGACAGTGTTGTTGCTCTTTGCTTCTGCCTCGGGAACACACTCTTATTTGGTTTTCCTCTCCTCTTTCTCTGTCATTAAGGCTTGTTCTATTGGCAATAAGAAATAACTTGGCCGGTTGGCTGGCTGGCAAAGTGCCTCTGTTGCTGACTGCTTTGCTGTTGATCGTGAACTTTGGTTGCCTTTTGTATAACTGTATCGTTTGTAACCAGATCGTCGTTGTAGCCCGCCTGCTCTGGCTCGCTGGCTTGTCATGTGAGTCGCTTTTTTTGTTGTTGTTGCTATCGATCCGTATTATTATGATTATTTCTCGTCTGGAATTCTTATGTATCTGTAGCTTGATATTGAACTTCGCTTTTTACCGGGTTTACTGCGCCCATCACGTTCATCGTTGCAAGTGATTCAAGTTGAGTCTGAGGTCAGAAATCGCAACGGGATCGTGATTACTTTTCTTTTTGTCATACAATGTGGCCGCGAAATAGTAGACGTGAAAAGAGAAAGTCACATTTCTACGAGTATCGCTGGCATTATTTGCACGACGACGTTGGCTGAGGCAGTCCCATGCGGAACTTCAAATAGTTACGAGATAGAGGTAGGTGACCTTTTGCTACTTGAGTGTAAATAGGCGGGTTTATGTTGGTACTATCAAAAAGAAAGAAAAAAACAGAGCTCAGTGAAATTGGTTACTTGAATTTTGAAAGCTAGAGAGTGAATTGGTCGCAGGAAGGTTGTGTGTTGGGAAAGTTAACGATTTTTTTTCGCCTATCATTTCGATCATAAAATATTTTTCACACTTAACTTAGTAGTTTTGAAGAAACGTCGTTATCGATGGCTCATCGCTTGGAATGCTACTACGTGGAATCCATTCAACCGGACATCATTTACCAAGTAAATGGGTCATTTGAAGTGTTAAAGTCGTACGTTTTTTTTTTAAGAAACTCGTAAATTAGAAAGTTCAATTAGTCGAGCTCATTTAAAACACACGTTTACAACCGAGTTTCTTAAGGATTGATTTTATTTCTGCTTTTTATTTTACAACGTGGAAAACAAAGTGGTTTCCTTATGACTTCTTAAGGGTATTCCAAGAAGAGAAGTCATTTTAAAATGGGAACCATTATTGCACTGTCAAAATCGGACTTTTGATATTTTAAACTTAAGAGGTTTCGAAATATGGATCTACGAGTCTTGAAGGGCGTTTTTGGACAGCTGAAGTGACTTGAATAAATAAAGTTGGACGTCTCGGACAGGCCCGTCAGCTTCGCTGAAAATAATCCCGGCGTAGCTGATCTTGGCCTGATAATTTTTTACTAAAAAGAAATGGAATGTTGTTTTCTTAGGAAAGTGCCGATTTTTTTATTTGAGTGTAAAGTATCAACTCTGAGGTTATCGATGGAATACAGGACCTGTAAATTAAGTCTCTGTGGCCAATGGAAGTTTAAATTCTGTCACTAAATTCGTAAAGCAACAGAGTCATTGATTCAAAAATTTCACTTTCAGTTCTAGATGAATGGATGTTGTCCCGAGTAAAAATATTTAATTTTTATTCATACGGGTGTACAGCGGACGAACTGGAGCCGTCTGTTCTCTAAGTTTGCCGGCCGGACGGAGACCGTGTGAGGTCCGTTTGTCGGGCAGATTGATAAACATTTTTTTCATACGGCTATATGACTATTTAATTAATTAACCATATAAACCTAAATTCATGAGAAGGGTGCCATAAATTGATTTATTTTACTGAAATCATTTATTAATAAAAAAATATAGATATTGCAAAAAAGGTTTTATCATTAAGTGAACCCGAGGAGTTGTTGAATTAATGAATGTTATTTTCCGTCGTCGTCGTTTTAGACCTTTTGTAGTGATTATCGTTGGCTCTTTCGTGTATATTTTGTTTTTTCTACGCTTGTAGATATGCAAAATGTACTTTATGGAATCTTCGTTTTCCCATTCATTCCCACTTCAGAGTTGTCAAAACATAAACCTTTATTATGAAGAGAACAAATGAAATGTTGATTTCTTGATTTATGACTTTGGAAAAGTACAAAAGATTATTTAAAGGGTGAAAGATATTCGGTCTCAGCAGAGAGAGGAGATGCTCCCTCGACGACAGCTCAACTACAACAGACTTCCCACTTTTCGGTTGCCGTTGACACAATTTCGACGTGGTTCACCCGTATGAGCAGCCATCGGGCTTTTTTCTCTAATCAAGCTACTGCACAGCCGTACAGAATTGTACAGATATACTTTTATTTTCTCAAGCCCTCGTATACACGTCAAATTGCCGAGCAAGAGTTGTTCGGCCGTTGTAAGGCCGTTGTAAGGACATCATTTACTTTTTACTCATGGGGTTTCATTATTTCCATGAGCCTTTGGAGCGCCAAATAACACTACACATAGTGGAGGGATTTTGGTGAAATAAATTGACAAGAATCATGCCAACTATTAATATAAAATATATAATACAACTATCATCTCCAAGCCATTAGGAGGTTTGAGGGAAGTTAAAAGGCGCAATCCTATAATTCCTATACAGGTGGCGTAGAAGTCGTTCATAAAGCGACACACGAACTAAAAACATCGGCAATTTATAAGCTTAGCGAAAAAAAACGCACAATATCTGCTCGATACATTTCCGAAAAAAAGGACAATTTTACTATAAAGGTGCATAAATTCAGATCGAGACTGTTTAAAAAAAATCGTCTTAAAAGTTCCGTTCAAATTTGTAGCTGTGGGTATGTTAACAGTTGGTCTATCACGGAAATAGAGTATCAATAAGTAAATAAAATCTTATTTAATCAATAAGTACACAAAATGAAAACATACAAATTGCCAACGTCCATGACGCATGATCTGGGTCTTCCAGGGAAATAACCTGATCTTTGATCTCGGTAGACACGTAATATATGTCACCATCAAAGAAGGAGCCCTTTTTCTCTTCCAATTAATTCTTGAAATTGTATCCCAAAAAATCTGAGAGTGAGAGTTTTAAAATAAAGTTTCTTTGCATTTTAAACTTTTTAAACTTTTTTAAAATGCAAAGAAACTTTATTTTAAAACTCTATAATATAATTTTTTAAAAGTATTTATTTTTTACAAAGTTAGTATCACTGCTTTGGGGGCAGATTTAGTAAAAGTTTTGAAAAAAAAAACACAATTTCTTTTTCCTGCATTTTTCAAAAGTATTCTCTTAAAATTTTAGACAAATCGGAGTTAGAGATAAATAGCTTTGAATGCATGCCGACTCTTATCACACAAAAGAAGGCAGTTAGCGGCGGCTGTGCGCTCGTAATTGTAAACCCTTTTGTAATACCTTTTAGCATCGACAATATAGTGATTATATAATAAATAAATTTATAATCTGCGCTTTTAGTATATTAAGTATTTTAAATTATATGTTTGTAATTATAATTATACTACAGCTACTTAAGAAGATTTACGGACATTATACGATCCTGGAATATTCCAAAATATTTTTTTTTTATCTGCATGCATGCATTTCTCAAAACCATATTTTCGAGGCCGGTGATCACTTTAACTTGAGAACGGCTTTCACGAAAGTTTTGAAATTTTTTTTCACTTATTCTTTATATAATGGTCCTCCGGATGGACGAACATTGTTTTTGGATAATTATATTTTTATAGCCCAACATGTGAATGATATTTTTGTCCAATAAACAACTTCAAATTTCAACATCTGCCATATTTGGGAACCCAACATTTTTCCAATCTCTTCATCCATTCGGCGTACTCTGTCATTAGTAAGATTATTAAATTTTACATGATCCAGTGGTAAGCTGCAGTCTTCACGGCAAAACCCTTCCTTTTTGGTGCCGAAAAAAAAAAAATAAAGAGCTTTTTTGGTCTTTCCAACTAGGTTTGCCCCTTAAAATCCTTTGCACAAATAGGTACAATCTATCGATTTAATTTTGTGTTTCAAACAGAACTTCTAGTAGAGATGCGCTGTAACGAAAAGCATATTTGTGTAAGTACAGTCGAAAAATTGAAAAAGGACAAGTGCGACTCCAGCTTATAGCTATAGAGATAGATCGTACTATAATGAGTCTATTCATATTGTGTTGGGGTTGCATATCATCGCTACACTTGTTATTTCAAAAAAGCGCTGAATCCCTTAATGCTGTAATGTGAATTGTTTTCATGCCAGTCTCTTGAAGACAAGAAAGTCGATTCGAAACCAATAAAAAAATGCTCAAACACAAACTTATTGAAGATGATGATGCGTCATCACTCATTTATAATGTTTATAAATGAAGGCTATGTCGCTAAGGGCCTACAAAAATTAAAAAAAAAAAAAACAGGAGAACACTTTGGCATATTCGAGGTATCTATCAATATGGACCTTATTTTTTAGGTTAAACAAAGAATCAACACCTATGTTAAAAAAAAACTTTTCTTTAACAAAATGTTATTACCCAACAACTTGTCTGTTAACTTCTATCTCTTTAAATAACAATAAAAGAATTATTTGGCGACGATCGCATTTGAAATGCGGAACTATGTGTGGTGCGATTGCGAATTTCCCCATTGCATTCAAAGTTCTTGGAAAATAGCGTGCATACAAATTTGTAGTGTTTTTCCCGACAACAAGTTGCGTAGAAGCATACAACAACCGATTGTCTAACGTGCAATTTGCATACTCGATACAGAGTGCGATTGATCGAATTAGCGACGCAAAGTAAAGAAAAAGGTACCACACCTTGAAAACCATTTTAATGTCAGGTTCACGACAACGAAGGCGACTTCGCCACCGCCACCGCCGCCTCCACCATTATCGTCATATCATCAACTCGCTAAAGGCAATGGCAAAGTCTCTAACAGCTTGAACCAGGCTGTCATTATGCAGCTTTGGCTGTGCTTCGAAGCGATAGGTGATCATGAACTTCATTTGATTGGAGATTGGAGGACATTTAGACATGTTTGTTCTCTTCCTAGGTGTTTATTTTAATTTATGGATATGCGTCTGGCTAAGTTATAACTGTTTCCATGTGGTGTTTGATTAAAGGAAATCATCGTGTATACAAGTAAATAAAATTTAAAGATCATGGCTTTTGGAGTGGCATTGAAAAGAACGTCGTTTGCTTTAGAGAATTCTTTGTGAGTTTTTCAACCATTTTTAAATTAAAAAAAAAAAAAAAAAACATTTATAAATAAATCAAAAAATACACTATCTACAAATGTTTTTTTTTATAAAGAATTATTGGTAATATTTTCATTCAAAATTATAATTGAGGTCGAAACCACTTTCAACAGAAGTTAGAACTAAATAAGAATCCAAACTGACCCTGGAACAGTAGCAAACCGACCACCCGCTTCATGATCGGTTCCTTCCTTAGGTTTGTTTGAAGCCGATCAATGGATTTTTTATGTCCAGAAATTGAAGATTTTCTTACAGAAGAGCATTTGTCCAAGATTGGGCTGCGTTCCACATAACATTCCAACATTTGATTAGGAATATTCTCAGCTTATAAGTCATTTTTTGATTTGACTACCCTCATAATTTAGTTTGCACCGAGCGAAGTGGTTTGAAACTTTGAAACAGAGATATAGAATTAGGTATCCGCGTTTTTGCATTCACTCACTTCGCAGTATTTTTTTCATGATTTCTTGATAGTTGTTATCCAGCATTTGATCATTTGATTCTATCATTTGAAAACACACTTAGCTGAAACATTTCAGTATTACACTTCCATCCATTCTTCTTCCTCGCAAAAAGGACCGTATATCCAACGAAGAATTGCCCTTTGAAAGAACCCTTAAAACTTCCAGTCATTTCCACTGCCCGTCGCAATAATTGTTCAGGCCAGATCAAAAGCTTCACTGGTATTCGTCGAATCGAGTGTCGCTAAATTTCTTCAAATATTCTCACGCCCCAAAAATTTCTTCAAAAGCGGGTGAGGTGCTTTAACTTCATCTTCTGAAATTATGTACTCTATCACTCTCCTTTGCTCATGATACAGTAGAAGTTGCTCGAAACTCTGATTGAATGGTGACAAGATTGGCCTCGCAATTATAAAAAGACATGCTGCCTGAGTTCAATCCTGCCACTTATTTCTAGAGTCTTATTTCTTCTCCCCGTCTAGCTCTGTAAACTTCCCTAACTGAAGTCCTGAAGTATATAATGAACAGGCAGCTTGGGTAAAACTGCGTTAAAAAGACAAAAGCGTCTTTAAAATTATCAAGTGAATGTTTTTGCCGGTTTTTTTTCCAAAGTCAAGCAGAAGAATAATTTTTATGTTAAGCTTTTTTAGAGGCTTTAACGAATCTTAAGCGAAGCTACAATTTGACAGAACCGAACTGAGGGTCGGCTTATTATTGCACGTTTATTTATTTTTTATTAAACAAGGCGTCCATATTTTATCTCCGCTGTTTGACACTTGCTACCAAATGTCTTTATCCCATTTTAGAGTACAACACCTTTTCTTCGAAAATCATTTAAAAATCAATACCTCATCCCTCCATTATATGAGCGGTGAATGAACTCCCAAGCTGAGAAGTTTAAGAATTTCAATTTGTCAGACCTGTAAGAATCTCAAACCGTTTCCTTTCGAGTTTCAAATTTATTCAATTCGCTACGTTTTTTTTTTCTTTCATTTTAACAACAAAGTAAAATGTTAACGCATCCACTCCATTTACAGTCCAATGTCATTGGCAGCGACTGCACCTTTTCAGTATCTCAATGTTTGGGGATGCGCCGATGCTTTTCTTCAAGAGGGAGAAGAATGCCATACAACTCATCCGAAAGTTACAAGCATCGCGTACAATGCTCTTTGTCAGAGCCAGCAAACGCCCTTGTCCTTTGGCAAGGATACGACATTGAAATAATTTTCATTGCCGAAAAAAAAAAAAATCCCCCATACACTTACTCACACATTCATAGTGAACTGCAACAAGGAGTATAAATTGAATTTTCCTCCAGTACTATTACAATTTACAGTTGAACAATATGAGTTGGAAAATTGAGTTTAGGGGTTGAATGTGTTGAAAAGGGCTCGATGCGGCGGCTCATTGAGAAGAAGATGACAAAATATTTTGTGTTGTTTTTTTTTTTACTCTGTTGGGGAACTGATCAGCTGCTACATACCATGTATCAACTCCTTTTTGGGTACTCACAGCTAAGGAGAGATAAAGAGTACAAGGTAAAGGACAAAAGAGTAAGCTGTTGGAGAACAGAGTATGTATTGATGGCTGATACCGGTACTCCTCGTTCAAGGTTTACAATAATGTCTTTTTTTTCGTTTATTTTTGAGTGGCAATGAACTCGAGTAACCCTATGTGGATGTAAAATGAACTAAGGGCATTGACCATTGATATACATTTTGCACAAACACATTCGTAGATATGAACATATGTGTGTGTGTGTGTATTTAACAGTGACTATTAAGGTTGCTGTTTAGGGGATGTTAGGGGCATCCAGAGGGTTGTTTTTTTTTACGGCAATTACTTTCTTTAATATATGGAAAAATCGAGTTCCCGATTGCATTTGATTGAAGTATTTGAAAATATTTCAAGCGTTTTCGAAAATGTTGATCAGACATAGTATATATCATACTACATACATATATCATACATACAGGGGCTCATTTTTGGTCTTATTTGAATAAATTTGTACTGACCTTTAGTTCGGATTATTTGAGCTTAACGACAATGTAAAAAATAGGCTCCTCCAACAAAATGTGGCATTTTCGATCTCGGATGCGAAATGAAGTCTTCATCTCAGAGAATTACACTTCCAAGAATTTTTAATACGATAAAACCATCTGTGTTACATGTGGGGTCGGCTTGCTAAAAAGAAATATTGTCAGCACCTATTTCAGGCAAAGAATTTTCAGTCAACTGCGTTAAACATATTACCCCATTAGACCCTCTGCCAAAACATTTACCAAACTGTCACTATTTGAAGATGGAGAGGGTAGAACCTCAGTTTCTGTTTGGTTTTCGACGTCCAAGTTACGAAAATGTGGCATTATGCACTGCTTTGATTTCAACAAATGTCACAATTTGAATGGCATGTGTCAGCGGTGGTTTAAGATCGTTTGAAAGCAATGGGAATGATCCGAAAGGTAGGACATTGGGTGCCGTATGAATTGAAGCCACGATATTCATGGCCTGAAGGTTATGCTGCGCATTTGGTGGGACCAGAAGGGTGTTGTGTATTATGAGCTGCATGAAACAATCACAGGCGAGGTCTACCGACGACAATTGATGCGTTTGAGCCGAGCATGGAAGGAAAAACGGGCGGAAATGGTCGCAAGACACGATAAAGTTATATTGCAACATGACAATGCTCGGCCACATGTTGCAAATGTTGTCAAAAATTACCTTGAAACGCCCACCCGCCGTATAGTTCAGACCTTGCGCCATCCGATTAATATTTCTTCCGATCGATGCAACATGGCCTGGCTGACCAGCACTTCCGTCATTTCGATGATGTCAAAAAATGGATCGATTCGTGGATTGCGGCCAAACCGGTCGAATTTTTCAGAACGGGTATCAATGAATTGCCAGAAAAATGGGCAAAAAGATGTGGCTGGCGATGAGCAATACTTTAAATATTGAATTTATATCTATTTTTCCTCAACGACATTTTCAACCGGTAGTCCTAACATCTCGTTAGTTTTGCCCCAGCCAGTACTTTGTTCAGAACTCCTTACTCGAAGCATAACAATCATGTTTTACAAAACGATCATCTTTCCAGTTTTTTTTTTACTGTGCCGATTTCGTGGGCATATTTTAAGGTATCAAAAACATTTTCTCTGTCGGATAAACGGTTCTTCTTCTTGCGGGGAATCTGAATGGAGAAGAAAGTAAAATTTGAAATCTACTCTAAGTAAGGAAAATGCGTCTAACTTACTGGACCTTAACTGTCAATAGCTGAAAGCAGAAGCAAGATCAGGCTCAGACAGTTCGAAGATCGTTGGCCTGATCTGTAAGTAAATAAAGCTGATTAGATGGGAAGGTTGTTAACTATTGTACATCAAGCGTACAATCGAGGAAGCCTACGTCAAACAATACTCATTAAGGGAAGAAGAACTTTTGGCTTAGGCTGCAACACTTACAAACTACAAATAAAATGTGGTCATTGGAATAAATAAATAATTTGTCTGTCCCAAAACTTCATGAAAACATGTTGTTTTTGTTCTAAACAATGAACTGATTAAGAAGCGTGTGCGATTCAATAATTTATTTTAAATAGATTCGCGAACCATCGCAGATCTTGACAAGTTCATGATTCATCAAATGTCGCACTGTCCTGGAATATGAAAATTTGCTGTTTTATTTCTCAATATTATTTCATATTTTTGAAAGATATGAAATATAGATAGAAATATGTATTTTAAAAAAATACAAAGCAACACACACAAATATATCTTCATCCCCCACATGAACGATACGATTCAAAATGTAGCACAAAGGCAACACTGTGTTGCCCAAAATTTCTCTTCACCTTGCGTTTATGTGTCGTTTTCCTTTATGCTCTTTTCTTTTCTCTGTAATCACATTGGTTTTGGCAGAGTTCGTTGAACTTTGCTATTGAAATTTTGAATTTTCGTTTTCGGTGTGTGTGTGTGTGTTTTTTTCAACATTCGGTCGCATATCTTTTGTGGTTCTACGTTCGGGTTCTATCTGCTACGCGAGGAAAGAGACACAAACACCAGCCCGGTTGTCCGCAAAATGTAGTAACAAGGGCGCCAACGGTTACAGCTATGCCACATTTTTCATATATACAATTTTATGGTTATATGTAGATGGAAATGTGGGTACACTTTATGCGGGGAGTGTGATGTAGTATAACCGCAATGCTGATACATTTGGTTATGATTTTATTTCCAAGGGGATTATTATGAGGAAAACAGTTTTGGAAAGTTAAGAGCTTAATAGGCGCCAGTAATGGAAGTCAAAATAGCGATTTTGCAAGTCACTACAGTCGTTTTCAAACACTTTTTAACGCTATTCTTCTTCGAATATGAAAAAGAAACACGGTTAACAAGACGCTTCAATCTGAACGATGTATCAATTAAAAATTTGTGGTGTCAGCCATTTTTCGAACTTGGACTTCACAAACTTCGAATATGAATAGAACTAAAAAAACCTGCAAATTTCATTTTTCGCCAGGATAGTTTTGTTTTTGGAAAGAAATGCAGAAAGAAATTCTTGAGTAAGTTCAAAAATATGAGCTACTTAAAGAAGAACGGGCCTGCTGCTGTGTTCTCGTATGTGTCTTGATGTGGCCACCGTTGAAGCACTACTTTATCTTTGGCTTGTATGTATTGTCATCTTTTAATTCTAGGTTGAATTGACTTAAAATATGCCTGATGTATGGGACCTTAGTGTCAGTTTCCCGAGTCTAAGGGAAGGTATATATACGTAGGGCTCAACAAAGCATCCGTCATTTGGTTTTTAAGGAGTTCTATCGGCATCATTTCTGTAACACATGTTTATTAGTTTTTCATAGTACAATTTTAGAGCCAAGGTGAGTTGCTTGAATTTTGAGATTCGGGTTAGCATATATTCGAGGTGAAGAACGCAGGTTTAATTTAACTATGGGATTTGATCTCGTTTGCAGCGAACGGTTCTTTGGAGCCAATTTTTCACCACTAATCCACTATCACAGATGTCAGGTCCATCTAATCCTTGTCAAAAATAGTCCTACAGCATGATATGGCATCGAACTCTAATGACCGTAACTTAGCATTCCTTTTCATCGACGAAAAAATTAGGTCCGATCAAACCTGTGACATGAAATCTATGTGGATTTTATGCTGTCCAAAATAAAAATCATAGTTTGCTTGTGGCTTCAGTTTTTGAGTTAATTTTGTCTTTCTATATTGACTTAGAGACTCCAAATTCCTGTAAACGCCATTGAATCGACTGAGTTGGCTCGATTCGAACCAAACACTGAGACCGAGTCTCGATAATGTTGACTTAAGCCCATCCACTGTTCAATCGATCGCATAGCAAGGTATAGATTTAAATATGCCTTGATTGATCATTGAACACTCTCGAAAGGCATTCTGCACAACTGGAGGGGATTGATACTGAAAAAGTATGGACATTTTATTTAATGTAGATCATAATGTCGAAAGGATATTTAAGGAGTCTCCGCAGTATGCTAGAAATGCAAAACAGAAAATTGACGGAAATGATAAATATTATGGCCATATAAGTTCGCGAACTGTATGATATTGAATGTTTAAGGACAAACCGATCCGGATACGTCTAACGTCTACTTAAGATCTTCCTTTTGTTCCGGTATTGCACCAGATTGTCTGGCGAAGTCGAATATCAAAGGACTCAAATAACATTACCTATGGAGTTGAAAACAGGTCCATTAGGTCATATAGCGCCTTCCTTTTGCAACAATCTATCTGTTATACGTTTTCTATTGACGCAGAGCATTTAAAAATTACAATTCATTCGGTCATTCGCTCACAAATTATGCCTCAGGGATGACAACCGCACCAAACAGTGCTTTTTTGTTGGATCATAGGCGATCTCGAAAGTTAGCCCGCGGAGCGGCACCACGCAATCGATGGTTCATTGTTTTCATATGCATCAACTGGTGGATCTTATACAGGCTTAGGCCAGGTTCATTGATCATTGTCGACAGGCAAAGGCCGAGTTACTCATCGACGCATTTGGACCCTCTGTCACGTTAACAGCGCCGATGGCTTCTTTCAAGATTATCAATAAGAGTCAAAAAATACATAAAGCTCTTCATTAGACACTCGAACTTCAGAGCAAATAAATGCCCACGAGCTCTAAACGTCGTAAGGGTGTAAATTATTTGCCAAAGTCAATAAATGCCAATGACAGATGCCCAGTCTGAAAGCGAAAATAGACTTCCCTTATTTTCATACAATCTATTTTTATACTAGAAATTTCCATCCAACTTTTCGTACCCTATTCTTAATTCCATTTTGAAAATGTGAGTGATTTTGTTTCCATTTCAATCGAATCGTTCTTCAAACAAAATCGAAAGCAATCAAACCACAATAACAGTTGCGATTCGCACGTAAAGTTCAACGTGCTGCAATGCTCTATTTATTGACTCCGTTGCAATTCCTCGTGATATCATCATAACAGAGCCCGACGTAAACCAAACAATGCAATCGTTGTTTAAATCATCATGGTGCCTTGTGTCGCGCGAACTCACCGTTTCGCGCTCTCCCAATGCATTTGTCAAGTTCAATGGCCGTACTGCCGGCGCGCGCCGACTGGATACGAATTTTTCTCCACCAAGCCCTACGATATTGTCAGCGCTTGTGAGTCTCGTATACGATCGGTCAGCACCACTCCAGCGCACGTTATCGTCGTTCGTTGCGACCACAGCTCTGTCGATGTACATTGTAGTCGCCACCGTCTGTCGATTGTTGTCACTGGCAGCGCGTCGAGGAATCCAACGTTCACTGTCACTGCCGCCCGCCAAATGCTGTCACTCGTACTGACGCTGATTAACTGTTTGGTTAAGTTTATGTTTTTATTTTTAGCAGGAAGCTTATTTCTTTACGGCTCCCCCACTTGGGTGGTGCATATTTAGCTCGATAACAGTGACGCAAATAAATTCCATAGAAAATGCGCAGCTGACGTGACAAAGTCAAGTCACCTAACCTCAAAAGTTACTGCGGTCGTCATTTTAAAGGTTAAATGTTGATCATATCCTGCTCGAAATGACTTTTTTAGTTCAGCTCGCAAGGAAGGCTTGATTGGCTATAACTGCACGCTACTCATATTGGCCATAACGCAATCGTTAAATCTACTAAAAGTGTGTAAAACTAAAATTTTTAGACTTGAGGCTCTATTAAGTGAGACGACGACATTAAAACATTCTTTGGAACACACATAAAATGATGATCATGGTTGGCGCACATTAATTCTCTTCCGCGTCTCAATTGAAAACAAAAACAAGTCATCGAGCACGTCTAGCGACGCGCCGCGTCGATTGTCCTCACAATACTGTGTTCGCCTCTCGCTGTTGGAGTTGTTGCATATATGCTGCTTCGTGGCATTGTCGGTCAAATGGTGAACACTCGCTCGTGCTTGTCATCAAACCGCCAAGTTGTGATATCCTCCCCGTAGCCCCAGCACCCCAAGTGATGTCCTCGCAAACGTCAGCTACATATTCGCACGTTGCGATGCACATTTTATGTTGATACTTTATTTGCTCGGCGCGAGATCTTGCCGTACACTTTAACCGCGCATTATGCACGTTCAACACCTCTTTGAGTCGGGGAGAGTATCGCTTGACTTTGATGCGCAATAATGTGTCCTTTTGTCTTAACGCGGACTCTTGTCACAAATGCTGTTGTGTCTTTCGTGCCAAATTTGCTATGCGCTCAGGCCTTATTATTTTATTGTGGATTGGATTCACCTCGTCTTTTTGTCTATGTTGATAGACTAGATAGATTTGCGGAACCTGAAATAGTGACTTCCCGATGCGTAGTGTTTGTTATTGAACTGCGCGCCGCCACCGGTTCTGTGTATTTATAGAAACTGCTTGCACAGCATAGACATTTAATTAAATTGTCCGCCGCTTACAGATGCGCATGTGTTTGCATTAATTATTTTGTCGTATAATTATTTATGGTTTCTATTATTCTTCAAAGCAAAACAATAATAATAAATAAGATGGTTCGAAAATAAAATTAGATTCGTCATCCATTAACATTCTGAGGTCGGTTGACCAAGACAAAGTGGCGATCCTCACTTAAATCACTTTTTCATTGTTTTAAATAAATTGGACAGCATTAATGGAAGTGACTATTTGACGGCACTGTGTTGGGTGAATTGGATGAATTTTCGTTTTACTTCACATGCTGGATTAATTTCTAGCGCGGATAAGGAGCAGGGCCTCCAAGTAGCATGCCTAACAAGCAGAAATATAACTGACGATACTTCAAATGTTTTTATTTAAATTTAAAATTTAAATTTCTTCAATTTTTTGATCAAATTTAAGGAGCCACGATCTAGCTTCATTGTTTTCGAGTTATAATTTTCGTACAATTGGCGGCGTTTGGGCGTACATGCTCAATAGGATGTTTTACCTACATTTACTAGTCTCGAATTGTTTACAATTTATCGCAGCTTTTCAGCTTCTCTGGCTGGCGCTCATCTGAAATATCGAATTTTCTATGACTCATGCGCATAAATCAGGTTATGTTGGCTTTGAGGGCCGCTCTGGTTTTTGGCTTATTCACATAGATCCGCGATTTTAGAAAACCTCTCCAGGAAAAGTCTAACGGGGTCAAATCGCACGATCTCGGTGGCCAGTTCACATTACCTTGATGACCATGCCCTCGAATCGCTCGTGCAGAATTTCCAATGTGGCGTGAGCTGGGTGACACGTAGTGCTATCCTTTTGAAACCACATGTCATTGGTGTCCATATGATTCAATTCAGACAAAAATAAGTTGGTTATCATCGACCTATAGCGTTCGCCATTGACGGTGACGGCCTGTCCAACTTCGTTTTCAAAGCAATATGGACCGATGACGCTGCCAGCCCAAAATCCACACCAAAGAATGACTTTCTTAAAATGCATTGGATGCTCTCGGAATTCATGTGGATTAGTATCGTCATTGAAGATGATTTTCCGATGAAAATTAGGGTTAGCTCCAGAGCCCATTCAGTGAAGACACGTCATTCTCTATGGTCGTTTTCCAACAGCTCGTTGATCAGTTGAATTTTGTACGGGTGCAGGCCCATATCACGACACAAAATCCGCATAGTTATGGTCTGCGAAAGGATTGAGTTCTTGCGAGTGACGCGAAATCGACTGCCTCGGATTCGCGTTCCCACTCTCATGGACAGTGTTTCGTCGACTTGCATGTTTTGGTTGACTGTTTACTGCACCAGTAGCAACTTTATTTAGCCAAGGACTTTCACTTATTTTGAATTGTTTGCCACTTATCGCAACTTCAAAGGTTACGACTGGCCTGTGGATAATGGAACTTGGTGTTTTTAATTAACTAATATCAGCCGACACCATTTCTACAGTTTTTCAGAAGCTATGCGAAACCATGATTAATTCTAATTTTAGTGGAGTTTTCCTCTGCTTCATCTAGATAGTTTGAATAATCCTTAATTTTGATTTGATCCGAATTTTTAATCGCGAATTTTGACATTTTACTTTTTATTTTTCTTATTGATTAAATAAAATAGTAGTCAAATAACAAAAAATCAAATTTTAACGCAAAGCTTGTTCCCTTTTATACAACAAGCTTTGATGCGCGGTTGTTTTGTTGCATTTTGAACAATTTTGCTATCTAAGGGATTATGACTACCCTTTAAATGAATTTTACACAGCGGATGCATAAGGAATAGGACAGGAATTTTGATAACGACGTGTGTGCCTCAGCTCAGATTAATCAGTATTTTAAAGTTTTGGGAATTTGCATTATTGTTTTGCTGACAGTGCTATGCTTTCAAATGACATCATCTCAAAAAAACAATTTTAAGGCGATACGAACTTGAAACTCCACCATGACAAGCCGATAGAATAATTAATACACCAACTATTTCAACCTTATTTTGCTGTTCGACCTTTGTTTTTAGCTTTGGGACATTTTTAAAGGCCACTAAGGGTTACATATTAATTGCTGTGAACTCCCAGATAATTAAATTCCTTTGTGCTGGAAGATTACTCTCTTGTTAATCTCTGGAATGGATAGGGGTGGACCACGAACGAGCAACTGATTCGATTGCGTCGATTCTCCGTTTAATAGATATTTAAAGTCTGCCTTGTAGATGAATGGACTAATGTCACTTTTCTATAATTTATCTGCGTGTAGGATTCTGGAGTTCCGTCTTTTCATTAGTAGGCCAGTAATTGATCTTTAACAAACAATAGAATTTTCGAATCCTCTGAGGAATCCCATGAATCCGCAGTGTCAATCTAAATTGGATGTTCCTCATCTCTTTTCAGAATTCAACAGGTATTTTGTTTGGTCCAACATTTTGGAATCTTTTATTATTTAGCCTTCAGTATTGCAGACTTGTTTAAGTACTGTTAAAGGTGTTTGAAGCATAGGGTGAGTGTTTCAGTAGCTACTAAGGTTTCACTTGCTGCGCCATTAGTTCCAAGTTCCTTTGCCGTGCTATGTCAATGATGTTCAATGCTCCACCTATTTTTTGGTCTAAAATGTTTTTAAGAAGTTTCAGTAAAAAAAATGTATTTGCTTATTTTTCTTCTTCGCCAGCTTGATGAAACTGTTTGTCAATAGGAAACGCTGTTGTTATACCATATCCAACCTGATGGGATCACTTTGGAATATTTAAACCACCAGAACAAGCTTTAATTGAAGTGGATGTGTGGAAGTTAGTTGAGGGATGAATGTCTTCCTGCTGCTGCTGATACTTAGCAGTCCATAAATGACCTGCGACAAAAAAAAAAAAAACATTTTCAAATTAGCTGCTCAGAGAAGGATCAATGCTCAGGAGAATCGTTCGCCAAGCTTAAAATCAAGCAGCTGACGTCAAAATGCTCTTCAACTGGTAACAGTACCGTGAAAGACTTTTTAATAAAGAGTTTTCCTGGTGATCCCCTCAAGAGTAACACTATGAAAAAGTAATAGGTTTTGTGGCCAGAGATGTTCAATGACTTTTGGAAGGAGATGATTGACATCCTGATGTCTTTCGATTCTCATTTCCCAACTTAAGATAAGAGGTGCTACAATGCCTAGTTGGTCGAATGAAAGCAATTCTTTTTTCATTGCATTGTTGAAAGTGGGATTCACTGGACTGTAATTTTTCATTTAAGAAGCCATGATCCTCGTTGTGGTGCTCGATAGCTTTCTACGGAAATATATACCAAGTCCATTGCTGTTCATTGTCTGGTTGAAAGTTGGTGGATATTAAAAAGGAAAGGATTTTGCATCAGTCTAAAGCAGATTGGGTATCAATGCTGTTCATTTGCTCATCTTATTTGGTCAAGTCATTTATTGTAAAGAAAGCGCACGATTAAGAGTGGATGAAATGGTATGAAACCTCTACTATCTCTTGTGATTTAAAAATGTCCCTAAAACTGTCCCTTAAACTGCAATCGCAAATCCGGTGCTCACATAAATTTTGCACTACAAAAAATATGACGTGAATTGACGCCAAAGATGAAGATTTTTCACATGACAGCAGGAGTAAAGCAAACATTCTAAAAAATCCTACACCCCATCCCAATAAAAGTGAAGCATGATCATCTCAATTAGTTCTGTCATGCTCAAAGAAGAGCAGAGATCATATAAACTCCCTCAAAACAGGGGGCAAGCTTAAAAGCACATGGATCTGTGCGAGTGTAGTGATCCCCTAATTTTTGATCACCTGGAAAACCATGTCCATTTTCGCCAATAGGCCCACTGTATGAACTTAGATCATAGCGTCGTTTGCCAAGATAAAGCGCTTTTCTCACATGATTCAGTTCGCACTTACACACGTTCGAGTCCTACCTTAATAAATTACTGTAGCGTGACCAATTATTTCGCCTGCATACCCAATCTGACCCCTTCCCGACAAAAGGTTAACAGTACGCGCAAGAAGTAATAAAGCCATAAAACAAGCATTCAACTTCCCGTCAAACGGTTAAAACGAAACGAAAAATGAGCACACCGCTGTGAAAAGCAAGAATAAATCAAAACTCAAATCACCACAAGACAAAAGCAGCTGCCTACCTTTCACTACACACGCAGTGACCCAACGACCCGCCCGCCCCTCCCCACACACAACCCCAACGTAGTGTTGAACGCAGTTAGCTCCATCAGCCCTAAACTAAGCACAACAGTTAGCACTGATCTGTCCAAGTTGAGCTGCAAAAGTCACTCAACTTTCCACCTTGTCATCGTCATTCGCACGAAAGTGTGAACGAACTGCCTGACGATGACGACAATTTTTAGTCACATCGATTGTTTTTTTTTTTCTTCCTCTCGGACATTTTCCTTCTCGATTTGCGGTGGTGGTGTAATTTTTCTTTCCTCACCTGTGTCACATTACGAAATTTCGCTCAAAGTGTAGAATAAAGGCAAAAAAAAAAAAAAACAAAAACATAACAACAATGCAAACCCCGAAAGTCATTCAACTTTGCCATCGATACAGTTTAATCAATTTCGATTTTTTTTTTTTTACTGTGTCCGTTTCTTCTTCCTTACGAAGAGACTAAGGCTGAGAATCAGAATCGGAATCAGAATCATAAGAATGACTCAATCGGTGGAAGAGAATTCTTGTGACGTAGCAAACGCTGTTCTCTTCGGTTGGTTGTTGCTGTTGGCGCGCGCTGCGAAAGTGTCATTCACACCAAAACAGAAACCAAAACAACACATCTAAGAGAGTCGACTACAGTAGTGAGTAAGAGAGGAGTGTCGTGTGTGTCGTGCCGTGGTCGACGACCACCACTCACCGAGGGTTGAACGACCGACCTAGCCATTTGTTTTTGTTGCTGTATGAGTCTATAAATATGTGTGTGTGTAAATGGAGAATAATGCCCCCATATAGCATTTTGAGAAATCCACAAATAAAACTGAACAAAAATACGAAAGAGGATGAAAGCAGAATAAAACGTGGGCTTCCCGCGGACAAAAATAACTCGCTGTCGCTCTGGTGCTCTTTGATTTCTTTGGGGGCAGCTAAAAGCCGCCGGCGGCGGTGGCGGCGATGGCACAAGGCACAACGGATCAGGAAAATATGTATGTTGATGGACTTGGTTGTTGGAGCTATGCGTTGGGGAGGTTTGGGTGGGGGTGGCACTAGGTATACAAATACAATTGCGTATGGTTTATTTTTTCCACTCCGAGGGTGTATTTTTAGAAATGATCTGAAATGGAAGGCTTTTTCATTCGATTAAAGCGTGAATCGCTTGTTGATATAAATTCCTATAAATTTATACGCTTTATAATTATTTATGATGGGCAAAGAAATCAATTCAGCGCTACCTTGTTAGATGCAGCTAGGGAGTAAGTGTCCGGTTAGCAATTCAGACAGCACACACACTTTCTCTTTTAATAATCAAAATTAGAACAAGGCAAAAAAAGTGGATCTTCCAAAGTTCGAAGGTTTTAAAATAGAAAAAGACCTCCTTTTTGTCGTAAAATACGACTTAAAGTTGCTTAACTTTGTTCGTCCATCTAGACATTGTATATATTCATTTCTTGAGAGTTTCATAAGGTTGGCTGGCTACTTGGAGGAATTCCCAAAGTATGTCTTGAAGTTCGTCCTTCAGCAACGAGTTGGTTCAATGGACATCCATCCAGTATAGAATTTAATTCACGATATACCAAATACCACTAGGAGGTGGTATCATTCTTGTATGACAATGTTTTTTAGGGTTCCGTACCTCGAAAGAAAAAAATGGAAACCTTATAGGATCACTTTGTTGTCCGTCCGTTCGTCTGTCTGTCAAGACACTTTTTCTCAGGAACGCGTGGAGGTACCAAGCTGGAATTTATATCAAATACTTCTGTCCCTTGAAGCTGTGAAAAAATCAAACTTCTAAGCTAACGCAATCAAATTTCTGCAGATTTTCGACACTCGCAAGGGAATCAAAACCGACAGGGTACTTCCCGTGAGCTCAGAATCTTGAAATTTGGTACGAAGTAACGTTTTATAGCACAGATGAAGAAAAAATTGCGAAAACCGTAAATTTTTAATTACATCATATGATAAAAATATTTTGAATTATTTTAAATTAACTACCCCTTTCCTCATGAACGCGTAGAGGTATTAAATTGAAACAGCAATTTAAGCCGCATATTTTCAAACTCGCAACTACTCGCAAGGGAATCAAAACCCAAAGGGTACTTCAAGTGGACATAGAATCATGAAATTTGGCACGTGATGGCTAAACTTTTACTTATATACCTACAGGCTTGTACGGAACCCTCGGTGCGCGAGTCCGACTCGCATTTGGACGGTTTTTTTGTTTGTAAGGCCTTAGTTAAATTAATCTCATAAAGGATAATTATGACCAAGGACTTCAACAGGATAACGATCCGAAAAAAACCGAGTTAATGCCTAAAGTGTAGTTGTTGTTTAATGAATGAAGTTGTAACAAACTATTTGTAGATTTCGTGTACGTTGAAGAGCAGTAGAACTCAAATAGGACTATTCGCCGCTCGCTGACAAAGTGTTCTACTTGTCCAAACAATGATGTTTAAAATGCAATCTTAATCTACCTTCAATTTCCTCGACGATGAGCTAAATGAATTTAATGTTAATTAAACATTTCCTACTGACAGACTGAAATTAATTTTTGATATATTTTTTATTTACATTTTAACAATATGAACATTAACCTTAACATAGTCATCGCGGACTTTTTTAAAAAAGTTTTTCACTTTTTAAACTCGTCTCTAGAAACCAATTTAATAGCGGTCGCAAAAAACTTTCTTTTTTGAACAACTTAACTAACGCAATTGGTCGACTCGAAAAACCCTTTTATTTAAATGGTATAATTTGTAGCCTATATTCATTGTGAAGGTCCATTGTAAACATAAGTGACAGAATTTTTGAAATCGAAAGGGTAGTTTCGAAGATAACCTCACACATATAAACTTAGTATAGGTAGAAAAGGTAATAGAATAAAATATTGATATTTAAGCAATTCCTTTTTTCTTTTTACCATCCGTTGTTTCTTTATTTCAAAAATGCGACTTCCCCATAGTACTTTTGCGGGAGTACTTTGCTTACAGTCTTTTTGAAGACTGATCTTGAATAGTTGAAAGTGTTTATATAAATTTCTTTTTATTCTATCACTCAATTGTACTTACACTTGTTGTTTTCCTTTATTTCAGGTAAATGTGAAAAATGGGCGATAAGTCGTGAGTTAAATTAAGGTATTCATGGGTGGGGCTAACAGAACTTCATTCTGTTGGTTAAGGGAGGTTTTGTCCTTGGAGTGCCATATTTCTGGTTTTTAATTTTTTTTTTTTTTTTTAAAGGAAACGAGTAAAGTTTTTAGAGTGCGGTTTTTTTCTTGCTTTTGTTCATGTTATACAGAACGTTAACAATTATTTAAAAAAAAAACAAAAACAAAATGCCGGCCGATGCAGCTCTGCGAAGACAGGGCCTTAAATCGCGGGAGGTAAGCGGCTGCCATCACTGCCCTCTCTTTGTTTATTTGAAACACAAACTCAAAGCATATAATCAATCTGTGTCAATGTGACCCTTTGGTCATGGAATCACGGATGGGTTATTCGTTTAGTACAAATTTCGGAAAATGGCGGCAATTAAAAAAAAATCTAATTTCGCGTTTTTTCGCATAAAAAGATAAATAGTAAATGCAAAAATGTGTCTAAAGAAAAAAACGATCCGACATTCCGTGGAAACATATTTTCTGAGTATGCTCTCAATATTTCAGGTCGATATGTTATTTACAGCGGTCAGAAGAAAGTCAGCCATTTTTAAAAAGGGTTTTTTCGAGAAAAACGCGTTTAAAGTTTTGTAATGTGTTAACACAAATGTGTTTATAATTAACGCTTATCAGCAATGCCTGGTCCATAGAGGCATCCCTCCTGTCCTTTAAGTTGCTCATGTTGAGCCGCTGCTGCTCTATCCTGGGCTTTTTTGCTGCGTCGGTCACCTGCCTCTCCGCGCGCTCCATCCTTGCTTTGTCCCGTGAATGGTAAGAGCGCATTAACGGTGTCAATTTCAAACGCGTTTAAAATATCGTAAACGTTCGAAAACCGGAAAATTCTTCGACAGATTTATTTCTACTTACATGTAGATTAAGAATCCGAAATAAAAAAAAAAGTTGGTTTTTTGAAAATTTCAAGGTCAAAGTCCACCTCCCTTTAAGCTTTGTCGATAGATCTATTATTCACTTCCTTAAACATCAATTCTTTCTGGAGCTTTTTGATTACGGTATTGACGGCCTTAATAAGCTCTTCTGGCTCTTAACGATGAAGATCTTCTCTTTTTTGGTGGCATTGTAAATTTTGGAAAGCTTATGAACAGTAAAGTTCCGACCAGTTTTCAGTGAAATGAGTCGACCTGATGAGCTGAATCCAAGCCAAGTTCATCATTACTTCTGCGTCAGACTTTTTGAGCTTTTTAATTTTCTCGTTCTCGCCTAAATTTAAACCTAAATGTTAACCTGCACAGTAAATATTTTAAGATTATAGGGCTTTATATATGTAAAAAGTCTACATCAAAAATTCGCACTTTTGTTGTTATCCTCATTTCATCATCAAGATTACATCTTTCAATCGAAATTTGGCAGTTTTATCGTTGCTTGGATGCAGTAAGCACAAAACTAGAATCAGTACATCAACTTAAAGGACAATAAATCAGAATTTACCAGACTTGTCTTGTCGGGTCTTTTATATGGAACCGAAGGTGTGACGACAAGCCAGACCAGATCCAGGCCAGGGACAAAAAATCGTCGAGTTTATTATCTGGCTTTATTATGCGAAAGGACATATATGCTCCAACTAATGATGACTTAAAAAAAAGCCATTCAGATCATGAAAAGACGATAAGCCCGGAGTAAATTAAAGACAGATGTTAAAAAGCTTGGAGACCGAGACAGAGAAGGACGGATGCAGCTTTAGCTCAGGTTTAGATCCTTACACTATCGATGGCCTGATAAATGAGTTAGTAAATAGGAAATAATTTTACCACATTTTCCTGCACCAAGGATATTTTTCTAAGCCCAGGCCTGAAACGTATGAAGAAATCATTTTTGAATCGTCAAATTTGTGTCTTTATGGAATACATGTTCAAAATTTGTATTTTATTGATAAGGGACTTCATGTAAGAACATTTTTGAAGTTAAGGATTTACAGGACCATCTAGCTGGAAAATGTGCTAATTGAATTCTTGATCTGAAAAAATAATCAATGATGCAGCTTGGATGTAAGTTGTCATCAATTTTAACTCGATCTTACTTACTTTGCTGTCATATTTGGCCAATTATGCCTGAAGGTTTAGAGCCTGAAACAGAACCCTGACTAAGCTTTCTAGCGCCCGCGATTGCTTGACCCTTGAACCGGAGGTTCGATCTAAACATTCTTCTTGAACCTGGTACCTGGGATTCGACGACTCTCTTGGCTGGAGCATAATTGACCTTTCTTTCGATGTGGCCGAGCAGATTTTTGCCTTCCGGACTATATCGACATCTTTGTATGATTGGAAGAGTTCACGGTTATGCCTTCTCCTCCAAATAGGTCCAAATATCCGACGAAGGATTTTTCCTGCGAAGGATCCAATAATTTGCGCAGTTGCTTTGCCTATCGTCCATCATTCGGGTCCATAAAGCAGGTCTGGCAATATTTTGTCTCTAGTGTTAGGAGCTTAGACCAAAGATGTTTTGACAGACCGAAGTAGCAACAGTTGCCTAGGTTTATTCTCCGTCGGTTTTCACTGTGGTCTCGTCTGTGAAGACTGTAATAGTTCCGGGGTAGTTCAACTCCTTAACTACCTCGATTGTAGCTGTCAATCGATGTTCGACTTATCTATGATGTTTCCGGTTGATAGCATTAATGTCGACTTCTCCTCATTGATTTTGGGTCCAAACTGCACGGTGCATCGTGTAGCATTGTACGACACAATCGGATCAGTTTTACCGGGATCTCGAAATCCGCCATCGCGTTGTAGATCTCGAAGCGATTAAAACTATCACATGCGACTTTGAAGTCGATGAATAGATGAAGGGTATCGACTTAAAACCCGTTGGTCTTTTCCACGTTTGGCCGGAAGCCACACTGTTATTGCCCGATTTGTGTGGAGGAGGATCTTTTTGTAGGGCTAAGCCTCGGTAATCATTCAAGACATTTGTATGTAGGATCGTCTATTTCTTAAATGTTATAGATAGACCTAAAAGAAATTATTAGAGGTATTGATTTTCCAACCTGAAGGGAAACAAGAAGGTAAAAATGTATTCCCAACATGTAAATCAACGCACATCTTCCTCTTTTTTTCGAAACCCCACTTTGAGGGGGTTCTCTTTTTCACCCCATGAAAAATTCACGTCTTCTTGGAGGAATAAAAGTTCAGAAACCTTTTGACTTTCATACACTCGTATGTTTTTGTTAGCTTGTTAAGACAACTAGTCTTAAGTAGGCTTATGACACAACACAACACAACAGAAAACGATATTGATGTAGAAATCTTTCCACCAAAACCATAAATCACGTATCGATTGGCACTTCCAGTGGCAAACATCCATTATCCGTATCCCTTGTGCCTATTCACCAGGAAGCCTCTCATTTGCCTACCTCATGCGCCAATCATTAAACAGAAGCAAAAGCAGGCAACCAGATTCCCATACAAGATCAAGATTAATAACCTTATACCGTTTCTTAGGCATTACGTAATATCTACCAACCCCATAAAAGAAAAAAAAAAAAAAAACAGAAACAGAAACAACCACAAATTCTCTCTTATCTTCCTTAATTGAGCAGTTTTCGGGCATTGACCCCCGGACAAACAGAAAAATCGTGCCAGTGTTATTGACCGAATTCACACACACAAAATGTCAACCACGGAACGGGGAGTGGGATCTCTGCGACTGGGATCCCATAAATTTCTGTGCCACCCGAGCGAATGAGTAATATCCCAATTGAAGATGATGGCCAAACCAACAGATTGCGTCAATCTCAACTTGTGCGTGTGTGTGTGTGTGTGTGCGTGAACGCGAGGCAAACAATTGCCCTGATATCTTGCAGGAAACGCGATTGCATTTGTTAGCCTCAGGAGCAATGACATCGAGTGATCTAGAAAGAGGAAGAAGAGTTCAAATGTAAATTTAAAGTTTTTTTTTTATCGTAAAATAACTAAACCGACTAATAAGCAGGTGCAATTAGCGTATGCTCGATAAATGGCTTGAAAAACGCGGTCGCTAGCCTGATTATAAGGGACCCGCGCAGCGGCAGTTAAAGAAACCATCGGTCCGTCGTAGTTCGGTGCGGCGGGCTATAGAGAAAGAGATAGAGAGAGAGAACGAAATTCAAGTTCATGCGGTCATTGGCCGATATCGGGTTCGGCGTTAAAAAGAATTAGCAAGGTACCAACAAGACGGGTGGCGGGTACGTCAAGAGATTACGGCGGCGGTGTCTTCGTCGCCGCCGGCAACCAACGACGCGATGTTCTCTTTTTGGACGGGCTGTGTTCGAACGGTTTTAAGAATCTGAATGTTCTGTTGGAGGTGCGTACTGCGCTGCGTGAGCCATGACCGTGAAGTTGAATGTCCCGTGCCCGTTTTGTTTTGCTTTATAGAATTTTACTTTTTTTTTTCGTTTCGTTTTTTCATTCGTTTCTTGTATTTGACAGGCACTCTTTTTTTTGTTTTTTTTTTAGTGGGAATGACATTGAAACGTTTTGGTTTTTTTTGTTGGTAGGAACATTAACTGTACCGCTTGATGGTGGCGATGACGATAGGCTCTTGAGTTGGTGATAGTCATGTTAGGTAACCGCACACATGTGACTTAGTACGAGTATATCGATGGGTATTTTTGGGATAAGACTGGGAAGCTTGTCGCAAGGGGGCCTTATTAATTATTATCTAGGAATTTCGAGGGACCGCGTGATATGAGCGATTTCAATAAATGGCATGCTTAAGCAATTAAAATAGGCTGGCGTTTTTTGGGTATTTATGCATTAATTTTTTCAAACCATTTTTCTTGTTTTAGATCGTTTTTCACAGCCTTTAATGGAAAAAAAATAAAACTAAGAGCATATCAGCATAAAAAAACCTTGCATGAGATAAAAGATCAAATTATCGAAGTCGATAGAACTCACTAACTAAGTCGTTGATCCTGGATAGACTTAACCCTGAGCTAAAGCTGATCTCCTTTCTTCATGGTCACGGCCACGATGCATCCAAACGATTAGAACACGCTTCCTGATATCCGCGATCGCTTGATCTCTGAACCGGATCGCCGGTTTTCCCTTTCTTCGTGTAACTAGTTGTTGATACTTGAAGATGCCCTCAGCTCAAGCATTATTGTTCAGTCAATATAAAGGGGTAGAGCTATTGCGATTGACGGACTTCCGCCTATTGGACAAGATCCTCATCTTTATACAACTCTTATAAAACTGACTGATAGGACTGTACATAGATACGAGAAATGTTTCGCTTCTAGCGTACCTAAATCTGCTTTGAAGACTCGTTTATCGTCCAACATCCGGGAAGAGTTATAGTTATAAAGTAGATAGAGCTATTTTTTAAATCTAGTATGACAATCTGTGATGTTCCTAGCTGTGAAAATCTTGACGAAATTGACCGAATTTTTGGGCATTTGAAACCACTTGGCCAAAATGTTCTACGATAAATTTTTTAAATCATCATATGTCAAGTCCACTTTCTGTTTTGTTCAATCAATCTTTGTGCGAATGTAAATTTCCTGTTGCCTGTAAGATGTCGTGTATAATTCCTTTATTTAGGAAGTGTCGAAAAGTTGACATCTACAATTATCGTCTGATCGCGAGGCTGTCAGCAATACCTTAGTTTTTGTGATTCATTGTATTGTTAGGTTAAACCTTCAGTTGTCCCTAGCTTAAAGGTTGCTCTAGTATCTAGTTTTTCACTTAAACTAACAATTCTGCGTCGACTCATTTAAATTTAAAAATCAATTGTAGACTCACTGATTCTAGTAAAGCTTTCTTACTCTTAAAGTTAAACAAAATTGGCTTCAGCACAAAGTTTTAATTTGGCTTGAGTCAGTTTTGTCAAATAAATTGTTGTTACACGAGATATTTTACTTTTTATTCGGGGGTACCACAAGGTGGTCAATCGGGTCCGATATTGTTCATTTTGCTTATAAATGATTCGCCTCTTATTTCAAGGAGATCAAAATGTCTTATTTATGCTGACGAGGTTACTATCTTTTAGAATATGCATTTCATTGGAGACTGTCATAATCTGCAGCGTGATCCTGATGCTTTTTATTTATGTCGTAACAAAATTTATTTGTTTTTAAATGTCAACAATTTCAATTGTTCAACAATGTTGATAATATTTCCGTTTCAAGGGTTATGTTGAATCAGAAACTTGAGTTTAAATAATGCATCAACAATATTTCCAATAAAGCGAACTCAATGCCCGGTTGGATTAAAAGAGAGTCTAAACAATTTAATGACTTTTATGTTGCTTAACAATTGTTCATAACTTTTGTCTATCCGATCCACAAATCTGCTTGTCAAGTGTGGTCAAATGTTATATTGGCATGACTAAAAGAGTTCAAAAAGATTTTTGAGATTTGCTTAGTGAGGACTGGGATAGCATGTTCCGTATGACCTCTCAACTCACCAGCAGACGATTGTTTTTTCATAAGCAAACTTTTTGATGAAAACATTGATTTAACGTACCTCTAGTCTCGTCTACATTTCAATGTACCGAAACGATCTCTGCGTTTTTCAATATTGAAGTTTCTTTGTTTGTTCATGGTATTCAAAACAATATTTTTCAAACATTCAAAGCTTAAGCGATCGGTTCTTATATTATCTTCTTATTTAATTTAATTACTATTCGAACCGTTTCCAAAGACTGTCGGAGAATAAAACTATCATTCCTTATAAGAAAAAACTCTTATGGTGTCGAAACACAAAAACGACTGATTACACGGATTCTTGAACTTGGTGTGCAATGAATCGATTGTTGGGCGGCTTGTGAGGTACGCAGCTCCAACTTGCTCGTCCAATTCCAATCATGTGGAGTGACTTTTACCACACCAAACCGTCACTTGTTCGGGATGCATGGTTTTTTCTATGACTTCGTGTGAATCTTCCACTACTCAAGTCGTTAATTCAGATCAGCTCAAAAGCGCAACTAGACAAATGATATCCAAGCATTCACTTTTTGAAATAACTTTGCAATATTTCCCAACTTTTTTCAAGAGTAAAGCGTTTCATTTTGTACCGCGAAAATTGAAAAACTGGCTTTCTGTAAAGTTTCGGAGCACATTAGAGTTCTATGTTAAAATCGTGATGTTAAAATTTATTTTCGGACCAATGCTAGGCCAAAGACCTAGCTGCTGGAACGAAATTCCTCTCACCTAAAGAAAGGTCGTAAAAAATAAAGCCGTTTTGAAAGTATACTTTTACAACGAACCACGCACTGCGTTCAGTCATAAAAAGTTTTATGTGAATTGTGATAAACGAGGGGTTCAGGGGTTCGGCATAAGAAATGGAACCCTGAGTCCATTCAAATAGGAAATTTCAACGCACCCTAGAAATGTTTACTGTACAAAGGGGTCTCTTCTTAATCAATAATTAACTCTAACAACGGAAACACCCTAAACAAACGCCGAAAAGTCGATAATTGACAATCTAATCATTTAAAAATGTATCTACACGCATACTCATATAGTTGCTGTACATGTGTAAATAACATCCACCCTCTCTCGATTACAAGCTTTTGTCTTTTGCCCCGGCTTCCCTTCTATGATCATGTGTCATAATTAAACCCGCCGAAAGTCACAGTCAAGGTCAATGTGCGTATTCAAAAACCAAACATTCTTTGTTCCTTTTTTCGCGCCGAAAGAATCGCTTTTCTCATTTGTTCTTCACGTGTTCGTCGAAGAGTTCGATATGCGTGAGTGCCAAGTGCCAAGAGAGACGCATGTCACCACCCACTTGAATTAATTATATGCGTTGAAATTCTCTTAAATATTTTTTTTTTTTTTTTAAATGGGAATGGAAGCCCGTATTAAATGATGACGAATGGGCTTCGATGACACACAAGGAAATTTGATTGAATCAAGAAATTAATGAAGGGGGTTTTTAATTTTTTTTTTGTTGTCGTGTCTAGTGACTACCGTTTGAAAAATTAATGAGATTCAAATTATTCAGCACGAAGGCGTGATTTGTGGGATTTTATTTACTAATTTATTTTAATTCCAATGTGAACAACTTTTAGCTGCGCAGACACCTTGGGGGCGGCTTGAAGCTTGTTTTTTTTGTTTGTTTTGAAAAAAGTTTTAATCTTTGATGCGCAGAAAAAGTTTCGGCTTGTATATAGGTTTATGTGTTTTTTTAAACCCGTTTTGAAATTTTGGAAAATTTATCCTTATATCCTTGTTAAATGCCGTTCACAAGATCCTATCGGTGTTCTGTGAAAGTCTGATGCCATTTTGCAACCCAAATTGTTCCAAATTTTCTTATTATGGCAAATATTGAAAAATTGCAACGAATTGCGACAAATGATTGACTTTACAATACTGAACTATACAAACCGAAGTGACGGCCGAATTCCGGACTCTGCGGAAAACTGATCCGGTTGTTGAATTATACTGGCAAACAGGTGATGTTTTAGTTAGTCTGGTCCAAGGATCAATGAATTATTCCAATTATTCCAGACTTGCACGGATTTTGGTAAGGAGAATGTGTTCAGCTGTTGTTTGAACACCATCGCTCGAAGCCAAGGTGTCGTCATTGAAGCCAGAAAAGTTGATACTCAAAAAAATTAGGATAAAACAAAATATTTGCTGTCGCTGAGAAATCAATCTGAGTACCAGCTAATACATGTATGTCGAAAAAAATTAACTCCACAAACGACACTTTGGTGGATAACCGACGAAGATTCATCCTTGGCAATTGATGTTACTTCCGTTTTTGCAAACAATTGGGATCAAAACTCGTAGGAAACAAATCAAACTCAACTAAACATTTATCCTTCCAGTTCCTCTACGTACTATACCAATAGCCGGTTGTTAGACGATAAACAAGATACCAGATTCGAGACCTTCGGAAGTCGGAATTGGGTTAACTAATATGCTAGCCAAAAGCAGGCATTCTAAGCTCAACTCTGGACTTATGAAGGGTTGCAAAAAGGTGAAGCTTAGAGAAGTTGAGTCACCCACTTCTGCTAAGTTGGCTTGTATGAATCAGACACGTTTCAGGCAGAGATATTTGACAACGGCTCCTAAATTCATTGTACTCAAGAAGCAAGTTACCACAGTTTTTCAAGCCCACAAGAAATATTCGACTCTCATTTTTTCAGACCAATAGTTTTGCCATAGAACTCAGCAGTGAATTTATAACATCGATCTTCAATCTGCAAAGGTATTGGTAGGCTTCTAGAAGGCTGATCCGTGTGTTTTTGAAAAATTATTCTTGAAGCTCTTCATATACGAAATGTCTCATAAAGTTGGCTTTCTGCACGGCTGTGACGTGTAGAATCAAAGAAGGGAAACGTCTCGCTAGATTGGGCTATTAATAGAAGTCGTTCCACTTGCGTGATGAGGAAATTATACACCCTCCTGACGTGTGTACACTAACATTTTAAAGTCCACGAGGTATATACGGGGTTTAATAGGCTTCCAGAAAATTTCCAAAAAAAATTTGGGTTATTTTTGATTAAAACCTTTGTTAATAAAAACCGAAACGGCATGAAACTACGAGCAACATTTATTTTAGCCATGAAAAAACTGAAAAACAAAAATAGCATCATTCATTTACCTTCGAAAATACCGAAACCGTGTGCAGTCGCTTTAGTCCCCACTACTACCTAGACTTTTCGGTGTGGGTAGCCGAAGCCCGCGCTATGTTCATAGGAGAGACATTTGAGCCCAATATTTCGACTGTTCCCTTAAAGACCCCGTATTCACACGCCGGGCTAATGTTAGTTCGACGCTATTAGAGTCTGCGGTTGACCAGGACCACAACTAGCAAGTTTCTCCAACGATGTGTAACTCAATCCCTAGCTAGCTTACTCCAATCGCATACACCTAGTTGTTTTAGGACCGTTTCCACTGGTGTTCCCCACCGAAGGTGAAGTCTTCCTTAACCGCTATGTCCCTCTGGTGTAGATATGAAACGTTTTCGGGCCAGAGCTAATGCGTCGTGAACTCTAACCTTTTCCTACATACTCCATCTTAGAAAAGGAATCCAAAAATCAACGGCAGTCTTTGCTATCGTGGCAAAGCCATAAAGAGATCTTTGATAAGGTCCATGTCGCTACAAGACTTTCATATAAGTCGCTCAAGATGATGTGTATAACTCTATAAGGCCAACGAAAAAGGAAGTGACAAGACTGATTCGTTGCTCTCGTCCAAGGTGGATCCTAGTTTAACGAAGTTTTTGTCTTCCTCAAAGCTGCCTACTACGGTGACATCTCGTTGTGTGCGTCTATTATAGTGTCCTCTTTTTTTTTATTATTATTTTACCACTTCGGTCTATCGATGGTTTTTGTTCTACGATCAGACTGATATGAACAAATTAGATTGTCCCTTAAGGCAGTGTCAAAATATGGCAAAGATGGTCTTTTAAGCGACAACAAGAAGATTTTTCCTCTCTGGTTGAGACGATCTCCTCTAAGGATGACAATTTTGTCTAGTTAAACCGTAGTTGAAATATTCAGTGTCCAGATTGGGTATTCAAAGCAAAAAGTCTGAAAATCTTTCGACTTTCTGTTGGGTTTTTTTTTTAACAAAAGTGATTTGCGTATGCCTAAAGATCTGACTGGCCATTCTTTGCCCAATTTAAATAATTGATTGCATTGAAATTGAGGTTTTTTGTTTCCCAATGCTAGATGTTAATTCGTAGAATAAAATTCTGAAACAGGGTAGGGATTTCCGTCCTTCAAAGGCGCCTTTATAACTTCAATATATTCACATACATCTTACAGATCACTATCAACTCTCAAAAATAAATCCTACACTTCTGGTTGGAATAATACAATTTGGAGAACTTTTGCTCGATTCCTTCAAAAATTGAAATCTTATTTTTAATACAATTTTACTGATAAGGATTGATATTATGACACGGCGAATCCATTTTATCATTAACGAAATTTATAGCTTCACCCACCGATGCCTCTAAACAAAGAAAGCGAACTTGTCTTAAGGGTCCCTGAGACCGTTTGCTTCTTGCAGCTGCTGTGCATTCAGGTCATGCACCTCTTCCACTGCATATCTTCCTTCATTTCAAAAGAAAATCAGAGGCTCTACAGTAAGCATAACAATGCATAATTTATATAGTCATTGAACTCATGCGCTGCATGTCCTTTTGAATACGCACATCCTGTTTGCCCAGCAAGTATAATTGCGATTCAAATTTTGTTCAATGCATTGCATTGCATTACAAAGAAAATTCTTTATGCGTTTGCTAAATGAGTTTTTTTTTTTTAACACGACAGGGGAAAACCGGTTGCGTTTCATCACACACACGCAATTTTCTTTTTCAAAACACAAATCTTCCACTGTCAATCTAAAGTCCTGGAAATACCAAAAGTTCATATTGCTCAATAACAACCCATTTGGATTTGGGAACGGGTTTCAAAAGGACAAAGCGAACATGATAGGACCATTGTTTATTGGCATAAAGGATAAATTTATAAAGAAAAGGAGCGATTCCAATTTGAAAGTGCGTAAGTAAATACGTTAAAGTGATTTCTATTCAAGGATTGGTGGGAAAATTTAATTGAAGAAATATGATGGAAACGTACAGGAGTATTCTTGACTCCTTCAAAGACAAAAGGTTTGTTGCACTGGAAAAGGAAATACATGCAATTCAAAAGAGTTCTACTTTGTATGTAAAACCTTTTCAAAGATTTGAAGAACTTAAATTTTTATAACGAAGAATTTTGCATCCAATGTTTGTAGGGTAAGAAATAATGAAAAAAAACAATTTTTTTTGACTGGATATACAATACAAAAATCACAATATTCGGACGTCGGGGTGCGTTTCCTTTGTTTTGAATAGGAATTATTTGATCGACCAAATGACCCAATATCGACCTGTAGGCTTCAAAGAATGGGTAAAAATGCATCGAAATTTAAACACCTTTAAAAAAATAAGTACGGAGTTTTTTTTTTTTAAATGCTTCAAACAAATAGAACTACTAAACTAAAGAGGCTTTACAAATTAAAAAAACAGTGAAATGATTAGCGGGTTTCAAAAATAGACCTTTTTACACATCCTGCAGGCTCCCTTGAGTTCCATTATAATACTAGAACCGAGCTATTGGAATTGTTTCGTTTACGAAAACCTAGAAATTTCGCAACGTTTTGGCGTGGATATTCCATTTGATATTGTTTTCGAAGCATTTTGCAAGTTGCAGCAAAATAAATTATTTATTGAAATGGAAAGAGAATGGGAGGCAATCTGGAACGCTTGGGCACTCCAGTGCGAATTTGAAACTTTTTTCTTTCATTCAACCCAATGAACAACCGATTCGTCGAAACTCTATGTACTTATCTTTGACACAAAAGCCCAGAAGGGATTATGGTATAAAAAATATGGCTAGAGTGTTGACAACATGATTGTCAATCTGGAATACGTGTGGGCTCATTTAGAAGCTGGGTAAAAATACTTCCCTCAGCAAAGATCTCATCATACCTTCAGAAAGTCGAGAACACGTAAATAAAAAATAGTTCTTCAAGTCCGAAGAATCAGATTCTGCATTCACTTTGGTGCCAAAACGGTTACACTGTTTTTACAGACTTAGGCAAATGTTGATCATGTCTACATGGAATTTCTCACTCATAGCGAAGTATATTAAACACCATATTAAAGGGGGAAATCACAGTCGCACACAAAAAACTAGGCATATTTTCGGGAATTAATTTTGCCTGAATAAAAGTATCAATCGAAAACCTGTAAAGTAGGTTTTATAACAGTACTAAAAAAGTACAAAATGTAATTTTTTCAATAAAAAATATTTAAAAATGCCAGCTGCGCAGCATATGCCCCAAGGCGCCTATTTTTGAAAGCGTATCGATGGCCGAAGACGTAAACTCCTTAATTTTTGACCTGGAAGAAAACACCAAAATTTTTTGGTTTTCATACAACAGCAGTTAGCGAGCTACGTAGGATTTTTTCGATATATTGATTTTTTACTAAATGGTGCATGTTTGAAAACAAAGTTAAATTTTTAACAAAAAAAAAAACGCCATAAAATCGTCGATAAAAAAATATTAAGGCATATAAAATAAAAAAATCCTACGTAGCGCCTTGGAGAAAGATATTTCAAAGCAACTGTCAAAATTTCAAGTAGATCGGTAAAGATTTGCTCGAGTAATGTATTCGGCGAGCTCAAAAAAAGTGGTTTCGAGAAAAACGCGTTTAAAGTTTTAAGTACTAAGAAACCATATGAAAATATATGAGCATACCGGAGAAGCGTTACCGCAGAGTGAAAAATTTGGTCACTCGGACACTTTTGCTGTATACCATCATTTGGTATATTATTTTTAAGACCCTAAAGCATCTTTTAAGCGATAAAATTTTTTTTCGAAAAATTGAAAATGTTACTGTGATTTCCCCCCTTAATTGTTAGAGGACATTTTTTCGAAATTCTCTTTCACATGATAAAATGTGATGCTTTTATGGTAGAAGATTGTCCAGCGACAACAAGTGATCCGTCCAACTCCATTTTGTCCAAGCTTTTCACAATACCTTGATATTTTTAAAGTTTTTTTTTCTGATATAGTCCTTTGTAATTTTAAATTTTAGCGTTTAGTACATAAAGCCCAAGGAAAAGCCGATGATATTATCGTAATTTTGACCATGCTATCAAATTACAAGTTTCTGACATTTTGATGTAACTTAAGTTATTTTCGAAGATTAAGATAGAAGTTAGAGAACAATTTCTCTGTGCTAAGAATTATAAGCACATGCGAGCGTATGCAGTTCAAGGGAAGAAATCGTTGCTGCTGTCGGAAAGTGGATGCTAATCATACGGAAAGACCTTTTTTGCAGCCAATCAAACGACCGTGAAGAACAATTAAATGCTCTCAGACAAAATAAGTCGTGAAGACTGATGACAATGTCAAGCACCCGACCTTAATTAAGTGAATAGTCAAACTGAAGTCCAAGATGACTTCTGAGTTTCGAAGGACTTTTTTTCATCTTTTCAAAGCAGCTGAAGATGGCCTTGTCAGTTCCATGAACTAAGTCATTTCTATAATTTGGTCGTATTAATGAATGCCTGATTAACTGTAGTTAGCACAGTTTTCTTAATGTCGCCTATGAGATATTTTCTTTCGACTATGACACCCTCATTGGTTTATATCAGCGTGGCTCTATGCGAGTAAAATTAACAATCGACAAAGCAGATTTTTGGAAAATACAGAATTTCTAAATCGATACCCGTCTGGTAATTTTTTTTCAGGCCTAGTTCGACAGCATTTATAGAGGCGAGCTTTTATGGCAGTCGCGCAAAATCGTCTGAGCGTACGGTATGAGAGTTGGTCTCTCAGGTTTCGCTTGAGATAAACATTCAAAATTCCCGAGGTACGATCTTCCAGAAATCCCCCAGTAACTTGAATACATCTGCTGTCCATACACTCAACATATACAAACGAACTTGTTACTTTGAGGAAGACAAAAAGGATCCAGTCCATTGCCAGCTTGGTGTTTCCTTGTGCTAAGAAGGCAGTTGAGTTATAAAGTCCTACAACAAACGAAAAAAATTGGCATTTTACAAAACTTTTATTGTCCCAGTCGGCGGATGAAAATGCTTTCAACATGCTCTTGGAGAAGTATCCTTCTGTTGATTTTTGACCGTTTTGCGTAATCGAAGTGGCTGTATGGCGATGTGGATCTAACCAGAAGGATATACTACATGGACCGAGCTCTAATGTGCAGAATGGATATATACTAATTGGCAATTCTTCGAGTCTACACCAGAGCTACACAGCTGTAAAGAAAGACCAAAGGTAGTTTGTGGCATACACAAGACAACATAAGAAAAAGAAACTACCTAGGTTTAGAGCCAGCTGGGGGGACTTGTTGATTGATTGGTTAAGGGCTATGTCCATTCGGATTTCACCGCCATCGGAGTGAATTGTATAAGAAAGCAACTGTAAGATATGACTGTCATAAATGCGCTTTATTTTATATTTTTGCGTCTAGTAATAAAAAGGTTACTTCTACATTGCCCCTATTTCTTCCTCTCGGATTCATTATCTTTTCATTGAAATGTTAGCTTGACAGGAAGCGTGCTGAATTTTTAAAATATTTTTTTTTCCTACATTTGTATTCAAACATTTATTTGGACAGTATTGATATCGCTTGCGTAGATGCGTGGCAATGTCCGGTGATACTCATTAAGGCTCTTCTTACCACATCATTCTGACGAGAAATTCGAATGACAATCGTATTATTTCCGAGAGCTTCCAGCGTCTGCGATCAGTTCAAATCTACAGAACGAGAAATTAGGCGACCCGAAAGCGCAATGTCAAAAACGCATACTTTATTTTGTGGCTAATGATAATTTTTGACCGCGAATCGAAGAGCGTTAGCGTAATGAAATCGCGTTTGACGATATGCAGTCAGTTGAAGAAGGACTTTCTGCACTTTGTAAGGGAACATCTTCAACTCTTTCACCAATAAAAGTACGAGTCTACTGCAGAAATGGCTTGTCAGGTCATCTTCTGATCAACCTTTACGGCATTAACTGCATCTTCGTGCCTATTTTGTCACGCGTTTTTTCAGTCTCTTCCAGCCGAGTTGTTTTACATTTGCGACAAAATCACTGACGAATGATTACGGAAAAAATTGTCACAGCTATTTTGTGATCATATTGAATGTTTTTCCACGACCGGTCGACTTCTGTATCGTTCAATTACAAAAAAAACTGTCACTAAAATTTAAAGCACCTTTCGATCGAGCGATAATTGAACTTATTCATCTTAAAATCACGTACGCTATTAATTTACAAGCGCGCGAAAGTTCTGCCTTCAAACAAAACCTACCCCAACAGCATCATGCTTAGGCACCAAACACAGCCAATGTCCGTTACACTCTACACTCGTACACATCGCCTATTGGAAACTTAAAAAAAAACAAGGGTTTCCTGCCAATGACCCCCTATGACTGCACTTTACTTTACACACAAAGATGCAAAAAATAAAAAACAACAAAACAATGCTCGCCACTCCAGTTTCCTCCTTTAAGTTCCCAGAGAAGTTCATTAAAAAACAAACAAGAACAATAAGTTGTAAATCGAACCACTGATCAAACAAAATAAAAAAACATGCTTAAAAAAGTAAAGCCCTTCAAACGCCCGTCCATCTGTAGGGAAAAATATACGTGCACAAACAAAGGACGAAACAACTACTGCCAGGACAACAGCAGTTAACCAGGGATGCAATAACCCGTTCCATCTTAATATAGGGTAAAGAATAGCACAGCACAGCACCCCTTTTCCTGTCGGGGCTGCGCCTACCCAAGAATAGAAAACAACGAACGGGAAATAGGGACAGGACAACAATGGCGTCGTCTTCTTCCTCTTTCCCACCGCCCTAGCCGTTGGTTGGCGCGCCAAGTTGCTTTGCTACCCGCCAACAGACGGACCTACCTCAAGCACATCTCAATTGTGCTCTCGCGAATTTTCCAGTTGCTGCTCAGCCATAGCCACGGGGTTGCAAAAACTAGTGCAATTGCAATTTATTGTGCGACTGCGAGTTCCAATCCATTATGCAATGTACGAGTGCTCGTATACAAGCACGGGCATCGGATGTACGAGTGTGTGGCGGGTGAGCAATTTGAATGGGGTTGCGCATTCGATGCTCTTTGCACCGAAGTATCTATGCAGTTGTTGGATTCTCAGGAAAGTCTCATTCGAGAAGTTTTCCTGTGATTCTTTTGATAATTAATGTTTGAACGGAAATTATGCTGTAATGACTTATTTGCAATGATTGGAAATGTCGAGATAGAAGTCGAAATCGAAAAATCTGACTGATTTGTGAAGTCATCGATCATTCAAGGATCTGAGCCAAACCAAATCTGCTAATTCTGCAGACGGTTAGACCAATCTTCTTTGCATCCTCTTGATCTTTGAATGAGGGGTTAAGTCTTTCCCTTTTTCGTGAACCTGACGGGTGGTCCAATGTAGATCCACGTTGTTGTACAGCTCCCTGAGTACTCCTCTATTCGTACTTCGGATAAACAGAATGGCTTAAGGTATCCAGCCTGCTTCCTCGACGATGAGCATTAATAATTCGAGCAGAATAATTGAATTTTAACTACTTAAATTACACCTGAAAAATTGTAATTAATTTTAAATATTTTTTATGTCAAATTTTAACAATTTATGTCTTAACCTTTACATATAGGGGTATGTCATGGTGGACTTTTTTATAGACCTTTTTGAGTCCTGCAGTTTTTCTATGGAAAGCAATTTAATATCGCTTACGGTTTACGCAGTGTTCGTAAAAAATGCATTCGGTTGCCAGTTTTTTCATCGAACTTAGTCACAAAAGGCTCTCTCTTAAGCTTTTTATATCAAGCCTTAATGTTGGTGAAAGTGAGATCTCTTGAGTAGTCTTGAAAATTAAATTCACACGCGCAGAAGGGGTTTTGAATACGAATACCCTTCTAATGTTTACACATAACGCGGGTGGATGGGATCAGTGTGAAAGTAGAGAGAAATACTGATGCACTTTGTTTTTGAATTGCTGCACATTGTAATGAGTTAGAAAAACCGAGCGTTGGAGAGCGTTCCACAATTGTTTTGTGCGGCTAAAAAACGAATCTCTTTACTTCACTGTACGACTGAAGGTGGGCTTGAGGGTGAACTGATGAGTTTTCCTGGCGAGGTGGGTATTACCTTGAAACTGATAAGTGGACGGAATGCAATTGGCTAATTCACTAGAGGACTGCTTGTAATAAGAACGAAAATATATGGTAAGGCAGGAGAGGTTATGACGGTGGTGAAGAGAGACAATTGGCTTTGCGATATGTTTGCCTCCAATGAGTTTTATTGCTCGATTTCTAATTCTGTGAAGCAGGATCAAGATGGTCTTTGAAGCACCAATTCAGGGCGAATGTAATCTTTGTATATGGTAGCAAGATCATATAGATTAAAGTATGTCTGGCAACGCTTCAGGAAACCTAGACATTTCGCATCATTTTTGGTTATTGGTTCTATGATCATTCCATGACCAAGATTGTTGTTAAAACACATACCAAGTCCTGCAACTTTTTCGGCTTCAGCAACATACAAACCTTACCTCTTTATTATATTAGTGTAGATGGTGCCTTAAGAGCTGAAAGGCCTGTCATCAGATATAGCTAGAATCAGTTATACCCACCATCATACATGAAAATCTCTGCTAGGAGGCCACCAGAGTCGGTGATCTCATTGCTTGGCGATTTTTTTTTTGGCGGAGTCCTCAAAACTTAATGGAGTATCTCTTTTTTATTGACCGAATGGCGGCTCTCTAGTTGGCCTATCACTTTCTTTATCCTACGACCATTAAGTGGCTGCTGGGAATACTACTTTAACACATAACCTATTTCCTAGATTTCCCCTTGATGCTTAAACTACTTGATTGCAAAAGAGGGTATATGGCTGAAGCAATTGGGACCTGTAAGCTCCTGAATATCTGTTTCTCTGTTGGCGACGTATGTGGCGCGGAAAGGCTTGTTTTATTGCTTCACAACCGAGCTGATCAAAATACTTTAAAACTTAGTTCAGAAGACAACATCCAAGGCGTTTTTACTTTGAATAATGAAAGGGTGTGGACACTGCTTCTACGAAGACTCAAATCATCCACTTTTTCGAAGCCGATCATAGAACAGGTAAAAACAAAGGAATGCGAGTTAGTACCCGCTTCGTTATCGCCTCCCTGTTTTGGTCTAATTTAGGCCTCGATACTGACGACAAATGCGATGAAAAAAAACCTTTCCAGAAAAGCCGCATTTCCAACTCAGCGGCTAAGTCAATATGCAAAAAACACGTTTTTGGGATTCAAAATACATCCTGAACCTGAACTTGAACCTTTAGTTTTAAGACAAGCTTCATCATTTTACCATTTGTCTTACAAGGTGACAGAAAGAATTGCTCTTATAAAGAGCGCTACGAAGGCAAGCTAGCCAATTTGTTATGGACAGAAAACGAGAAATTTTGAACTGAGCAAGCTGTGGTTCTAACTCAAGCTGCCCAGCAATCGATCTACTGCACATCGTTTTCGTGATGTTTCTTTGCTGCCCAGAAGTTGCAAGTTGGTCTAGTTGTACTACTGTGTCCAAAAAATAAGGTGACATTGTATTTATTTTGAAAATTCTTTATTTATTCTTCCAAATCAATTTCATCCCCTTCAAAGTAATCCTCTCCCGATGCAATGCACTTATGCCAACGGATTTTCCAATCTTTGAAACACTGGTTGCAGTCACTTTCCGGGATGACCTTCAGTTCCGTCTTCACTGCGGCTTGAATCTCCTCTATCGTATCAAAACGGTGTCCCCGGAGCGGTCTTTTGAGCTTGTTGAACAGCCAGAAGTCGCACGGTGCCAGATCAGGTGAATACGGTGGTTGCGGAACGATATGGGTTGAGTTTTTGGCGAAATGATCACGAATTACGAGTGCGGTAGGGGATGGTCCATTATCGTGGTGTAAAAACCAAGAATTGTCTTTCCACAATTCCGGCCTTTTTAGGCGGATAGCCTCAAGCAAATGACGCATAACGTTCAAATAATATTCCTTGTTGACTGTTTGCCCGGTTGTAAGGAATTCATAAAGCACAACACCACGATAATCGAAGAAAACAGTCAACATGACCTTGATTTTTGAGCGACTTTGGCGCGGTTTTTTTGGTCTCGGCTCTCCTTTGGCACGATATTCGCTCGATTGATCGGTTGTTTCGGGGTCGTAAGCATAGATCCAAGTCTCATCGCCAGTTATAATCCGTTTCATGACATCCTGATAGTCGGAAAGCATTGTTTCACACACTTCAACGCGACGCCTTTTTTCCAAAAAATACAATGTTTTCGGTACCAGTCGAGATTTGACGCGCTTGAGGCCCAAAGCATCCTTCAAAATGGTATTGACTGAGCCTTTCGATAAGCCAACATTCATCAGCAAGGTCTCTAATCGTTAAACGATGGTTTTTCAACACCAAATCTTTGATTTGTTGGACTTGAGCTTTATCGGTTGAGGTTGATGGTCGCCCAGAACGCTCTTCGTCTTCGACACGTTCACGGCCAGCTTGGAAATCACTATACCACTAGAAAACATTTTTTTTAAGACATAGCCTCTTCATCAAAGGCTTTCTGCACCATCCTCAACGTATCCGCAGCAGAAAATTGATTCCGCAAACAAAATTTAATGCAAATTCTTTGCTCAATAAATTTCGACATCGCAAAAAACGAAAAACTCACTTTTATCAGCTCACAAAACGACGCGTATCTCAAACACTATGAATATATTTTGACATGAAATTTCACATAGATGTCACTGACAGTACTACCAACCTAAAAAGAAAGAAAAATTTCCAAATCCTTCGACGCGCGCAGTTTAAATTCATATGTCACCTTATTTTTTGGACGCAGTAGTATATACTTTGTTGGTTTCCATTCGGGATGGAACGTTCACCCAAGTGCATCGTTTTTCAAGTCTACAGCCAACAAACTGACCAAAAAAAAACGAAAATCTGAATATTGTCCACTATTTAATTGCACTAACATTTTGCTCCTCTTCAAATGCGAAATCAAATACGACGAAATCCCCTACAACTAACTGCACCCCGGAAGGCAATAAATATTTGCAGAATGTTAGAAAATCCAGACGGATCCTAATTGTTTACTTTAACTTCCTCGTTCCGCAAATGTAAATGTAAACGCACACAAAAACACATAAATATAGAATAGAAACCGGCCAACATAACAATTCACCTCAAAAACAACCCCAACCCCAATATTGTGGAGACCAAGTGAGTGCGCATGTCCACCAAAAGTGTTCCATATAATACTTGTACATCTGGCGACTGCTGGAGCCGACAATGGCGCTCTCTGGCTCAAATGTTGGCGCTTGGCGGTTCATTCGCTCGTGTCTGTCTGTTTTTAGTTAGTCCACATAATTTTCCGTATATAGGATAACGAGTGACGTGTCGTCGACTACATAGGGGTTGGCGACCTCGCCTCAGGGTCGACTTCGGTCGTTCAACTTTGCTCGAAAGATGTTCAAGCAAATAACGAAGACGATGATGATGATGATGATGATGATGATGACGACGATGATGATGATGATACTGAGGTTGATAAAATGTTTTCCTTATTTGTGTTCGGGCTGGGAAATAACATTCCCTTCTTGCAGGCTTGTGTGTGTGTGCTTGAGAATGTGTTTCGATTCGGAACAGCTGCATCAGCACTTGATTGCATTGTTGTTGGCACTGCAGCAGCGATTACTAAACTTCGAAGTTCACATCAGTGCTATCGAATGCACTTTAATTTGATGGGGAATTACGTATTTTGAAATTTACTTGTCCAGATTTAAGGTTCCAAAAGCCAAATTTGGTCACTAGTTTCGAATTTATTAGCTCTTATGGAGGTTTGACCATCGGTCCAAGTTTGCATCACTTTTTCCAGAAGAGCGTCGAAAGTTGGCTTCTAAGTCGTGTTCTAAATTATCAGCTAAGATTTTATCAGAGCTTAACCAAGACTGTGCAAGTAGGCACGACAAACATCACAGTGGGTGGACCAAATGAGGTGACCACTTCAGAAATGTTTTAAAAAAATCCTAAAAATGGTATTGGTTAACCATCGACTGAAAGTACCCAAAAAAGTTGTGCTCATTGGAGAATAGGGAAAACTTTATGAACATGGTAAAAAAAGTGGTCTACCACTTCAGATTTGAGACGAAAAAACAAGCGAGTTAGCTCGAGTACTTTTGAGACAACCAAAGTTACTTGATGTTCTTGTACCCATCATATGGCCAACGTGTTTTCATTCTAGAAGGCTCCCCTCAAGGGATTATAACTACTCTAATAACACATTTTGTTTTAAATCAATAGAAGGATAAGGAGAGGAATTTAAATTTAATTTTAAATTATGAGTTTTAGTTTATGTGTGCATTTCTTCTTGAAGGGAACATGGCTGTGAACTTGGGTTGTCATGATACTACTGACAATGTTGCCATTATTATCATTAAAGGAAGTCTGCAGGATTGCTCTGAAGGAGCCATTAATCAAAAGTCAGTTTACAGACCGAGCTACAACCCTTCTTTTGGCCAATGGAGTCGGCTATTCATTCATTTAAATACATATAATTAAAAATCATTAAGCGCGTGAAATGAACGATGCAATTTTCCACCTTTAAAATCAACTAAAGGGTGATTTTTTAAAAGCTTAAGGAAAGCTTTTAGAAAAAAACACATAAAATTCAGAAAAATGCATGAAATATTTATTTGAATCGATAGTACGGTCCATAAAATTAAATGTTTGAAGATTATTTCATGCAAATGTTGACCTTGACTGCGCCTCAAATGGTCCATCCGCTTAGTCCAATTTTGGCATACTCTTTCCAACATTTTATCCGGTATCTCACGAATAAATGTTGTCAAAGTTGTCTTCCCATGCGTCAATTGAAGCGGGCTTGTCTGTACAGACATGAGCTTTAACAAAGCCCCACAAAAAATAATCTAAAGGCGTTAAATCGCACGATCTAGGCGGCCAATTGACCGGTCCAAAAGTGAAATAAAATGTTCACCGAACTCGCCTCTCAATAAGTCCATTGTTGCGCGTGCTGTGTGCCATGTGGCACCGTCTTGTTGAAACCACAAATTACGCAAGTCAAGCTCTTGCATTTTGGGTAAAAAAAAGTTGGATATCATTTCACGGTAGCGCTCACCATTCACAGTGACGTTACGATTCGCATCATCTTTGAAGAAGTACGGTCCAATGATGCCACCAGCCCATAAACCGCACCAAACTGTGACTTTTTCTGGACGCATTGGTTGCTCTTGCAATGCTTCTGGCTGATATTCATAATCGACAATTCTGCTTATTTACGTACCCATTGAGCCAAAAATGAGCTTCGTCGCTGAACATAATTTTTCGGTAAAAAAGTGGATCTTCGGCCAACTTTCCAAGAGCCCATTCACCAAAAATTTTACGATGCGGTAGGTCGTTCGGCTTCAATTCTTGCACCAGCTGTATTTTGAAAGGCATCACACCTAAAGCCTTCCGCAAAATTTTCCATGTTGTTGAGTAACAGAGGCCCAATTGCTGCGAACGGCGACGAATCGATAATTGATGGTCATCATTAACACTGGCCGATACAGCTGCGATATTTTTTTCAGTTCGCACTCTACGTAAGCTTGTTGGTCGTTGAATGTCCAACAATGTAAATTTGGTGCAAAATTTAGTCACAATAGCACGGATAGCCGCTTCAGTGGGTCGATTAAACTGACCATTAAATGGAAGAAGCGCGCGATGAACTTTCTTAACAGAGCACGCATTTTGATTATAAAAATCAATAATTTGCAAGCGTTGTTCGTTTGTAAGACGATTCATGGTTAAATTATAGACCAAACTGAAGATGTTTGACAGTGAAACAAAACACGAAACGTGCGTCAGCTGTTTAAACCAGTATTGCCAAAAAGATAATAGCTAAAAAATCACCCTTTAGATGATAGAATAAATATTTATAAAAATCTTTTATCATAGTAGATCCTGTTTCGTGCATCAAATAGTTTGTTTTAGAGAATGTCTTGAGAATCTGGGTATAACGATCTTACGAGACGACAGTTCAAAGATGAAGGCAAGATGCATACGGCTCTTTTCCAAAGTTGAAGTGTTGAAAAGTAGCAGTCGAATATTTGGGGATCAAATTAGAATCTTAAGCAGCAAACCCAACTACAAAACTCCATTACGGGTCGAATGGGAGAGCTATAAAAAAACGTTTTGTAATAAGGATCTGCGAATTCAGACGAAAATAAGGGAACCTAAGCTTCTTTGACAATGTGGTCTGCTCAATAAAGAATAAAAGATAATGCCGAGATAACATATAGAACTAGCTCTCTAAAAATGTAAGTTTTTGATGAAATGCGCTAAATAGAACGATCCTTTTCCATACAAAATAACATTTTTGCATCATCAGGAGTGAACCTCGAGTAAACCATGACTTCGTATGCGTCGTGGACGAACAATAAATAGCAGAGGTCTAAGGCGACTACTTTGCGGTACACCTGAATACACTTCTTTGTTTCTTGATTGATATGATATCTCCACCAGTTAATATTAGGTCGTCCTTGGGTAAACCAATTGGAAGTTTACCTACGACGAAGAAAGCAAAGAAATAGTCCTAAGACTTGTGGTTTCACTGGCCAATCCGCAGCCAATCACGTCTGACAGAGTTCTCGTTTTTTTTTTGCAGTCTGGATAGTTTAATGATTTACTTTTTTTAGAGTGCAGATATAAAGCAATTATAATTTTAATGTTATAAGTCAGAAAGACCATGTCGCGCAAGCGGGTTGCTCTCCTTTTCAACAACAACCCTTCCGTAAAACCCTGTGTCCGCAACAAATTTCAAAACTTCAAATCACTCCTTTTTCAAATTTACAATAAGAACTGACTAAACAAATAAAAATGATTCTGACAAAATAAAGATTTTGCTTCCTTTTTTTTGTCCATATCTGTTAACTTTAAGCTTGAAAAATGCATGGCAATATTTTTTTGGTGACTGTTTATAGTCGAAACTAAGTTCATAAATTTCTTGTACGCATTCACTTTAGACTCTCCGACAAAACCTGTGAAATCATGTACTAAAGAAAAACAAAAAACAATTCTTTAAATAATTAAAGTTTCTGCAGCACATGCATCCCCTGTTCGTCACAGCGACGTTGACCCTTAATGTTCGGGGTTAATGAAACCAATTGACACACACAGCATATTTACAACAACTGTCTCGCTCTCTCTCTCTCTCTCTTCGGGGCCAAAATGGGGAAACACGAAAATGTTTCCAAAACAGAGAGGATTTTCCGTTGTTCCGTATTCCCCAAACAAAATTATCTCTTTTATTTTGCCTACTTTGACACTTCAATTATTTTTTTTAAGAGATGCTTGTAAGATTTCTCTTAAGAAGAGTAAATCTCACATGACGTCACTTCCCCTACGTCAATGACACTCGTTGGACTCTTACGCATTGATAAACAAACCTTAAAGAGAAGGCACAATCTCTCTCTTTTGAACGTTCTCTTTTATAGAAAGCGAATTAACTTCCGCATTGCTTGCGCGTTTCTCTGTCGTCATCGCGAGTCGTGCAATGACATCGCAGTGCAGGCGGCCACACGCACGCAAACACACACACACACATAGATGCAAAACATATGATTGCACTCTTAATTTTTGAGTAAATGGAGAAGGATTGCTTGGTTAAGCACTTTGCTTGCAGGAGGGTTCATAAAGAGTATCAGAGAATAGTCGAAGGGATTTGCGTGGTTTTCAGTTTCACTGCCAGATGGAGCAGCAGGCTGGTTGATTTTTGCGAGGGATATTTGAAACAACATACGTCCAGTAAAATTTGAATTACATTTATGTTTACCAAATGAATTGAATTCAAATGCATTTGAAGTTGAAAACGACGCTTATTTTTGAATACAAAATAAAATGAGCGCCGCACCAAATTGAATTTACAAAAACACTGGGTGCCCAGAAATTTTATGCTGAACTTCAGCAAACGCTAACATTTTAACTGATTTTCAAAGTGAAAACTTATTTTAAAAAATTCAATGGATTTTCGTATCTACAGGGTTGGACGTAAAAGAAATGGATAAAAAAAATATCTTTTCACCTTTTTAGGTCGAAGGTTTTTAAAAAAATATATACAAATGTTCGCACAGTTGTTTTCTGTCAGTTTTCTTTATTAAAATGATTGGCTTTGCAGTAGGCTATTTTACCAATTCGATTTTTCAATCAATTTTCAAAAAGAAAATTTTCAGCCAGTATGATGTAAAAGTTCCCTGTCTGAAAAGATAATTTTTTTGACCAAAGTTGTTGTCAATTTCGAGCTGCTTCAAGTCCAAAAAGAGCAGCGTTGACGAGGCGAGTGGTAATATTGCTTTTGTCAATTGTAAATTGGAAACGAATAATCCGAGATGTTCCGTTGCTGTGATCTTTGGTGCGTTGACGTGCTCAGGCTAAGGTGTAGCAAGTTATGAATGAGCAAATCAGTTTCACGAGCTTAATTCGCAAGTTAATTATTTACACGTAACTGCAGCACAAAATAGACTTTTAAAGCAATTTTGCAAATTTTAATCGCTAATCAATCCATTTCGTGTTTCTGGACATTTTTTGAGCGTCGAAGAGCTGGCAGTACCAATGAAGTACGAGTATATGATTAAAAAACTAACAACCAACCCAACCAATCAATCCTTAAATTTAATCAACATTTTCTATATTTTTGCCATTATTGGTCAAATATCTGGCACGGCTTCTCGGGGTGGCGCCCATCCAAAATGTCAAATTTTCCATTACTCTGGCGCATGAATCGTGCTTAATTTGACTGATGGCATGGGGTATTTTGCCTTTGAGGGTCCCTCTGGTTTGTGGCTCATTCACAAAGACCTTCAGGAAACCCCATAAGAGAGAGCCTTACGGGGTCAAATCGCAAGAGAGGAGTTCACATCACCTGGCCTGTCCAAGGCCGTTTTCAAAGAACTACGGACCGATGACGTCGCCAGCCGAAAATCCTCAAGAGACAGTGACTTTTTTCGGGATGCATTGGACGTTCTTGGATGTCAAGTTGATTGGTACCGTCCCAAGTTCTACAATTTTGTTTGTTGCTGTACCCATTCATCCAGAAATGGACTTATCGCTGAAGATGATTTTTCGATGAAAATAAGGGTCAGTTTCCAATTGCTCCAGAGCCCATTCAGCGAACACACATCCTTGCCTATGGCCGTTTACCTTTAGCTTCTTTAGCGTCAGTTGTAAGACGACGCAAAATTCGTTCACTGACTGTGAATAGATCTCTCGGAAGTACGATTATGGCGAAGTGCGCCAAATGTTCCCCGAACAGAACACCCATTTTGATAAAACAATTTTTATTTTTTTTTCGCTTTATCCGTATATTGTGATTAAGCAGAACAGGTTGAATGAAGGACAGCTTATTTGACAATGTTAAAGCTCAGGAGTCCATATTCAAAGACACTTTAGTACACTAAAAACTTCGGAGTGGTGGTGATTAAATCTAAGGTCTCCCAAGTTCGAATATCATAAGTTCCAGTACTGTTTGGCTTTTAATTGGTTCTTTTACAGATTAAGGGTTAGATCTGAGAGGTATAACCTCAATTTGACTTTTCAATAATTTTTTTTACAATACTATTTTTGATAGATTCAATTTGCATCATTGTGAAGAATGGATATTTTTTTTGTATCATTTTAAGTCCTTTTCCAATTGCATAAAAAACAGATTTAGCTGAATCTGCCCTTTGTTTATTCTTATCTTATTTCAGACAAAAGTGCGTCTGAAACTTCTTCAGGATTGAAATTCTGCGTTGTTCTTGCTTCTTTTCTTTTGTCTAAAAAACTTAAGCAACATTTGATTTTCTCCGTTTGGTAATTTATTGGTTTCTGAAATTGTACGCTTTGACTTGACTTAATCTTGAAAAGCAGACAATTTTCAGGGCTTTGTAAAACAATACAAAGCTCGTCATTAGAGAAATCCTGCCAGAAACAACTGAAGCTTAGACACAGACCTACCAGTCAAAGCAGAAGTTTGACGGAAAATCTTCCGAGTTGACACAAGCTAATCGTTTTTTATAATCAAGTTAATGTTGAAGAAATAACATAGCATAGCTTGCCGAAATCCTCTCCATGATTGACAGAAATTAGAGATTTCGAGTACACATTTTTGGGCAGCTTTTGAGCGTTTTATCATTATTGGACACTTGAACAGACGATAAGCTGCTTAAGATACGGTGAGATGGGTATCGGTAAGATTTGAAGCAACTTTCTAGTCTAAAACTGCACGATTGGTCGTTCTTACAGTGAGGCAGGATATATGTTTCTCACAGACGACAGAAAGAAGACTTATCCCTCTCAAGTTATCGCAGTTAAGAGAGCTCAAACAACGTTTAGTTTCCAGTTGGTAAAACAAACCCTTCTTTGTTTTATCTTTTAACGGTAAGGTTTGTCTTCTTTTTTTCTTGAGCCTGGTGGCTGCATACGAAGACACTCTTAGCTAAAGTATTATCATCCATTAAATCAATGTTGCCGAGCTATAGGTATCGAGTCTTTCCTACTGGAATAATTGCAAATAATTGTGCAGCTTATAGAGCTCGCCGATAGGATCCTTAAATGTATGTTGCTGTCTTGCTGCCTACTTGTCTTGGTTGTAGATCAATATTCGGCTCATTTATAAGAACTGGCAAGATTAATGCTTTGTAGGGCACAGTTTTGGTGCGACGAGTAAGGAAGAAAAAACCCTCTAGCACCCATGTGCTCGGGTGAGTCTTCGTCGGATCTTCGCCAAGGTGCAGCAAAGATAAGCTCTTTTACTTCTTCCATCAAAGCTACCGATTGTTATGTATTTTTCCAGCTGGTTCTATGAATCCATTCTTGTCTCTTATCTTATCCTCATTACTTTGATGGCCAACACTTTTGGCTGTCGGGTGCGAGTGAGGATGCCAATATCGTCTGCTATTCAATCATCTGTCATATTTAAAAAAGTAATTATTATTCTTTTCATTATAAAGAGTAAGGTTGAAAAATCACATGAGAGAGAGCAAGTCGGAGGTCTTGCTCTAGAATGGGGCAAAAGCTTTTCAAACAAGGCTCAATGCAAACTTTGAAATTTGTAAAGTGAATATTTTGAACTTAATCAAATGTTGATTGAAAAAATGAATTTTTTTTTAAAATAATGAAATTGGTTTACCTTCGCGAAATTAACTTTTGGGTCATATCCCTCAAAAACAAAATGTTTGTAAATTGTGTCCTACATTTCTAGAAGCTTGTTTCCCACAAGCCGGTTCGATGCGCTATTCTACGAGGCTAACAACAGTGTTCAATTTTACAAATGCCTTTCTTTAACGAAACTAAAACTCATTGTTTTTTAAGCAACTTTACTTTCCTTTTGTTATTTTTTGCATCAAACAAACTTTCTTTTTTTTCTATATCTATTTGTTTCAAAAATCTTACTCAATTGTTTTCTTTCTCTTGACTCTTTCCAGAGTAATAAAACCCACACTTGTGAGGATAAAAGTTTTAACAAATGTAACTCACCAACCCTACCAGTTTATGAGGTAAGTATCATCGGACCTTAAGCAGGGAACATCCTTGTGTCTAATTTCTCATTAAAATAATTGTGCGTGCCAAAAGAACCTTTTACACGAGAAATGAATACTTCAATACATTTCGTATTTATTTAAATCTTTTTAACCGCGCATAATTTGTATCTACTCATGCTATCGTCATGTGCGTTAAGCTTCCCATTAAACTGCTAAATAATCACTGTAAACTGAATTATTAACACCAGGTGGTGGTTGTAAACTTGTTCCTAGTGTGCTCCAAAAAATAAATAAAAAGAAATAGAAAAAAAAATATTATTATCGCTAACCTCTTTATGTCAAGCAGAGACTGATTCTCGAGTGCATAAAATTTCTATGCCATCAAGGGTTAAAGATCGCAAAAAGAAACCAACCCAACGACGGACTAAAGGAGCCCGCCACAAAAGAAGAAGCATTTCATGTGAAACTAAACCACTTCCTGGATTTGGGGGGCTGGGAAACAAAGGAAACAATGCCAGGACGCCACCGTCCGTGTCGCCTCATTCTACCTTCTTCTAGTGGATTTATATTAGCATTCACCCATCATTTAACGACAAACAGCATTCAACTTCCCACTTGCCTGGTTGAGGGCACTTCTAGCACACCCTTCGTACGTAGAATCATCCTTGGCTTAAGGAACACAACACAAAACAGCAAGAGCACAAAATTGTTTCTCCCTTTATTTTTATTTTTTTTAGTTCTGCAGCGTTGCAGCAATTTTCCGAGTCAGAAATAAAAATGCATATAATGAAGAGAACTAGAGTAACAATGACCCTTAATTGGGGCAACAACCAAGCATCACCCTCACCCCAACATTGCAAATAACACTAGCGACAGCGGCAGTGGAAGCGGCACCGTCGCCACCCCCAAAACACCCCTGAAACTAACACGAAACTATTGCAGCAATGCATTTCTGAATTGCTTGCATAGTTTTGTTTCATTCGCTCTCAGTTGTGGTATGTGTGTCGCCGCCGACGACGACGACGATGACGAGGAGGCATCTCCTCCCAACTGCCCACTCACACACACAGACATACACATCACAGTTTAAAGTGATGCCCATCGACTATGTACCGAGGGGTAGGTCAGGAGCAGGAAACGATGCAATTCCATTGCTGTGCAATACAAGGCGTGCCACAGGGTGGCCGGAGACAAGTTGGAGCGGGGCTGATGGGTGGTTTGGCAACTTTTTCCCTGAAAAAACATAACCTAGAGACGGAATTAGTGTGTGCTTTGCCATCATAGCAGCAGCATAGTGGGGAAGAAATGCATTCAAAGTCTTTTGATTTTTCTTCTCACCCCCTCGACATTTTCCCTTTATTTCTCGAGAAGAATTTTCGCACTTAGTGCGAGTACTGGCTTGAGAAGAAAGCTTTTCCTTTACCTATTTTCCGAACAATAACCTTTTCCTTCAATCGAAAAGTAGGTACACCTACGAGGGGGGAAGCTTGGCATGCTGTTGTTTTTTTTGTGTGTTCCTCTTTGCAGAGGCACATTGCAATTTGTTTTGGATGAAAAATGTGCACTTTTACATTTAATTACTATTTTTTTATATACCATAGGGTATAGACGACTTGCACTAGTATTGGGGGAGGCAGTTTTGCGCGCAAAAGTAAGTTTGAGCACATCAACACACATGAAAATTGATGGGCATTGAACTTTGGATTAATTTAAGTTTCTGGCTGTTTTAAGAATGGAAAAAAAAACAAAATGCTTGGCGGATATTTTTAAGTTTGACGTGGACAATTTTTTGACGTTTATTGGTCGGATTGAAATGTAAAAGTGTTCTATACTTTTGCGTTTCTAGTTAAAAATGGTAAATCAATTATCAAACTTTTGGTTTTAATGAAAAGATTGGCACAGTATCGCTTTGGAAATGCTTTGGGAAGTTTTTTTTTTATGCCTAGACGTACCTGGTCTAGGCCAGAAATAATCAAATTTAGATAAGATTTTGTGGTGCTGAACGCAGTATTTCGTGCTGGCAATCACTCGTCATTCGTGATCCAAAAAACGTCATTTATAATTTGGCATAACTATCAGGTTGGCAAATAAGTAATTGCGGATTTTTTTTTAGAAAATAAAAGATAATTTTTTCATGGAACGAAATAACTTTATTCTGTAATGTATTGCCCATTTTGAACAATGATCTTTTGCCATCGTTCAGGCAGCACTTTTATAAAACTTCTGGTATTTACCAGCAAAAAACTGAACCAGGTACGATTTGACATCATCATTATTATTGAAATTTTAACCATTCAAGGAGTTTTGCGAAGATCGAAATAGAAAGTAATCAGATGATGCAAGATCAGGTCTATATGGTGGATGTGGCAAAACATCCCAACCAAGCTCTAATAATTTTTGCCGAGTGACCAAAGATGTCAGCTTTTGATGTGTTTTGATGTGGTTCACCTGGGCTGCTCCACGATCTTTTCCGATTGACATTGCTGTAAACAACCCATTTTTTATCACCAGTTATCAATCGTTTAAAACTTGGATCATTTTCATTACGTTTCTTTAACAAATCACAGATGTTAATGCCTGGTGTTAAATGATTTTCTTTCAGTTCATGAAAAACCCATATATCGAGTTTTCGTAGATAGCAAAGTTGTTTTAAGCACTTTTCAATGCATGTATGTGATACTTGAAGCTTGTCTGCAATCTCAAGTGTTGTACTGTGACGATTCGAATCGATTATTGCTTTGATTTGGTCATCATCAACTTTAACTTAAACTGGACGACCAGAACGTGAACGTGAAAAATCACCAGAATGAAATTTGACAAACCAATTTTGACTTTTGACACTGCCGTTCTTTTAAAGCTTCGTCACCATAAACAGCTTATAACATTTTGTGAGCTTGCGATGCGTTTTTTCCTTTCCGGAAATAAATAAGCAAAATATGACGTAAATAATCGTTTTGATTTTCCATTTTTCAACAGACGCGAAACAGAAACTACACAACCAATCAAAATTTTTTTTTTACTGATTGACATTTGAAGTACCAACTATGAAATAAAAAAATGGGTTTGACATTTCTATTACGTCAGCAAACCTAAAAATTCAACTAAAGCCATCTATGAGTGAAATCCGCAAATACTTAGTTGCCAACCCAAAAAGTTATAATCAAACTAATAATTTGAAGGGTAAGATTCAAAAATAATTTTTTCGACAATGTGGTAAAAGTCATCCGAATATGGCCTTTTTTTATTTAGTCCAGATGCCAGTATCCCCTTCGTCCCTGACGATAAGTTCTTTTCTAAGACGACGGCTGACTTTGATTTTGAGGTGATGCAGAGATAGATTGTCGACATCGTTCGATCTATCAGATCTCAGAATAATGCTGAGCCGAAAAAATCAGAACCGTCTTGTCTGCTGACTTTGGCCCTCCACCGTGTCCGTCGCTTTCGAAAGAGCCTTCGATATAATATATTTTCCAAAGCCAATTCTGGTGTTCGTCGAAATTTTTGATTATTGTAGAATCAAAAACGATTTGGACCATCCGGTGCGCTAAATTTGACTTTTTGTTCTCTCTTTGCTCTTTGTTAATGCTAATTCATGCTATCCGACTTTGGAACGCTCACCCCATCACGATGGAAAAAAAGTGGGTACAATTATATTCGGGAATATTTTTTTCATTATTTTGAAAAACTTTTAATTTCTAAAATTTTAAGACTTAATTACCATAGCAAGATTTCGGCTGCCATTTTGTTAGATACGTATAGAAGTACTACAAAAGGTTTCAGCTTATTTGTGCGTTGGTTAAGTCGCCGCTCCCATTTGAACTCCCTTTAAAATACAAATATGCGATAAAAAGCTTCAAACCTTAGTTTTTATCCTTCACTTGATTGATTTATGCTCACTTTTTTCGCAATGTAAGCGTTGTCCCAAAATTGATTAAAATGGCATCCAGCTTGATCAGTTTTTTTTTGCATTCTGAACTTTGGCTTTAATGAAAGTAAGCAGTTCCTGTAGAATTCTTGAGGTTTGGATACTAACATTAATATTACAAAGATAAAGGCACTCGACCAACAAGCTCAATTCAGTTGAAATCTATTTACACTCTGTTTGAATCTTATGATTAATAACGCGTTTTATGTTCTGACTTGTAAATTGTAATGACTCGCCTGAAAAATGAATTTGCCTCTATGAAGTATGGTATATCAAGTTTTGGAGAAAAAAATACTGCGAACTGAGCGAATGCAAATAAACCTGATTCCGTCGTTGAATGCCTTCATTCAGATCACTAAATAGTTTTTTGAGCCTCACCTAGTTCTTCTTCTAGCGTTGTGCAAAAGGGTTGTCATCATCCGTTGAGAGTGAGTAAGTTAGAAACAAAAATGGAAATTGAATTTTGCTTAGTAAAAATTGATTGAGAGTCTACCCCAAAGGCTTCTTGCAGGTTAAATATGGTAAAATCAATTTGAATTTAAGTTACAATTCATATCCGAAAATATTTGGCTTAGCCAAAACGGAATTCGCATAGGAATCCATCGAAATTATGTAGAAATTTGTATTTTCAATTCACTGGAACCGGTTTTTAGTAACACTCTCAGGATTGAAACACTCAAGTCTCTTAACTATCCGAGACGTACAGCAAAACTTTATCGATTTAATTCCCCATAGCTGTGCAAGAGAGCGCATGATGATGACCAAAATATGTACGAACTTCATGGAACGTTTCCATGACATTATAACCGTTTTAAAGTAAAATTCGAACCTCCTTCTTTCAAATTTCCAAAAGCCATTTCAGTGATAGTTGATGAGTCCATTTTATCAAAGTTCTTTTGAACAATCTTTTTTAATTAAAGAACAACTTCTAAAAAAAATTGGCAAGCATTTTTAACAGTCATTATAAACACTGAAGTGTTCTGAAAAGAATTGACAGTGCCTGGATTTAATTCCGTGCAACAAAGTTAAATATTCTTTTGGAAACTTTGACACGGAACATATGAACCGCATTTTTCAAAACATCTGCCTTGAACTGTCTTGCATAGTTCCCCAGTTTTCGAAGTTTTAGCGTGGCATATTCACCCATAATATTTGTTGTGTAAATTCTTCTCAAAAATACTTTATCAAACCCAAATCCTTAATATTTTTTACTATTATGTCTGTTTGTATGCGCAAAATACAAAAATGGTTGAACCGATTTTAACGTTTCTTTTGCTGTATGCACATTGTTATTAAGAGTAGTATTTATAAGTTAATGTTCTTTTTAAATTATTTTTAAACAAGGTGTATTTTAAAAATTGAAGTCATCAAGATAACTAATTTTCAATGATTTTAATATAATTTGTCGTTTTTTAAATATTTTTATGTAAGATTTTTTGAATCAAAGACTGTTTTTTAAAACTTAATAGACAACCACAAGGACTAAGCTTAGTCCTTTGAATATTTTTCGACTCGTCACTTTATCCACTGTAATATTAAACTATTTTATAGGTGCGAGTAAAATAAACTTAAATCAAAAAATTGTTAACCTCCTTTGCCATCTATGAAACAATAACCCAGTTTAATTCCACAGAAGATATGAATGACCGAACTCGAGTAACCTCACATGGAGAGCTCTATGATTACGCCATGTTCCAATATCTCTCATAATCTGTCTGCAGATTTCAGGACACAAAAAAAAACAACAAATTCAGGAAAAAAAGAGATGACACAGAAAAGATGACACCCGGTATCTCTACTGAGGAAGCCGATTAAATGAAGGGAGAATTGTTGAAAAAGAAAGAAACAAAGCAAAGCCAAATGAAAAGCTATTTGCATCATGAAGCCGGCGAAGGTGAGTTGGTGCAGGAGTACAGGAAGCAGGATACATATCAGGAAGTGGTTGTGAATTAACCTAATTTCAGTGCAAAAAAATAAGAGAGAAAAGAAATGCCAAACAATTTGGAGCAACATTCTTAAGCTAAGAGCACTGACACCACCGGCAAACATCCTTCCTTAATCCCGCTCATACAATGTGTATCCCCTTTTTGCTATGACAGTACAAGTGGCCTGCTGTCACTTGACAACCACTGTTTGCTTTTCATCTAAATGGAAGCTTGTACGGAAACAAAAATAATAATAAGAACGAAATTCAATAACAAAAAAGTGGGTGGATGGAATTTGTACAATTTGCGTAAATCTATAAAATAACAATTTGGTTCATTGTAGGTATGATGTCCTTCTTGTATATGCTTTTCCATTTTTTTTCAAAAACAATTCAAAATTTTGTTCACGTAGAAACTTTGAGCTTATGAAATTTAAAAAATTACCAGATTCAATGGTATGATTTTGTTAGGCTTGTAAAATGAGCACAAAAAAAGGACCTCAGCCTCACAGACAGAATAGGCAAGTAGCTGTAAGAATTTAGGCTGTCCAAGCTGCTTTTTTAAGATTTTATTTTTCCCCTGTTACATCATAAACAATTATGAAACTAGTGCTGAGGGAATCGCATTTTTTAGTCAGCAAACAGCAAAGCAATTTCACTGATAGAAGACAAGCTGGGAGAACTTATCAGCTGGAAAAGATTCAAACGATTATTTATGAAAATTCGTACTTCAGTTAAGGATATTGTTTCAACAGTTCTCTCGTTTGGCCTTTTAAAAATCATGGACAGGTTTCTTGATATTTTTTTTTCTTGGCGTGACAGTTCTTTTGAGAGCCAGTTTATTTGCAGACTACGAATGATCCCCAGAAGCTTCATCTGGACAGTGGTACTCTCAATTCGTGAGATATGGGGGCCGTTAAAGATGTCGAATGTTCCTTCCGTTACGTTGGATAGTCATTTAATATGCATCAGCGTCATAAAAAGAGAGAAGTCAGAGAGGGTCTGGATATTTCTGGATGTTTCTTTGCTTTACTTTACCCAAACACCGCATTATTTTCAGGATTCCTTATAGACCGTACAACCATGTGATAGTATGATAGTCGGATCTAGCTTGAGTTCGCTTTTGCTGTCAGTTTTAACTGTGAGACGATTGAGCCTTAAATTTGATACCAATATTGCTGCCACACGTTTCTTTAATATCCGACTCAAATTTGTACACGCCGAAAATATCTGGAACGTCTCAGACACTACGCGATTTTATTTTCTTCTGACGTGTTTTTTTAAATCCCGCATTAACAAAATTCAGCGGTCTAAGGCCCCTACCAGGTTTGAAGGTCTACATTCGGGCGGGAAGTTGAACCAAACGCTCTTATAAGTTATCTACTTATTAAGTGAATGGAAAAGTGGGGGCGTCACCTACATGATAGGATTTTCGAAAATTAGTTAAATTTGCTGTGCAGGCAAGTGACAAGGGAACATTCTACGAATCTATCAGCTGAGGTTAAGAGGCACAGTTGGCTATGCAAGTGGACCCGAACCTAGGTTCGAATCACAAAAATTTTCGTCAAGTTTTATAAAGTTTTCGAATCTGGTCTAGTCATGGGGACGGAATTATCGGGACCATTACTGGAGTGGTCGTGATGGAATTATAAAAAATATTATTATAATAAATGGAAATTTATCTCGGCGTGGAGATAATGCTGTCACTGGTGTATGTAGTTGATGTTGTTGTTTCAGTTGTGAAAGCAAACTACTTACCACAGGGTGCTAATGAAATCTTTAAATAATAATTATAAAATACTGTGAATTAAGCGAATGCAAATAACGCTCCAAATCAGATTCTAACTATGTTTACAAAACCTAATACAAGTGTACCTGAAGTTAAAAGTCTCAAGAGGTTAAATAGAAAAAAAAGTTGTTGACTGTGTAATTGGTCCCTAAGTTAATACCGAACCTGAGATTCTTGACGCATCGTCAACTGACTAGGCAAATGACGTCTAGTTTTTTTTTTAACTTGGTCGTAGATTCAACTGAATCTGAATCTCCTGTCATATTGGTTTAAGGTTAGTTTGGGCTTAATTAATTTAAGGGTACGATTTATCCTTCGGTTCGTTCTTACGATTAGAAAAAAAAAAATCGATGTCAATGATTTTTTCCTGATTCATATACAAGAAATTCATTTTGCAGCAAAACATAAAAAATAAAATAATGTTTAAACAATTTCGTATATTTTAGTTGTTATATATTTCCCCCCACGAAGCATGTGGCCCCTTCAAAAGCCTGTCACATCATTAATAAAAAAAAAAATACGGACCCTGCTGCCCCGTTCGACCATTCCATTGCACCGCAACATGTATACTGAAGTTGCATTCATTTTTGCGAAACTTGTATCTAACATCGTGGCAGAGGCATCCCTCCCATAAAAGCTTTTTTTTCTTTTTTTATTTAAATTCATAAAAAAGCTTTCTAATTATTTCGAATCTTTCTCCGTTTCGTATCATCGACATACGTGTCTGTGTGTTGTTGTCTTTAAAAACATAACTGTCAGCAACATCGCACTCGCTTCCACTACAGATGCAACATCAAAAGAAATGAAAAGTTCACAGATACACCACCACCCGGCGCATTAGTATTCATAACCAGTTCCAAACAGACACACTGAAAGGGAAAGGCCATTGGCCGGAATTTTGTTGACCTACTAAGCATGAAATACACTGTCATTGCCGTCAAGCTATTTTCCTCACACACATACACACACACGCACACTTATACACGGATGCAGGTTCAACTAAACCACCAAGTATCTATGTGCACACGTAGTCTATCCGCCTAGTCAGTCAGCAAGTCAGCTCTGTGACCGTTTCCTCCCCGCACTTGGGGTTGCACTTCAAAGCCTTAAGTTTTGTCTTTCGTTTGAATGAGTAGATGGGCAGGGGAGATGGCTGGTGCTTTCGAGGGTGTGGGGTTAGATCGCGTCGATTACGTCGTTGGAGAAAAAAACAAAACAGAGTAGCTTTTCGCTTTAATTAATCATGTGTCGTGGTGGTTACGCTTTGGCGTAAGGTAAGAGCTTTTCGCTGATGGCTTGCCGAATGCGCTTCAGTGCGTGCCAAGTTCGTCGACGATGTCGAGCGTCACTGTGGCGCTGCTGGTAGTGGAGGGAGCATGGATTACAGAGGCGGCGTGCTTTTGCAGTTTTTGAAGAGCAAATATCTAATGCAAGCGCGATATGAAAGTGTTTGAAACGGAATGAGTTTGTATTTGTGTTTGGATATGGTATTGGTTTTCATAAGTGAAAGCTCAATCAAAAAAGGGTTGCCATAGTTTAGGAGAATATTTTTAATGAAATCGATTTTAAAATTTTTTGGTTGTTTGAAACAATTTAATTCACAGAATTTTTCAGAACAACCCCAAAACGAGATCAAAATGACTTTTATTTGGTGTGAGCTCTTTTGAGTTTAAATAACTTTTAGAATTCTTCAGATATCCTGCTTCTCAATTGGCGATAATAATGAACCTTTATTTTGGGATAATCGCAGAGAATTCTAAAAGTTACCCTGGGAAAAGGAACTTTGTTCGTCAAGAACTACAAAAATTAGTTAAAAATTTGTTGGTGTTGAAGAATCGAATTCAAATAAGCAACACATAATCAATGGACATAAAAAGGTGACACAAAAAGATGAAGGCCATTATACACGATGCTTTGTAAACAGAAATGATAAATAAAGAGATCAAAAATCCCAGCATTTGTATGTTAGTTCTTCGTCAATGAACCGTCTTCACACTTTGATTGTTTATTTTGTTATAGCCGGAAATTAAGGTATCCATGTGGGCGATGATTATTTCCAAAAGCGAGAACGAATATGGGTTAAATTGTTCAAGCTTATTTCCACGCACATTTTTTGTTTATTGTTATGTTTCATTGTTCCGCATTGTTCTAACATATTTGCCCTGTTCACGTTGATCTAGAAATCTTACAAACATTCGAAAACTGGAATGTTCTATGCTCTCGTAATTAGAATCTACGCTCGTTATCTCATAAGCTAGATACAGTTTTCAAGTTGATTGAAGTTAATCTTATTTCAAAGGCGAGTGCGAACCTTTTCCATATGGAAAAGCTTTTTCGTTTTCACTGAAATTTTAGTTGGGTGCCATTTTAAAAAAAGCTCTTCAACAAAATAGTTTCCAGACGCAGCATAAACACAACAAACACGCGTTAAGTTAGATTGTTCGATATGCAAATAATTTTTCTTATTGGATTCTTTTATAAGGACTTCTTGTCCTCCACAACACTGCATGAAATTGGGCTTTTGGTTCACGGGCACAGAAAACACTATTTTTAAGTTTTTTGAATAAGAGACTGTACTAAGTTTAAGGCTTGCTTTTCCTTCTTTTACATCACGACATCTTAAAGTCTGCGTAAAAGTGGTTGTGAATCATATTTTCTTTTTAGAATAGATTATTTTATTTGCAAAGATCTACTTTTTTGTTGGTAGTTTGAGCGTCTACATGGAGTAATCTCTTCAATGTTGAATAGAACCTTGAAGCGGAAGAATGGAATAGGTTCCATTTAAACCGGTGGTTGACCTTACAATATTTTTATAAAAAAAAAATAAAACAATCGATTTAAAAGTACTCTTAAAACAATTAGAAATCTGCGAAGTTTTGACACTTTTCTACAGAAGATTGTACAGATGAATTTACATTCATTTAGTATTAAGTCTCAATATTCTTAGTTTTCTAGGGAACATAAATTCTTTTAAATTCAATTACAACTTGCTTGCCAATATATGCTTAGAATAAAACAAAATTGTGGTTGCTATTGACATAAATCAATTTAAATTCAAATGTGTCATGTCGAAATATTTTATGAATAAATTTTTTAATGGTTACCAAATTTCGGTGAGTGTGGTTTTTTCCAAGCAGAATGCAGAATCCTTTTTAAATATTTGAGCTGAATCCGAATCTTATCATTTCAACAATCCAGTTTTCATTGACTACCTTGAATTTGAAAGAACTAGTTATCGCTTCCCTTAAAGTATTTAATTCATCGTGAATGTTAATTTGTGTTTTAAATTTGAGTAACCATTTCAAAAAAAAAAAATGTCTTAAAAGTCCTTTGGCAACTCTAAACAAAGCGCACATTAACCCTTCGAGTACAAATAGTTGACCTTTAACTAGGTTAAAGCTTTTCAGTTTTCCTACACGCACAGTAATTCACTTCCAAATGATATAAATACATTTTTTTTTAACTTTCAACAATCTTTGGAGACCTTAAAAAATATTTAACGTCTTCAAAACTACTCGATGCGTATGCCCTTATGTGATTAGAAAAACTTTTTCGAGTGCTAATCAATTTGAAAATTTATCTAACATGCACCAAACTTAGTGTGCTGCTGATGTTATGAGCGCTCACGTGATAGGGAACTCGCGGATAGTGAAAATGTCATTCTTTTGACAGTTGACACTTTTCGACCCTCAGGTGCTTTCTTCATCTTATTTTACATTAAATTGAAAAATTCCTCTCTCTTTAGAAAGTAGAGTAGAACAGAAATTGAGTCTTTTGTTATAGAAAAAGAGACAAATAAAAAAAAAAACACTTTATGATGCGTTTGGCTTTCCGGAAGTGAATTTAAAGTTTAAAAAGTCAAAAGGGAGGGTGGAAAAAGTAACGTCAACATTGAAAGTCAGAGGCGGAAGTGGCAATTTAGTTTAATGGTTCAACTATTATTTTTAGTATGGTCTGTTTCCTTGTATTCAATTGAGGGCACATTTAATTAAATGTCTAATATTAATCACAAACAATGTGCAAAAGGACATGTGTTATTTCAAGGTATGTCTCCCTTAAAAAAGTCGCCTTTCGAAGTACTCAAAATCAACACTCGTGCCCTTTAAGATGATGCATAAATGCAAATGTGCTTCAATAATGAGTACAAGCAATATTTCGTTATCATCGTGACATAAAAGTCACTTAGATGGGAGTATTAAGAGTATAAAACCGCCTCTCAACAAAATGTAGGCTTTTATTCTTTTTCTGTTATTGCATTTCATAGCCAAATAATATGGGGTACCACAAGTATCAATCATAGGACCAATTTTCTTTTACGGGTATTATTTGGATTCGTTTTAGTACAGCTTGGTAGACAATAGATGGCTAAGATCTCGATGCATGAAACATTCTAAATCATAACATGTGTCAAATTTAGCATCAAAGGCTGAATCAGATGTGTTCCTTTCCAACATTGTCAAGTCACATTTTCTATTCTCATAAACAGCATCGCAACGCAAGCCGTGAAATATCAGTGTCAATATATACAATAATAAAAATAATTCAAACTTGATAAAGCAAATTCAACGAATGTCAAGTGTCAAGATTGAATGCGAAGACTAAAAACTAGGTTAACATATTTATTTCAATTTTATTTGTAGCTTTGTTTAACAACTTCTTGTTATCAAGAGATAACAAATTTTTTGTATATACAGTCAGAAGGGACAGGCGATAATGACGGACGTCGCCAACGCATTCAGCTTTCATTTTCCCCTATGGTTTTTTTTTTTTTTGTCGACGAAAGTGCGTCGTCGAGGGTACGTGGCTCTGCTTGTGCATGTGTTATTAAAGAGCGATTAGTTTGTTTACGCATTTCCCGGCCGCAAAGGTGCATGTGTTAATCAAATATTTATTTTATTAAACTGGGTCTTGTTTACATTGTATCAAAAGGTATGATGATTAGAAGGAAAAGTACCGCTAATATTGTCAAAGAAAATAATTACCTTTTGGGGGACGAAACGAGGCCAAAAAAGAAATGGTTTAGTTCTTTGTGGATTTCTTCCACCTAGACGTTTATGGCAATGAAGTGAAATAGAATTCTTTGCATTAGTCTAGCTTGGAATTGCCGTCTGACATATATTTGAAACTGTCGCACCTCTATGTCGGTTTAACTAGAAAGGTTGGTCTAAACTGATTGTGACATTTCAAAATGAGCCGTTTGGGATTGTGGAAAGAACATTTCCAATTTTCAAAAAGTTTTCTGAAATCGTCGAAAAGGAAACCTAGAACTGAGAAGCTTTAAAATTTTAACACCGTCCAAAGAAATTTACCCAAGAAATAAATTGAAATAAATTCTCTTAAGGTGATGAAGAAATGAATGAAGATGGAGGCTTTTTCAAAGCGCGGGAAAATGCTTTGGTCTTTTGGAATTAAATATTAAAATTAATTTAAGATTTATCAAAATTAAAACTCAAATTATATTAAAAATGTTTAACACGCGCTCACGGGAGCAAAAATCGAAAATTTATTTTTTTAGGAACCTGGCTCATTTTTAAGGATTAAAGAAAAATGCTTTATTTGTGCAGTGTTTTTTTTATTGCTTTTTAGAAACATTCTCTATCTAATTGGTATTTTGTTGGACCTCTCCTTTATTGTATTACAGCTGCACAACGGGGAGACATTGACTCAGAAAGGTTTTTCCATGTTGATGCAGGAATGGTGTTTCGGGTCCGGATAAGTTATTTTTTTAGGTTTTCAATTGACTGGAGTTTCTTGGTAACCTTTAGTTTAATAATTGAATGGAAATAAAAAAAATTAAAATACTTACTTTAGTCATTAAAGTCATAGCTTATTTAAAAGCTTGTACATTGTCCTGTTCAAACATGAACTTACAAGTGTCACCAAAAGGCTCAAATTGTGCACAGAGGGCTCAGATTGGGTTTGCAGAAACTGTAGGTAAACTTCTTCAATGAATTTCGATTCGAGAATCATGTCCAGACTATCACAACTTCTGTTTGGTGGGGGGCACATTTGTGCACATCAGAGCACATTTATTTCTTTGGTTCTCTTCGCGTAAGACTCCTCCCATCTCCAACATGCAGCTTAAAATTTGATTCTTGAATGCAATTAAGATGGTCGTGTGCCCAGAACATCTTTTTTTTACTCTTATTTGAAAATCTGGCTTCGGTAAAAAATTTTCGAGCAGCAGTGCATATTAACGTTATTTGTCTTAAGCTTTAGTATTGTGGGTGGCGGTGGTTCGATTGCTCGAGCAATGATAAATCATCTGCGGCTTTTCGGATCAGCCATTCACTGTAGATGCAATCCCCACCATTTAAGCGAATAAAATGATGTAGTTGGACTCGATGTGCAATGTAGATTTATTTTATCACAGTGGAAACGACCTAAATTTTTAAGACCCTATCCGTTCCAAAGGGCAGTAAAGGATAAGTTGAAACTAACAGAAAAATTAAAGAAACATTAATTAATAATTTGGTACCCAAAACATTTTACCAGTTTTTCAATGAGGCTTCCCAAAGCTGCATAACAGTCTGAACAGAGGTCATTTAAGACCTGGGACTAGACATGATTTCCTGTCACCATTTGATTTCCCTAAGGCTGTCGAACAGGGACCCCAATAAGGCCAATTTCTACTTCAATACTCAACTTTTTCCGGCCATCCTTTAATTTATACTTTTGATAACTTTCTCAATGTAAGCTCTCTGAATTTTTCACCTTCATTACATTAAATCTAAAAAATGAGTCAGAGTATTTTTTTACTAAAAGATAAATTTTTCGGATTCTTATACAAGCTTTATAGAGGCTACATTCTCTTTTTAACTTATCGGATAGACTTTGAGAAACGTGGTAAAAAAGGGGAAGTTTCTTGTAAAGATTTTTGGAAAAACGATGATACAAACCAAGATTGATTTTCGAGCCGTCGAAGTCCAAGGGTAGGCAGTTTTATTGCAAACAGCGTCGGTTCCGGATTCACGAAAAGTTCTTAGATTGTGGACGATACATTAGGTCCTTTAAGAAATTTATCTTTGAAGACCACCTCGCTTATAACAACATCATCTATCTTCCAATGAACAATGCTGGGTGCTTATAAATGCACCTTCGATACGGTGGGCCATCTTTGTTTCTACTTTCAATCATATTTTATTTTGACTTCTATAGATTTTGCGCAGATGGAAAATTTTCCAAAGAAGAAAAATATTCCAAAGTAACTTTTCAAATGGTTGCTGAGTTGTCAAATGTCAAAACAGTACAAAATTTGACAATTTTTGTACTGCATGGCTTACGCACGTTTGTGAACAAATCTCATGAGATTGGTTAACCGAAGACCGTGCATATTCACATATTCTCTATTTTGGCTCAAATGCAGCTAAAACATATTTTAAATTCAATTTTATTAAGGAAATCATCTTTTTAGCTGAAGCGCGTGTCAATCTCGGCGGCTTCGTAAACCAGGCAAACTGATTGGTTGAACTTTCAGTCAAATCTTCTTTTTATTAGAAATCATACCACGCATTTTGAATGCCCAAATATTTGCGAAACTCTAGTAAGTACGGCAAGTCTTCATGGATGGTCCTCCGTAGTTGCGGAAAAAAAAATCTATTCGCTAAAAACAGTTCACACCAACGACCCTTAAAAACATAGATGGTGTCTTTAAGAGCATTATTAGAGAAGTTTTTATAAAAATAAAATTCGCTCGAACTTTAGTCGCAGATTATTAGGAATAATCAAATCGTATTGTGTTTTCTAAAAAATTCTATTAAACCCAGAGGATTTGTATTTCGAAAGACTTTCTTGGCCCACAAATATTTTTGTTTCTTGATGAGGGACTTAAGTGCTTCTTATATAACATCTTGTTTTAGATCATATTGGAATACTTCAGGTTTTTTTATTGGTTGATGGAACTCTGGATAAATCATTATACTCAACTGTTATAAACTTGAGATAGGGAGGCAGTAGGAAAAGTACAAGTACACCTTGGTGGTGATCCAATGAAGTCTCATCATACTGTACGTTAGTTTGTCTTAACTCGACTAATCCGAACTCAAAGTTCGAATGACCAAAAATAAGTTTTACAAAACACTCATCTCGCCATTTCTCCTTTATGGAGAATAATTTTGGAAAATTAAGAAGAATGCATCCATGAACTCTGTGAGTTGTTCCGTATACAATCTACAATGGCTGGGCCAGATTGAGCAAATGAACAACAAAAGTGTATCTTCGAATCCCGGCCACCGGTTACACAAAAAAGGGAAAATCAAGCTTGCTCTAACCAACTGGAGGCAGCCAGTTACTTAGCCTACTTGAGCGGTGATTAAAACTCATAATAAACCTATGTTTATATTTACTGTCACGAATTAATGAAATCGCTGTTCTCTGACAAACCCATTTCATCACAATAAACCTAGTCGCCTCCCGCCTCAGTTTTCCCTGCGTACACCTTTTGACCGCTCTTAACTTTATTTTCCGCATTCGATGAGCAAAAAAGAAAAATTAAAAAAAAGTCCCTCATGAAATCAAGAAACTTTTAAAGCACAGTCACCCGGCCCACCGCTTTAACTGACGATGACGGCTACAGTCAAAGTCTAACGTTGAACTTTAACGAGGGAAGCGGAAAAAAAATACCAAGTTGAATGACGGACGTGTATTCCCTTGAGTGATGTAGAAAAAAAAACCTACGCCAATAATCGTTGGCAGGTCTGGTTCCATCCCCACCCCCACCTCATAGATACGAGTGCTCTCTGTACTGCAAAGTAATTCAAGTGAAAGTTGTGGGCACTCGACGTCGTTTGAATTTTTGCAAACGTGTGCACTCGTATCGTGTTCCACGTTTTATTGAGGCATGAACTCTACAAGTAAAGGAAGAGGCCACATTGACAGACTACGAGTCTTAACATCAATTAACCTAGCAATGCGAATCCAATTAAAAAAAAACAAAAAACAGGGGGTGCAGCCGTTAGCCAAGCCCTAAAGAGTGTTTCTTTACATTTTACTGACCAGTTTTGTTGCGTGGTCTTACAAACTCAAAGATACATATTTAATTTCGTAGGCGGGATGGTATTTCGGGGAGGACGGAGAATCGGTAATAAATTGCAATCTATTTTGGACTTGCATGCTCTGTACGCCAAATGGCGAAGGTGCGAATATCAACTCGAGTGGTGCGAGTGCGAGTAATCTGATGATATTTGCGCAAAATGCGTGAGCTTAGGACTCACCGATTGCTTGTCATAGCCTTGTAACCGACGAACTTGCAAGGCGCATTTGTTTGCATCTGACTCGATTGTCTGGGAATTCAGCAATTTTTGAAAGTTAGATGCAAGCATTTGTGGCTCTTGTGAGGGTGATTGGTTTTTAACATGCTGAAACTAAATGTTAGGAGCAATTAATCAATCAACTGTTAAAAGATTTAAAAGACAGGGTTCATGCTCATTTTTTTAGTTGTCCAGTAAGTCAGAATTCTTTAAAATAAGGAACATTTCAACTTTATAACTCCAGAACAAATAGTGCCTCTACAATTTTGCCACAGAATAAAAGCATATCGTAAGTACCGTCGTATGAACACGCAACCTAATCTTTGGTAGCTTGTTTATTTTTAGTCAAGTTAGAGCACAAACAAATGTTAAAAAACAATTTTAAAGAAAAAAGGGGAAAAAATACTAACAGTTTACTAAGTTCTTCATTTGGATAACTTTTTTTTGAAAATGCTATAAAAAAAACTGCTGAATATTTTCTCAAATTTCTTTTTTTATTTGAAAGTACAATCCTTCCGGTTAATAATGGAAAATAATTTCATTCAAATAGCTGCCTCGGCTGGCCATGCAGTAGCCTACACGATCGGTCCAATTTTTAAGCACATTATCCATTGTGTACAGCTGTATTTCACCAATGGCTTCACGAATATTGTCCTTTAAAGCGTCAATTGTCTCTGGCTTGTCGGCGTAACACTTATCCTTGAGGGCACCCCACAAATAATAGTCCAACGGTGTCAAATCGCAGCTCCGAGGTGGCCAAACAACATCAGCTCTGCGGCTGATAATGCGATCTTCAAATACAGAGCGCAAAACATCGAGTGTAGCTTCGACTGTGTGGCATGTAGCGCCGTCCTGTTGAAACCAAATATTGCCAATATCCTCCTCTTCAATTTTTGTGAACAAAAATTCGTTCAACATGGCCCGATAACGATCGCCATTGACTGTAACGGCCACTCCATGCTCATTTTCGAAGAAAAATGGCCCAATTATGCCTCTGGACCAAAATCCGCACCAAACAGTGAATCGTTTTGGGTGCATCGGCTTTTCAATGTATGCGCGCGGGTTTTCTGTGCCCCAAATGCGACAATTTTGCTTGTTTACATACCCGCCAAGATCAAAATGAGCTTCATCTAAAAGATGATTTTTTTTGGCAAAATCGGCATCTTCTGTAAGTCGATCGCAGGCCCACTTAGCGAAGCGAAAACGCATTGGATGGTCAGTTGGCTTCAACTCCTGAACCAATTGGACTTTGTATGGTGTCATACCAAGGTCTTTATGAAAAATTCGTCTCAATGATGTCTCCGAAATGTTCAATTGTTGAGAACGATGGTGAATCGATGTTGATGGCGCTTCACGCACACTTTCTGCCACAACAGCAATATTCTCGGGTATACGCACTGTTTTTTGGCTTTTCACGCTTTGGTTTATCGATGAGAATGCCAGTTTCTTTCTGTCAAATCAGACATGAGCTAAGTGTTACCATTCAAGAAATAAGCACTAGTTGAAAAAAAAAGTTAGATGGCGGACCCTTTATTTATTTTCTACATCGACTCATTCAATATAAGAATCCCCGCTTATTTCAAAATAAAGTCTACATTTTTGTTATCAAACCCTGCCTTTAAAAAAAATTAAAAAAAATCAGCGCCACCTTTGAGCATAATGATGAATTATTCTCAGAAGGTTAATAAAAGACTTTTCATCAAATTTATCGGTTATGTATTCTTTGGAAAACATTGGTTAATGAATCTTAACCATCTGAGGGCCCTTTCAAAAACAAACAAAAAAAAAAATTAACCAAAGTCGGTCAAGCCGTTAGGGAGGAGTTCAGTGACTAAAAAATTTACAGAAGAATTTTATGTAAAAATATATAAAAAATACATATAATAAAAATATCTATGAAACATTTTTCATGCAAAAGGAGGGACTTTTCAACCCTCGATAATTCTCTCGAATAATTATCGTTTACTCGCGAGAGACCATACTTTTCCAATCTCAAATATGAACCTTAAACTTCCAACGTAGTTGGGACTGGCGCCTAAAATAATGAGCTAAACAACTAATCCAAAATTATTTGTATCTCGTGCTATAGTTTTTCTTATGTGTTAATTGCGACACTAAAAAAAGGCTGGATGCTTAAAAGGATATGTAAAAAGAAACTCCGTTTCAAATGTCTTGCATTGATTTCGATCACAAAGCTAACCATTCTTCTACGCTAGATATTTTTGCCGTCTTGTTTAAAACCATACTCGTGATAGTTCAATGAACAATTAACGATTTGAAAAATGTCAATTTAAACGTCCACTCATTCTCTAATTATACGCCTTGTTCGCTGCCAGTAGTCGACTTCCAAGAAATCGTGACCACCACAAAAAAAAAAATACTATGTTCTCCCAAATGTTCGACAAATAGTATTTCATGTTAATCGCAATTTTTGACAATAATCGCTTCTGACAATCTACAACCAGCTAACATGCGCCCGTATGATATTTAACCGAAAAAAAAAATAAAAATGTTTATTCTGCTTAATTGATTTTCTTTCTTTTTTTAAAACCAATTTTCCAGAGAAAAAAAAATTCTATTGCACGTTCGACGACGACGTTCCGACGCGCATTTGCAACCCTTGGGGGGAGCAAAATAATTTTCCTTGGGGTTGGTTATGGTTCAATGGAAATGCCAAGTGCATAAATAAATCTTCTACTAACAGATCTGTTGTTGTTTCGAAAGCTCCCTCTGTAGCACACTATCGCACAATTTGAAAGCTTTGGATTAGCGAATGTGCAAATAAAAAAAAACAAACATTGCCAAAAATGAAAAATGTATCGCATCGCAGTTCGCTGCAAATATGGGTGTGAGAAGTGAGAGTGTAGAATGTCAAAAAGCTCTTCCATTCGATATACGGCCAAACAAAAAAAAACAAACACACATTGGCGCGCTCAAGGCAAAAAAAGATTGTAACCAAAAAGAAAAAAGGAAATAAAAACAAATCATCAACATCATCATCATGGGGGTAGGTCTTCGACCTTTCACCTACTTTCTTCTGCGTCGAAACTCATTATAGCGAATCGTTCGAGCACATGACATGTTGCCAGATACATTAAATAGTTGCCCAGTTCGCGCACACTAGGTGGGAAGGGGGTGAAGGTATATGCCGTGTACGTGCATATGCAGTTGAATTGTAAATTAATATCTCATATCTTAAAATGGCAACAAATGAGTATTGGAATAGATTATGTGATTCTAGTATCATGAGGACGTCGTTATTCGCACACAATTTGTTAACTAAATGTGGAATTGGTGGAACAGTGTCAGGTTGATGGAGAGAGGTTCCGTGTGAATTTTTCCATTTCCAGGTATAATGAGCCGTGGCGACCGATGTGCATTTAAGCTATTTTTGAACAGTCATCACATGCGGAATGTGGGGCTTTCATCTGCCTCGTGTCTGTCTGAAATACGAGATTATTTCAAGAGTGATTAATCGCTTCAAAGTCGACATAACAATCTTCTTTGGTACAGGCAACGCGTGGTCATAGTAGATTTGAGATTCTTAAAGACGTTAAACAACTCTAATATAAATGGAAGCTACGAAGAAAATGTCTTTCCCCATGAAGTTGGAAATTTTGCGATGTTGCACCATGACAGGATACCATGCAGCACGAACTACTGCGTACGTAGATCAAACAGATTAATTAAACAGTTCGTGTAAGTCTGCGCAGAAGATGTTTTAAATCATAATTTCTTCAATGACCAAGAAGACATATTAAAAGCTGGTAGCGATTTTTAATATCGGCGGATTTGAAGGCTGATGCAATGCTTGATCCGGATACTTTCCCATCTGTCACATTTGTCGTTCCTTGCCATGACGGAATGGCCAGATGAATTTACATCAATATTTACTTCGATCTTCAAATGACTTAACCAGAAACAATTGAATTGATGCCAAATAAAAAATTCTCAAAGGATCGCGATTCAGGATGTTCAATCACATGAATTACTTTAAAGGATGCCAGAAGCCGGATGATGGAAAATAACACCAGTTCGGAGATATGAAGACAGGTCGGATGCTTTTCGGACAGACCTCGTACATTAAACCAGATTGTCATCCGAGATTGTATTTACATGTACAAGTTTGCCTTTGCTGAATTTTTTAAACTTTGAGGGCTTTCTACAAAAATAAAGATTTTATAGAAGGTACGTTTCGCGCATTTCAGAGAGGAAAGCTATGTCATAGAGGTCCTGAGACCAGCTTGCTCTCCCAAAACTATGATTGTTGTTGTGAAAGTGTTGAGGAACAACAAAATCCGCCATTTCAGGACAACCGTATCATTTGGGTCTAAGTCACATTATGTCTTATAACTCACTCCAAATTTGAACCAAGCTTTGGATGACTGATTTCAACACAATGTTAACCTCAGCAATGTGGACCATTTTTTCAATCGATTAATAAGTTAATAAACCATATTTTTCTTGCCTTCAAATCGAATTTATTTTTAAGGATCGCATGTGGAAAGATGTCATATCTCACACAATACGATCGATTTCGACTTTACTGAGAGAAAAATGTTGCGGCCATCAAGATTATATGTCTCGTACGCAATGTAAAAGATCCTGTCTAAGCTCACAATCCACAAAGCTATAGCCCAGTTATTCCTTAAACGAAAAGTCATCGAAAACTACTGTCAGATTCGAGTCCTCGAAGAACTCCGATCGCGTAGAAGGGGAAGATTTCAGAAAAGGGCCACCAAAACTTTATTGGCCTCAGTGATAAAGTGGTCCGAGACTGAAGAACCTATCGATATTTTTTTCAGGCCTGAAAGGGGAAAGTGGAAACCCACCAGTCATAAATTCAGATCACACTCTCGCCTTCAAGTAAAAATTAATAGAAGCCCTATTGTCAAAGCATTTTTTTCTTTAAAAACATTTTTAAGGCATAGACTACTTTCATCGATTTTAAGTGATTTCGAACAGGGGTCGATAAAAATGTTTGCATCATTGCTAAGCAGAACGGAACTATTTTGATAAGCACACCCTTGTCTGAAGCCTCCAGTGATACCAGCAAGAATCGGCAAAAGTTCCTTTTCGTGGGACAGTCGAACCTAATCAAAATTTTTGGGGTTCGACTAGCTTAGTATCTGGATGCGACCTTTGCCATGTCAAATACTCTGTCTTATAGAAGCCAACTTGCTGCTTGCGTAAAGGCGATGTTTTACACCGTGCTTATTCATCTCAGTTTTCAATGAAATACTGAACAGAGCCAAACGAATCTGCGAGGAACTAAGGCAGCTTGACTTTTGAAAAGCAAAACTGTGCGAAGTTGAAGGTTCACGATTATTAAAGTGCTTAGAAATATTGTGTCAGAAGCTCTGCTTTCTGTTTACAGGCAGTAATCCGACAAATCAATCTTTGAAACCAACCCGTAACGTATCATAGAAAAAAAAATCTGTGAATTTGGAGTGAATGCAAAATAACTCAACGCAAAGGGGTGCATACTTAGAAATAAAATCAGAACCGAAGTCTGAGATCACATTTTAAAAGTTGTCAAGTCCTCATCTTTTACTTCAGTTCACTCTTACTTTACGAATTATAAGGGTATTCAGAATCTCTTGATTGACTCTGTTCTTGATTCCATCCGTGAAGGTCGATTCAAAAACCTTTTACATAATCAGTCTTAGGGGCGAATTCAAGCAAGCTACTCGACTTTAGACTGACACAACTAATTAAGTTGGTAATTCGCTCATTGGGAGGGGTTCACAGAGCTCAGAGCTTGAATACTTAGTCTTAAATAATATTGTGCATTCGACGTTAGACATGCCAACATTGTTAAGCCGGTGCAAGGCTGGTGTGTCAGTGACCGCATCAAGTGCACACGGGATGTGTGCTCATAAATATCACAAATACGAGCTTGCGCCTGTGGTAGTTTGCTAAATGAGAAAGCACACCGAATACTGTTGAAAGCTTGCAAAGTATTCCAAACAATAGTAAAGCTTCTTCAATGCATATATACAAGTGTACAGTGAATATGAGTGTTTTTTTGTTTTTTTATATTTCTAATGCAGGTGCAGGGATGTATGTGTTACTGATGCTTGTGTGTGGTATCTATCTGTTTAACTGCAGCTGCTGCACTGCATTGTCGTTGTATGCCGGTGCAAACAACTATTGCATTGACATCAAGGGCGAATATTGCCATTTGGCATATTGTTACAGGCGAATGTCGGATGCACAGCGTTTATGTTTGGGAAAGGTGCGCGGGATTAAAACTATGCTCAGAGGTGGGTACGAAATTGGTAAGAGTGGGCCCCGCTGGTTATGTGAATATTGTAATTGCATTATGAATCATTTAGAGCAGAATGATATTGATAGACAAGCGATGGGTCAATGCGGTTATTAGAAAGAGCAAGGGATCGATCGTTTTTTGTTTCGATCTGAAAGTTTTTTGCTATACACCGAAACATACAATATGTTTTCTAAATTTCAATCAAGGGTCATTATTTTAGAATTTGGCTGAGAATTGTTAAGGAATGGATGTTTGACTTCAAAGTTGAACCAAAAATCATTTTTCTTTGGCTCTATCTTAAAGATATTGACTTTTATACAAAAAAAAGGGGCTTAATTACTACGAAGCGCCCAACCGACAAGTCTCACCAGATAGCTCTAGTCATCTAGTGCAATAATGTACATCCCTTTACTGAACATGTTCCTGCACACTCCCTTTATTTAAAAGGGCCGAAACTTCTCGAAATTGTTCATTCAAAGCGACTTATAGCCTTTTCGCTTCTACTCAATTTTCTTTTATGTCCCAGAATTCGGACATAATCCTTGTCAGAACAATGCTCTAGCAACCTTGTCACTGTATCTATCTCTTCTCGGTGTTGAGTACCTTTTTTGGAAAAAGCATGTATGAATGTTCGTTTTATCATCAACTCGAGGTCCCATTTTTTTCCTCTCGGGTTCCAAAGTGTTGTTGACGTCATTTTATCCGAATAGCAAAAGTGATTTCTGAAATATTATATCTCTTATGCTGGCGTATGAGTTTTGAACGATACATTCGACCATTATGTTATAAAAATATGCAGTATCAAAGGAATCCATAAGATATTTACTGATTTTAACTTCGGAATGAGCTTTCTGACAGTGATGATAACACTCGCCATGGTTCTGTTTACTATGAAGAACCTCTTTTTGATCTTACTATCAGCTGTATATTGGTCATAGGTGTTCTCTCCGAGTTCAAACTCTTAATACGGATAAGGAACAGACTTTCATTCATTTTAGTCGTCAATATTGAAAACATACATTTCCGAGGATTGTTTTGGGTTAGCATTTGTTTGGTTTGAATGAAAATTTATGTGGGGATTAGAGTTTCGATTTCTTTTCCTTTGTAAAGCTCGAATAGAAATCCAAGGCTTGGTTATCAATGTTTTTGCATTCACACAATTCGCAGTATTTTATTCGCCAGTGCACTTTGATATTCTGCAAATTCGTGTCAATTTCGTTGTCAGTATTTTATTTTCCCAGCCGAACAACTGACATCATCTCGACATATATATTTTTGACTCAAGCTGGGATTCGAAAATAGAACTCCACCCGACAGTTCTAGCACTAACGACAATGGTCGCTAATCGTTCACTCCAGTATTAACGCTGTTAATTTGATCCCAATGGCAAGTGGAACTGGATCAGTTTAAAAAACTAAATGAATTTCAAATCTTGAATTTTTTTTTCCCAATTTTGTCGGTTTGAGATGGATACCTTTTTTAAATGATTACTTTCATGCATCAGCTGATCACATCAATAAAATCTTTTCGTTTAAATCACAGCTAGAGGCACTTAGTGTCGCTCTGATATAGAGATGCCCATATCTAGTCTTAGTTATTCAAATAGCAGTAGAGCCAAAACAGCAGTATAGATGGAGCTAGGTTACCACTTCCCATTCAACTCGTATACGATATTTTAAAGTTGGCCACTGTTTTTGAATTTCTGCAAAATCCATCTTGAACCAACTCTATTGAGTTGAGGTCCACGTATCTGCGGCAAAAAACAAAAAGTCAATCGAGACCATATTAATCGCAAACCCGATGCTTTTGAATGGTCTTCCAATACTCTTTTTATTTTATATTTGTCCTTCTTCATGAATCCATAAATATAAGTAAGATCTAGGCTATTTTTAAAACACCGGTCTACTTGGCTATTATGAACATACGGCTAAGAAGCACCGTTTCTTTAACAGACAACCGAACTTGAATTATCCTTTTTTGTCCTTTTTTTGATTCCGCCGTCCAATCAATTTTCGACTAGACGGCAGATATTTCTCGCTGCTTCTCTATACCTCCATTAAGCTACGTGATATTGTAAAGAGGTCCTTACAGAAGTTTTTGTACAGCAAATTGACCGTGTGTATCAACTGTGTTTTATTTTAAATCTCACTCTACATCGGCTTATGACAAGATGCTGCTTTTTTTAAGACTCCGTACCCAAAGGCTGCCAACCGAACCTTATTACTATGACTCCGCTGGATCGTCTTCACGGGGCTTTATTTTATGAACCATAAGAGAAAGGCACTTGCAATCTTCACAGAATGAGAACTACTATGGCAACTAATGAAGAAAATAAATAATAAAAATAATATAAAGTTAAAAATAAAATGGGTCCTTAAACATAATCTAAAATAAAAAAAATCTATTTTTGCATATTGTACAGTGCTACGGAACCCTCCAACTCGCATTTGCCCGTTTTTTCTCATTAAAATTACACTTTTTTGGGATTTAATAATATCTTTTATGTTCAATGACAGAATGTTTACAAATTTTGTGGAGAAATATGAGTCGTCCGAAAACTTATTGGATGGTAGCCTACAAAAACATTTAATGTGACATTCTCCTTTCCACCCAATTGAGCAATTTAACCTTACTCAGGCTCTAATATCCTATCTTAAAATACATTTTTTAGTTAAATCCCAAAATATATGCCCTCACGCCCTGTTCAAAGTTGCGAAACACCAGCAACATTGCACTTGTGTATGGCGTATACGTAACATTTTTTTTTTGTTGGTCCTGTGGTTTTTCTCTAATTTTAACACCCCACGCTGTAAATAAGAAAAGCGAAAATTTGCTTCTTTAAAACACTAAAAGATACATGCGTGCGGCCACGTATCTGTCTCTCTAATTCTGACTCATTAGCCAAAATGCAGAGGAATTTTCCAACGCACTACATTGTTGTCTGACTATTTTCTGGCGTTGATCCCGCTTTTCGTATCGCCAGGGTTCCCCTTGCCGCGCCAACGAAAACAACTCTGATGAAAGTGTTTTTCAACTCGGAGAATTTTCAAGTAAACAACAACTCGACACAGGGTTGTGTAAGATACAATTAATTGTAACATTCGGTGTATACGTACTCGTATCTGTGTCTCGTTCTGTGCTGCCGCCGCCGCCGCTGCTCTCTAGGCTGGTGTTAATTGATTTATGCAGTTTTAATTTTAAATGCATCAGCAGAACTAATTGCGACAACGAAATTTACCCAGCATTGTTCTTTGACCTGATTTTTAATTAATTTGTTCACTTCGATTTTTGTTTTTTTGTAACGTCGAGTTTGTTTGTCTTTTGACCCACAAATAGGTGTCGATTGACAATGACTTCATTATGCTAAAGCATATTCAATTTTATAGGAATGGTTACAAAAGTAGCTCTTTATGGAGTTATGAATCCAGCCCACACTGGGAAATAGTTTTTGACAATGACCTACCAAACGCAACCATGTTTGTATGCTTATAATGTAGCTACCGTGGGAAGGAAGTGTAAACTTGTTCGCAAATAAGCTTGACCTACTGCCAATCAACTAATGACCATCAGAAAAAAGCCATATACTGGGCCAATTTCCAAACTGTCCACAGTTCATAGTCAATTCGATATCCGAAGTATTTCGAACCAACAAAAAAAAAAACTAAAGGCAGTTCATGGTGGAAAATGTGCATGTCGTATAGATACAAAGATACAAACCCGTACAAGCTAGTTTATCGCAAGTGCAGTGAATTAAGCGCGACCTTGTTTGTTGAAAATGTTCTTGCTGTTGCAGCCCAAAAAAAAAGAGGTGGCACGTCGGTTTGTCTTGTATTTTTTCTGCTGGGGTTAACAAATGAGGAAATCGTTACTAGACTAGAGTTATTAATGAAATCAGGTCACATTCAGCTTTGACATGAAGTAATTATTTTAATGCAATTGATTTTTCAACTGCTGAACTCTGGCTCTGTTTATATAACTAGTACCGTCCGGTCTTGACCTGTGTCCTTACCAACAAGTCTATCCAGAAAGCTCGCTTCTTGGCTAGATTCGGCCTCCTATAAAGAAGATTCGAAAACTCTTCGATTCGGAGCGTTGATGTCCACACAGAATACAGGTCCTACCCCGGAACCTTCGGGCTGAATTTATATCACTGTTCAGCTCTTCATTAGATCTTTTCCAAAAGAGTCCATCTAAACGTCCGAAAGATTTTTCTCCAAGAGAAGAAACTAAGAGAATTTGTATGTCTTCGATGATGCTCATGCTGCTTTAATAATCTCTTTGATTTCAGTGCTGGTCTGGTTGCTCGAATTCACTGAACCCAGGTAGACGAAGTCCTGATTACGTTGAAGCTCGAAGATTTGTCGCAGGCTTTGCTGTTGTGTGCCTGTTTTGCTTTTTACAAAAGACAGTTCCTCGTCTTGCTTTCATTTACCTTCAGGTCCATTTTGGTTTCGTAACTTCTGTAACTCCTGCATTTTTCCAGTTGTTTTTTTTTTTATAAACATCCATGTTGTCCCATTCGATATATTGAAACATCGTTTCTTTATGAACGATACATCGTTCCTAGAACCCAGATCGAATTCATATGCTATCATAATAATTGCGTTAAGAACAAAATAACGCTGTTTTGAAGTATGGCCAGATAAATAAGCTAATCCTTGAAGGTCGCAAGTTGGAATTTATCGTGTTATATGCTGGAACGTTTTATTAAATAATAGTTATTTTCTACGTTCTGATGCTCCACCAATGATAACATCTAACGAAGTCATCTGTTTGCATGAAGTCGTGCCACTTTTACAGTCCCTTAGAAAAGCTGACTTAAGAAATTCGCGGACTGAATTATGCCACTCTTAGTTAGTAAGCAGAAACTGAAAAGGATTTGATAAACTGGTGTACTGTTCGTCGTTTACTTTTACAACTGCGTTGGATTCTCGCTTCAAACTGACTCAATTTAGAAATTTTTTTTTGAATATAATCCATAAATTCTAATTTAATTTTTTGAAAATTCAACGAATCGATTTTGTTTTTAATTCTGTAATAAAAATTGTTTTGAAAATGTTTGCTGAAATAAATATGTAAATAGAAATAATTAAATTACACAATGTCAAGATAAACGTTCGGTCAATAGTTTTTTTCCAAACATCGATACATCGTTCATAAGCATAGTTTTTTTGTTTTGTTTTCGATTTTGCAACATCATGGTCTTATGAGTGATGTTGCATCCCTTGTCTGCAAACATAAAGTATGGTTTTATAAAGGCTAGCTTGGGCTACAAAGACGGTATGTTGTCTCGTTCAATATGAAGTTCTTAAGCGAGGAATATTAAACCAGAGAGCTTCATATTCTATCGACAGTGGTTCAAAAATCAGTGACTTTGGAAAAATCACCTCTTTGAAAAACAAGACATTTTACAAAAAAAAAAAATAAACATGCATAAGCACAGTTCAAAAGATAAACACAAAAATATTTTATGAAGTAAAATTAGAAAAATTGAAAAACAATCAATAGTTACAATATTTATTTAAAAAATGAGTTGATGCCTTAAATCTAAATTAAAGTATTATATTTTGAATTAACGTTGTGCCAGCGATAAGAACCAGTTGCAAAATTATTTTGGTTAACGAATAAGAAAGAAAATAAATTATTAAAAAAACCTTCCAATATATAAAAGCTTAAGCTTAAGTTTTTTTTTTTTTTTTGAACTTTCTTAAAGATCAGAACTTGAATGCGAACGGTTGGGTGGATTATAGAAGTTTTCCGCTTGGTAATCTAAAGGTCCTTTTATCTTTATTTTACGCTTCAGCTGCCTCTTCAAACAACTCACCAATAGGCAACAGAGTACTATTTTTAATATCTAACCAATATGCGGCTTGTGGGTCTCTACGGTAAAGTACCTAAATTAACATGTATCAAAATTCTACCCCGATGATAAGGCTTTTAGTAAAGTACAACATCTTTCGATAAGACTTTTATCTAGACCTGTTGTCTCTCTAGAAATATCGCTACTCTTAAAAATCGAAGCAATCCAAGGATGTGCAAGGTGGCCTATTAAAAATTGCCTTCTGAGATTCTGCTAATCTAGAAGGAGTGTCATTCAAAACACTTTAAAGCTCTAGTTTCTGTTAATTAAATGTCTTATGGGTAACACTGTTTCTTTGCCAGTTTATTTTAAAGATGGGAAAAGTTTATTGTAGAATGGGAAAAGAACTTAGTCTTTTATAAGTATTGATGTTTTGTCAACTTGGTTTCCACATCAAGTGACAAAACCTCTTTCGTGTAAATAGGAAAAAAATAATAAATAGATAGATAGAAAATAAAAAAAAAATTAATAAAAATGTCTTTAGACTTCTGAAAGCCAATTCGTAAAGCATTTGTCAAAAAAGATAACTGAAGCACCACCTTATAATCTTTTAACCATTCTTCAGGACGATCAGGGGCTATTACAAAAAATGTGAGAAGTGTTTAGAAGACCTCAAGGTTGATTTTCTGGACAGTTGAGTCTCAAGAACAGATTCAGAACATTTTACATGTTAAAACATAATCAATCATCGGCATTAAGGGACAAGACAGAATCTTTACGGACTTATCAATAAACATCACAAATTGTAAAAATAAAAATAATGAGCCTTAAACGACTTCCTTGTGGTACTCCAGAGGTGGATTTTATGCAATTTGATGCAATTCTCTATTGGAGCTCTGCCTGGAAGCTGATCTGATGAGCAAAAAGACTGACGTGCTTAGACGTTGCATATAAATATATCTATTCGGTCTGAAAGAGGGCCACTTTTAAGCACCTTCACAAGGGCGCACTGTGTTCCGATCACAAAATATTCGATCGAAATGTAGCCCACGACGACAAAGGCACCCTTCTCGGTGTTCCAATGCCTGATTGATGTCTGACCTGGAAGGAAACAAAACTTTGGAACTTTACCTGTTGAATGAGCCAACAGCTTCGATCGAATGGAGTTCGTTCAAAAGAAAGCTGTAGCATCATCCTCTTCGCCCTAATTTAGTGCTTACTGAGCATTAGAAATGAATTCGATAAGATTTGTTTGAGTAGATATAAATTTTTCGAATCCTTGTTGCCTGGGGACACTACAGACTTTCAGTGAAAGTACAAAGAGTCGTCGAAAATACTTGTCTTTTTATGAAGCAGCTATTATTCAGTTAGATAATGCTACAGCCTCTAGCTAATGTGCACATCGATATTAATTTTATTTTGTTATCGCCACAATTTACAACTTTTTAACTTCTACACCTAAATTTTGATTACGAGTATTCAATTATAAAATACTAAATAATTTTTCTTTTTAATTACAGGGGAAGTCAATTTTTAGCTGCTACGGTAAGTAAGAGTCTCAAATCTCTCAAACCCACGAACAATTGCAATGGCCACACAAATTTGCCATTTTATTCTGCAACCAAAGGTGGCACATAAAAACATAAAAAATTGCATCCATTAAAGTTAACTTTATTTTTCCACATAAGACAGATGTATTCATTACGTTCGTGTGATGAATTGAGACCCATTTACAAAGATACAAGCTGCAAGACTGCGCGATGCAGCTAGCATGAAATTCCATCTATGCGCTGCTGTCTGTGGCGCAATCGTAAGACAAATCAAGTCGAAGACATCTGATGTAAGGAGGAAGTCTGCTTGCGGAGACTTTTGCGCGCCTGTCAACGAAACAGTGAAGGCTGCCAATATTAGTCGTCTTTTGTGAGTGAAGTTTTATGATCCTGTTGAAATATTCCCGATTCATTGCCTTTCGCTGGCACGTCATTTCCATGTCACAAATGCCTTTAGCCTCTCAAGTATGAGTGTATCTATTCTCATGTCATGCCAACAAGTTTCCCAACAATCAAATGCCGCACCGAGGCAACCCTGTTTGTTGTTCCTCCCTAATCTGCAACACTTTTGTTGTTCTCTTGTGCCAAGAAACAAGCAAACACGAACAAAACAAAAAAAAAAAATCCGTATCTACAACGATATCGAATCGAATGCAATTGTAGCAGCAGCAACAACAACAACACGACAACGTCAACAGTGCACTACAAAATACGAGTACAGAGATACTTTACAGTGCACATGAAAAAACTGTGTCCGTGATAGTTTAGTAAAGTTCATTGCACTGACTTTTCTATTTCATAATTTGACTTTGATAGTCTCTCTCACTGGGGGCTACGAAGTATCTAAATATTTGTATCTACGAAACCGAGAGTGTGTGCTGCTTGTGGATTGCATGTACTATTTCGAGTAGAGGAAAAAGTATCTCCTTCAAGCGCATTAATGAGTGTTTGTATCTATGTACGATGTTTAGTTGTTATTTTGCAGTTTTTATTTGCATTCGTTTTGTTACTGCTTGCGGTCGTTGTGTTAGTTATTAATAGAGTTTTTGCACTTGTATATGTAGGTCTACAATATATGTACATGTTTCAACTGCTTCGTATGTGCGGTGTTTAGGTCTAATTTTTCTTTCAAGTGTTCAAGCATGGACTGCATCATTTGGAATAATTAAGACTTGTTACAAAAATAACAATTGCGAGCTTAGGACCTATGAGTTAGATATGTTGCCTTATAGGGTATGTTTTACTGATGTCTGAAGCATGGGCGATACTTGGATTAGATTAAAAGTGAGTAGTTTGGTTCAAGCCAATATATGCATTCAACAGAACTTAAGAGTCATGTCTGTCTTTATTCCGATGCCGAACAATGCTTTAGACTTTCATTTAAGTTGATGAAGAAATAAAGAAGAGAAGACTTGTCAATATTGTAAAGCATGGAATACTTAAGGTAGTCTACACGAGGCATTAATAGACAAAGCGACGGACGATGGTCTGGTCTGTGCAGTTGTTGCAGTTAAGGGTGATATTGACTTTATCAATCCAAACAAACAGGACATAATTAAAGCTTTTCGATTGCAAATGAAATCAGAAAAGTCTTCAATATAATGATGTCGAAAAGAAGTCGATCCGTCGAATATCAGCTGAGATAAAGCATCACAATAGACAGCTTTTACGTTAAGCTAAAAAGTCAATACAAATATCACCTTCACAAATTAGTTTCTCAAACCGAAAAACCGAACAAAATCAAGCTCTACAAAAGATCCATATTTATATTTCTCCTATATGAAATCGAATTTTGAATGATTAACAAGCCAGCAGAAGCAATTTAAGGGACCTTCAAAAGCATAATACTCCTTCAATTTACTTCAAAGTAATGGTTCTTTCTTCAAGGACAGCGAAGGGAGGAGAAGTTATAACTTCAAATTCTTCAGATAGCCTGTTGATTTTATCCGAAAGGCTAAAAAACCGCCGACTGCAATGCCCACATAAAGCAAATAGGCAATAATGCCTAAGCATAGAATTTCGTCAAGTCAAAGACACTTGAAAGGGACCGTGAAAGATGAAAAACAGCTTTAGATTAGGCTTATGTTCGAACTTGCTCGATGGCCTGATAAGAAGGGGAAGTAAGTAAGAGGACTTGCCCGATTTTACGTATAACCGAAAGGAAAGAGCATTCATGATATCTTCTGGCAGTCTTTTATTTTGGTCTAATTAGTAAATGACCATTCCCATGACATCCAAAAATACACACGATCGAAAAGGATTCAGGTCTTGTTCATAGTTTGAAATCGCGTAACAAATTTGTCCGCTTTAGCTTGACAGTTCACAATATTTTTTCTAGAAATTTAAATTTGATTTTTCTTTTGTTCGACGGCTTACATTTTCTGTACCCAGAAAGCCGATATCTTGTCATGTAAAGTTTCATATGAAAGATTCTCTGAAGTTCCCTGTGACGTTAACTTAATATCTGATGGTCACTCTTCGAAGCTTAGACTTCTTGCACTAGAATATGTTTCTACCAAGTCGGCGAATATGTTACGTCATTGGTGGACATTTTTAAATTACATTTTTGTATTTTTCCACAGACTGATCCTATTCAAATTAATGTTATTTCCAGAAATGGCGTTGCATTGAAAAATTCACCCAAATAACGTTTGTCGTTTTAGACTTAAGACTGACGCCATTTCGACCGACTCGGAATAAACCACGTTTTATTTGTCGGATAAGTTTTCTGTAATAGATTAGAGAATTTTTCCGACATATGTATGTTGGCAATCCGTTTGTCGTTCAGTGGACAGATTAGTTTCTCGTCGAGGTGCAACCTATTTTGTGACAATTTTTTGAATAAAAATAACAAGTTAAAGATAGATAGATATTTTTATGATCGTATTAAGACTATATGACTATTATTGCACAGTTTACAAATGAAATTCGATACATGCGAATCGTATCTTTCAACTGAAATATATATTTTTTTTTTTACAAAGATAGAAGAAATATTGAGAAATATTCAAAAATCTGATGGAAAACTAAAAACCTTTCATGTAAGAGTATGTTGTCCAAAAAAAAAAAAAGAATATATAAATATTATGTGAGTAACAAATTAATGAACACATAATAAATAAATAGATTAAAAGTTATACATAGAGTAGAAAATAAATAAATAATATATTTGTAAAAAAAAACAATAAATAATAATAATAAATTATATATTTAAATAAATAAATAAATAAGAAAAAATATATCAATAATTAAATAGCACATTTTATTAGAGATCGTAGTACTAATTTATTGAATCATACAAGAAAAAAGAAAGATACCATGGCAAATTGGGCATCATTTTTAAGTTTTTTCTGCTTGTATTGTAGTCTGACAATTGACAACTTGCACAAGCTCCCCAACCTTAGTCGAAAATTGATTAGAATACGAGTTTATATAACATAATTTTGTTCCCGCCTTTCCATTTATGAGGGGTTAGATCATTTTGGCGGCAACGTTTCACATGGTGTTTTAAAGAAAGTCTCTTGTCGAGGTAGACTCTAAGATATTTGACCTTGTTATCCTAGTGTTTGTCGCCTCCATTCGAAATTCACATATTGGAAGGAAATGTTGTTTTTTTTTCGGCTTAAAAATATAGCTTTAATTTTTCCAGCGCTTAATTTTATTTTCCACATGCTAAAAAAGTTATTAAAAGTCTGAATGTATTCTGCAAATTCATCTCGACTGAAATTATGTGAAGTAAATATTGCTGTACCATCAGCCTATATTGCAATATAACATTTTGGCAGATTCGGACCAGAAGACATTCTACAAAACAGGACTTATAACTAAATTTTTTGGAAGGCCAACACTAAAGCTTCAGTATGAACAAACATTTTAAAGCTTCTGTTTGACGAAAAACTATGTTTAACACGCACCAGAGTCAAACGCCTTTTCAATTTCTAAGAGCACCATACAAGTTGTATGTCTTCTTATATGCTGACATATCTGATGAGAGGAATTATGTTTGTTTCTAAATCCGAATTGTTGATGAAGATACATGGACTTTTAATCAATGTATTTCAGGAGCTTCTCGTTAAAGACTCTTTCAAGAGACTGATAAGTCGGAAGCTGTTTGGAGATTCCCTTACCTTGCCAGATTTGAAAATCGGTACCACGAACCTCTTTTAAAGAATAAAAAATTGTTTTTGACTTGACTTTTTATTTTTGGAAGAAAAACTTACTTTCGACTGGCAAATTAAAGTAATTTGACTTAATTCGAAGTCATTCTCTATTTTAACAAATTATTTAAATTGATCTTCGCTGCTGCTGTAAAAATGTTCAATACTCAACATTTCTTTATTTTCACACAAATTATTTTCTGAATAGTAATATCAACAAATTGAATTGTGAGCTATCAAAATCAAAAACTTTTGTGTCTCTTGCCGAAAATAATCTACTACACAGTTTCTTAGTCTAAAAAATAACAGAAAACAGATTTTCTATCAACGAGATCTGAGATCCAACTAGAGTTGATTTCGTCTCCCGAAAAACGCAAATGGGTTACTTTTAACCGGCAACTGGTGAAGGTATAAGCAAGTTCTCAAAACTATTTCTCAAGAAATACCTGATAGTTTGCGGTAGCATTTTTTACAGTCTTTGGGCAAGTTAAAGATGGAATGCCATTGGAAGGTTTTACAGAAAGTTTCAGTGCCTTCAACCCCGATTCTTTTCGCTCTCATTACGTGGTAGCATTAAACGGGTATTCATGACCCCTTGGATGCACATATGTCAAACCTACTTTCCGGGAGACAAGAGTTTTCAGAGGCTTTCATGAACTCTTTATGATGGTCGATATCTTAAGGAGGTCCATTATTTCTTTTACAATGTTGTATCCGAGCGGTATTGTTACTTACGTGTTAAAGTGCCTCAAAAAAGAAGGAGAACAAACGTTCGTTAGAGAAAGGTTACCCTGTCATTGAAATCATATCAAGGAATCAAATACCTACTTTTGCTGCCCATGGTAAACAGTTTTAATCAACATCCAGGAACGTCAAGAGTGACAGTGCCTCCAAAAGCTACTGAAATTTGAATGACTTGTTTTGGTCTCTTTAACACCCCTTTTTTAGTTATATGCCGATAAAGACAAGTCCAACTTACTAAGGCAATCGAAAAGTATAGAAAAACGTATCATAGGTTTTCCATCTCGTCATCATAAAATTCGATCCGCACTTAAGTATCCAAAACCTCTAAAACTTCACACCTGAATGTGAAACTTCAATTCACACAAGCACACTTGATACAGATGGCCACACGACTTAATAAGAAAGGGTCAACATTTGCCCAAAAAAAAAAAAAAAAAATAAGACACAATGACAGACCAACGAAAAAAAAGTCGTCGGATCACTTTTACTCTTTTTAATGACAAAATAAAATAAACGGTGATAATGACATTTAAAGTTCGTGTGTTGGTCTTGGTATAAATTTTGTATTTTTTTTTTTGTTTTTCAAATTTCACTGTCATTTTTGTATCGTTGAACCCGTAAACTGTTTGGCGTTTTAGAAAATATTCCACTTTTTTTCTTGGACCTTTTCTATGGCATTGTGACCGAGAAATGAGTTTTATGGTGATTTTGTGACACACTAATTAAATGCAAATGAAATCAAATAAAAAAGAAAAAAGTTGTTAACATAACAAAAATACAGAAATGGGAGATACTTTCACTGGGCTTGGTAGTGTGACATTGGATTTTTTAATTCGGTTGACAAATTATTTGTTTATTTTTGTGCCAGATGAACCTGTATCATAGTTTATGCATATTATGATGTGACATTCCCGGGCGCGAGAAATGTGATACGTGAACTACGTCACCATGGTTGTTTGTGATCCCGAGAAAGTGAAAATTCTCTCGACAGGCGCTGGAGACTGGAGACTGAGGAGCTTCTGAAGAGTTGATATGCGGCTTTTTAATTTTTGTGCAGCTTTGAAAAAGAGCTTCCAAAATATTCCAGAACCTCTACTTAATTCTTAAGTAGAAAGTGAGAAGAAAGGTTATATCTTTTTAAAGTTTGTCCAGACGAATGTGTCGTCTTTGAGGCTTTGAAGGCGATTAAAGAAGAGACCAGTCGACAAGAAGACGTTTACATAAATGACACGAAGTTCTATTCCAGGCAGTTGAAGTTGCTTAATTTTTTTCAATAAGACTTGTCGTCTCTCCTGACATGAAAGACAAAAATCATGCGCTCCAAAAAAATCAACTAATCAACTCTAATATATGAAGCTGAATTTTTGTAAGCAAGAACTGCTATCCCTGTTTTAAGACGGCTTTAAAAGAAAAAACCTTTATCGGCTACGACTTATGCAGAAGCAGGTATAGCAACGAACTCTTCGACTTGTCCAAAGCAAAGATGTGGACATAGCACAGTAAAAGACAAAGATGTTCCAACTATAGACAAGATAACCGGGATAGCAAAAAAAACTGAACCTCACCAGGTACCGGGCGATTGATTGCGCTTTTGTATCGTTGATTTACCCATAACTTTTCGAGTCATTCAAACAGATCGTAAAGGTTTTCACTAATCCTTGCAACTGCGGCAGAACTAAATGTTCGTTTTACCTATCAGCCTGGAAACTTAGTAAAAGCCGAAATAAAATATATTTTTATATATATTATATATTTTCCATTTTGTTCGGTGACCCTTCGTAATCTTTTTGGCAACTTCATAACTTCAACTTCATCGGCAAAAAAATGAGTGCGATTTCACAAGCGTCATCATCGTTCCAAGTTTCACCATCCAAAGAGTTTTGTTGAGATCGAAATAAATGGTAACTGATGGAGCAAGGTCAGGGCTTTATGGTATAAGCAATATCAATTCCCAACCATGTTCCAATGATTTTGGCGAGTGACTAAAGGTGTATGTTGCGAAGCGTTGTCGTGGTCAAAATTGACATATTTTCAGCGGTCCAACTCTTGCCGTTTATCTTTGCATTGTTGACAATGAACAACCGATCGTTGTTTGATTTCTTGGAAGCAGCTCACAATGCACCACTCACTTCCAATCTCACTAAATTTAGAAAAAGCTGGCATTGCGTTCTTACATAAAAACTGACGCCAAACTATTGTAAAACCACAGAAATTAAGGCTATTTGGTTTCAAAGCTAAGTTCGACTGTCAGCTAACAAATGTCAAAAGAAAAAAAATAGTTTCATTGACAGTAGCCATTAAGAAATATGGTCAAAGATATTGTGAAATCGGCAATTGCTATGTTCGCAACCTGATACTATGTAAGACAAGTACCCCAAACTAACTGCTTCTATTTTAGCAATTTTCCAAACTGATATGGTAAAAATGGTGTGTTCGTCTGATAAATCTACAGAAACTGAGGCACTTCCATCAGAGTTGTCATCGTTTCAAAATGATTTTGAAGAGAAAACCTCTTCACAAAATCTATCAGCGGATATACTTCTATTTCCTGTAAATAGCTTCGAAGGTCGAACCGCAGTTTTGTTAACTTCCATGTTGGCAATAAAGATAACCACTCAAATTTCATTGGAGCTGAATATTAGGCAGTAGTACTCTGGAAGCTGGTATTTCTGTCTTAAACCAGAACCGTTTCCATTCTTGGGTTCGAAAGACCGAACGATTTTGAAATATTAAGTTCCTTGAATTACATACATTTTGGAACCGCCTTGTTCTCATTCCTTTCGTGAAGTGAATAAGAAGTTGGCCTTATGTTTTGGTCAAATAGTCTTGCTGCCGAAAAACCTTTCTACTTTAGTCGAACGGCGCTGCTCGACAGCATTTATGTATTTAGTCGTTAGTAGAAACACGTTAAGTGCATGGGCTGGACTTGATCCCAAAGCACTTTAAGTTCTCTTGGCTGGAGTTCTCTGAACTCTCCTTTGCTAACTTATTAAATAAGCTTTGCTTTACAGCAGGTTATCCAACAAGTGACGCTTACTTTAGGTCTCTGTTTGGGCCCGTTGTTTTTCCCTATTTCCTGTGTGGAGAAGATTTTGTTTAACGTGGGTAAGTTGTAGTGGAAAGAAGGTGGGTGATGTCAGAAGGATTACTATGGATTGTCTAAATTTGTATATGCAGGAAATCTTTATGTTATTTTTGCGAACTTCATGATCTCCCCGAAACCAATTTCTTTGAGGTGCGCAGTCTCGCTGTTCCTAGACAGTGGAAGAGGACGTGCTCAAGATTTTCCTCTTCCTGTTCGCAGCTTTGGCATGTTGAGGTTTCTGACAGTCCGAGTCTATGTAAGTGGAGGTTTAGGTTGATGTGCTCTGTTATCGGTCCCACCTTTAGTCTTACAATCCGTTTGCTGGAGGTCAAAGCTCGTTTCGCCACATTGTTAGTCAGTTTTCCTATCCCCGAGTTGCCCATTCTTTTAAAGCTCTTTTAATGGCTGTCAGCTGGACGCCTATTTCATTAACATAGTTTTGGTGGCTATTTCCTGCTCCTTTCCTAGCCAGTTCATAAGCTTTTACGTTTCCCGTTATACCTTCGTGTCCTGGCACCCAAGTTAGATTGAGGTCGTTCACTGTTACTGGTTTGTTGACCTTTTGTTTGCACTTCCTTACCAGTGGCGATACTGATAGAGGGCTGTAAATGGATTTGATAACTGCAGTACTATCGGAGCAGATGAGTATTTGCCTCTCCCGTATGTTGAGTTAGGTGAGCTTTTCTACTCCAGTAAGTATTGCGAAAACTTCTGCTTGAAACACCGTGACGAATGTTTCCAGATGTTTTGAGATTTTATCGGTGGGTTCGAACAGTAGATGCCTGCCCTGATTCAGACGAAATGTAAAAACCGTCCGTATAAATTATGATAACTCCGGGTTCTCTTGTCGTGTTTCCGTTCAATCAAGAAGTTCTGGTTGGAAAAATTGTCTTGTAATTGTTTTTGAAGGTGAGAGTTTTCTCCTCTAGGTCGCTTTGTCGATCTAGTAGTGGTGTCGTTGCGCTTGTAATGTTCACAATTTTCCTAAGCCCGGTGGTTTTTCTGTCGTCAAAGTGACCTAGTGCCTTTTGTCTTGTGGCCGAGAGTATTGCTTGTCTTTTCACTTCCAGTTGTACTCAGGGATGTGGAAGTCGCTTATTTTGCTCTTTTTCGTAAACAAGACCAAAACTGTTTTGCAAGGATTAACATTTAGTCTGTTTTCAATCGCCCAAGTTCTAACGGTGTTGAGAATGGCCAGCATGTTTAGGTGTTTTCCTTGAACTAGGAGTGCTAGTTCGGCTGCATATGCTATGTACTTGGCGTATGTTCCTACTAATTTCTTAAGGAGCTTATCCATCACTAGTACCCACAAAAGGGTGAGCTGAAGTCCATGTTAGACGCCCGAATATGCATGCTTTATGTATTTGGAGTTTTTATTTAAGCTTTGGATCCAGTTTGACACCGACTTAACATGCACTGCTAGAAAGCAATAGTGTTTGATAAATAATCCTTGAAACCTTCGAGTCAGTATTTAAGTCGTTGTCGTTAAAAGTACGAGTTCAGTTTTGTTCGAAAAAAACGATAAGGCCACTAAGCTTATCCGGAATCGCTTAAATAGTTTTTTTTTTCACTTTTCATCAGAGATGTATTATTTGCCGCCGACAATCTTATATCAACTCAATGAACTTCAACAATTTCGTGTACATGCCTCTCCTTTTTGCCACCAAAGGGCATTTAATCGGCTCTCATAAATTCCGAAATAAAAATGATGAGCCATCTGATCCTGATATTTCACAAATTTTAGAGGGGACATCATTTTGGTTGCATTTGACCGCACTCTGAACTTCTTCTCCTTCAATATTGCATGACAAGTGGTGAAAAATAACCTTACCCAGGGATGCATTTTTTGAGATCTCTTTCCATTTCTTGTTTATATTTTTTCTTAGAAAATTTCTGTTGCCTCCGTAATATATTTAAAAATCAAGCTAGCCCACATCGAGTCAAATGTTCAACATTTCCATCTCTCCCGCTAGGTTCACCAAATTAAAAAGTATCTGCGCGCGCATCATTAGCCCTTAATAGGTCCGCAAAACGACTCAAATAACTTCACCAAAACCAACCCATATGCTATAAAAGCAACCATCCATATACACATATGACGCGCCGCATGGCACTAACACACAAACAAGCGAGAACGGTGATGACAAACGATCGGGTTCAATGGCTGACCCAATTTTCAAAATCAACGGGAATCGTTGTGAAAGCAAGCCAAAGTCTAATAGCAACACAGCCAGTGAGCAGCGAAGCCGATCGTAAAGCAAACCAAAAAATACAAAAATAAAAATAAAGCAAACATGGAGAAGAAGTAAAACAAAAAAAAGAATGAGAAATAAAATGAAAAGTTGTGTTCTCGATTGTCATTAAAAGAAACGTGCTCTTGCGGCATGGGGCATTTGTGTAGTCATACGAGCAGTCGTCATTCCGTATTATCAACCGGTGTGGCGTGCACGTGCATAACCAGTTGGTCTCATGTTCGTACTTAAGGGAGTGAGCTGAATTCGCTACTTAGTATGGTAGCATTTTAGTACTATTTCGATTCCGAATGCTCGGGAATTAATAATGCAAGGACAAAATTTATGGTCACAGTGAATGAGTAATCATAACTTTGAAATGCGTCTACAATTTTGAAAGACATTCAATTTTTCTTTGAATTGTTTAAAAGGGATCCTGTTCTGGGAAAAAAATCAGAGCGTTAATGTCACAGAATCATCAGCTTACCCAATTTAGCAATATCATGGGCCCTTCAACTTAGAGAGACTAGAATCGTTTATTTAATTGATAGGTCCAAGGTTCAAATCCCAGAGTAAGTTGTTTCAAGATTTCGGATCTGGTACAGGCACCATTTTCCGTTGGGATAAAATTTATGGTGCAAACACTGGAGTGCTCGACCAGCGAGATAGTAGTGATAGCTTCCAAGTTCGTGACTTCAAAATAATAGCTTTTGAAGATGATGTCATTGGGTCTGTTGTGAAGGCGTAACACTTGACCGCTGCAATGCAAATAAGTCGATATCGAAATTATCCCCATTTTGTCTTGGCAAAATGCGTTATTAGGGGAAGCCATGAGTATGGGAGTGAGCAAGCTATAAAAATGATATAAGAAATATGGACACCCTTTTTAAAAATGTCTTGTCAAGACCAATGAGAGTAGGTCTTAACTGAGAAAAGACAGTCTATCACCGAAAAATTACATGGGGCATCAACGACGCCTGGTCCACTAAAGTAACACTAAAAACTCCCAAAATCACGAAAAATTTAGGGATCTAAATGTTTAATATCGTTTTCAGGGAAACGGTTCGAAGGACCCACGACAAACATTTGAGCTCACACAAGAAAGGAAATGTGGTAATTTGGACACCACAAAGCAGGGAGATGTGTTGTAAAAAATAAACATAAAAATATAAGAAAAAAAACGTGACCAAATCTCGAGCATATAGAAGCGAAAAAGATCCACTTAATAGGTATATCCCAGCACTGGGTCTCTTTAAGAAAAATACCAAGATAAGGAGTATCCCAAAGGCGGGTAGGCAGTTGGCCAACCTTGTGGTATAACACTAGTCAAATAATATTAAAATGAAACCAAATCTAATCTGTGACAGTTTACCTTTTCATCATAACGTTTCTTGTAATACTTGATACTAAGCTATAGATGATTCCTCGTTGGAGCTAACATTTGTTCCGAAATAGATGAACTTCTGTTACATCCCAAAACAATAGCTTTCGATTGTGATTTTTTATTCGATTTCATGTCAGCCGCTTTTTTTATGTTTTGTTCCAAGTTATTTGTAGACGTACACAACTGTCCGTGAAGGCTTCGACGGCATCGCATTAGATGCAAGTAATGATGTCAATATCGTTCCCATATCCTTTCAAATTGTTTCAGAGGCACAAGTCTTAAGCAAATAAAATGATAACATTTTTGCCAAATCTTTTGAGCATTTAAAAATGTGGTTGCAATGGTCTAATGTACCCTTCATCCCGCTTTAGTCGTTACGAAGACTCTGCTTCAGCGAACAAAGCAAAAAACAAATAAAAGATTTCAAAACTTTTGGAATATCAATGTTCCAATTCGAAGAAGGAAATACAAAACCAATTTAAATTTTAGTGTTTTGAGGAATGTTATCATCGTTTTTTTCTTTTACATCATGTAGCTTGAAGCCTTAACTCAATGCTTCAAATATTAGGAACAGGAGTTCATCTTGAATGTATCCCTTAGACGAAAAAGATTGGAAGCATCCTAAAAGGGCCATAGCCTTGTTGTTGTCCAAAATTTTGTTGCGAAAACGTCTTTGTTCACGGATTAGCATCTTGAAAAGAGGACAGTAAGGTTGCAATAACCGAAAGAAAAATTAGTGATTATAAAATAAGGTACATTATTTAACCAATTTTTTTCATCTATTCTTGACGCAGTCAGTCTACTTTCGGATGATTGTCTCTCCACTTGACAACCACTGCATCCGAGAGGGTTTAATGATTTAGACCTGAGCTGTTTCTGGAGAAATAAGGAACAACAGGTTCTATATAGTGAGAAACGTGTTTTGGAATTTCATTTGAAATTAGCACGGCTGTTTTGAGAACTGAACATATAAGGATGTAATCGTGTTTGTAAAAATCGATAAACTTTATTTTCCGCTAAACTTGTAGTTTTTTTTTCGTGTGTGGTCACATTTTCTTCCTCTTTATTCATTTGACCTAATGTCCTCAATTTGGCGCAAAAGCTACCAACCTTCGACAGTAATTAAATACCTTAAAGTGAATTGCTTGATAATGATCTTGATAAAGTCACGCAAAATCACTGGCGATAAAGAGATATTTTTTTAAGCAAAACTTAAGACAGCGCAGTTAGTTTAATGACGTTCGTTTATTGAAAAATGTCCTTTCGCTGCCGAAAACTGTTTCGATTAATTCTTTCCACATAGTCGGGAGAAAGGAATTAGCTCATACAAGCTCTCGAGGAAAAACACACGAGTCTTAGGTTAAAAAAGTAATTGTTTAGTATTATCAGTTTCAAAATTTTAGAAAAAAGGTATAGGCTTTGTGAAGGATTCCTGTAATATATGACGAGAGAAATCTCACTTTGAAAATAAGAACAAATAAAGTTAAAATAAAAAGTATTAAGTGTATTAAGAGCAGTGTAAAACAATCTTTAGAAATCCGATTATAAATGCTCCTGGGGATGGCGACAAACTTCTTCTCTGAAGAGTTCCTTATCAAAGCCAGTGCCTTAACAGTGTCTTAAGTCCTTTGTCAGTCATAGACGAAAAGTTATAAAAAACAAAGTTTATTGCATTTTTTTGCTGGTAGTTGAGACACGTCAAACGAGCCTTCGCCGCAAATGTGAAGGGCAATCGCCTTAGACTTCTACAGGGGATCAATTCATATTTTTAATCCCAAACTGGCGAAACTTTTGTGATGTAGTGGGGTCAAAGTGATATCATTCTTTAAGAATGGGAGCACCATCTCAATCTGATCAAAAGAACGGCTAAATAATTTTGACTTTTGTTTTCAGTGAGTTTAAGTTTTTTATAAAGTTTCGCACTAAATTTTTTTTACAAGCTCGTCTTCACAAACAAAATAGATTTTTTTAGCGAAAAAAGAACAAGTGAGATTTTACAAAAAAAAATAAAAAACAATCACCCAAATTGAATAATCAGACTTTGAAGAAATATCGGACCACTTTTCGTGCTCAAACATTTTTCCCTCTCGAATAAAATAAAGAACTATCGACATCAGCTAACATGCTCAAAAATTATCGCTGATCACATAAAAAATATGTTTCGAATAATTAAGACCTTTATCCTTTTTTTGAAGCCTGTAAAAAAGTGCAGTTTTTCTTGATTTTCCGTCAAATTGGCCAGCATCTCGGACGATATCGTTGCAATTTCGCCTTGAATGTTGTCCGTTCACTCTTCTACAGTCTGTGGTTTGATGGCCTTTTTTTCCTTCTTGTCGGCCAGTAAAAATGGCATAGAACGTTCACGATATTTTCGACAACATGTTAAAGGTTGAAATTTTACTGCATTGATAAAGTTATTCCGTGGTTTCATTATTTCACTGTCATGTGGTTCAGCAAAGTCTTAACGCATCATTGCACTTCTCCGGCCTACTCTATCGTATTTCAGTGATGGTCGTGATGTTTGAATTCCATATTAAAATATCAATGCAGTTTTTTTTTTTGCGTGAGTTACCAGTAGTAAAATCATCCTGGTTTCAAATACGTTCTCTTATGTTTTTTTACTGACAAAAATTGTATAATTGGTTTAAAAATAGATTCAAAAATATCTCGATAAACCAACTCGTACGGTTTTTTATTATTTAAAAATTTTATTACTTACGATTTTAATTGAAGCACATACCGGTAACATAATGTTGATAATTATCTGTATTTGGATGAGATCATGGAATCCAAGTTTCGCGTAAAAAATATATTAACAGTTGTTCAATCTTTACAACTTTCTCTTCTGCGATTGAAAAAAACAATTCATACTAAAAGCAACTTAAAAATAAGTAAAATGAATTTATCCATGTTCAAAAAATACTGACTCAAAATTGACCATTCACATCAGTCAAACAAGTTGCTCATTTTCCTTGAGCTTTCGTATTTGATAGCAATTAACACTTTAATGAAAATTCCACACAATTAGACGCTGGCAAAATAATTAACAAACATTCAAGTAAAATATTGCGTTTGCAACAGAACAATTTAAAGAGTTTACGTAAAGCCACCTTTACGGCGGACAACGTTTGTTATGAAACCTCCTGAACCAACTATGCAAATACTTGGTAATACTTGGTGGTCGTTGACCGCTAAAATTACACCCGAGATGCAATCAAGGTAAATAAAATTTAATTTATTAGCCAACGTTGTTAAAATTTTAAAATGTTTTTTTTTTCTCACAATTTTGCCAGAGTGTGTGTGATTTATTATACGCTGCTGCTGGCCATTCTTCCTCCTCACTTATACACCTGCGCGGACATGAAAACGAAATTAAAGGTTATGGTCGACAAGTAATAAAAAGATACATAAGACTCACAACCGTTGTCAGTGTCGTACACTCATCGTGCGTGGCGAATTTTCGACAGAATTTCACTTTCACTATTTTTGCACAGAGAGTTCGCTACACGAACGATATTTTTTAAGCAATTAAAAAATGTAAAAAATAAAATAAAAACAAAAAAACAAGTGAAGCTGGGTTTATTTGGTGGAAAGTCATGATTAGAGTCTCTAATTTAGCCGTTTTCAAAAAATGATCATATTTAAAGGATTGTAGTACAGTTGCCTTGAAGCAAACAATTTTTGTAAGGGTAGATAAAAGGTGTGAACCGTGCCTTGTAAATACATCAAAACCGCTAAGACTAGTTGAAAATTTCTTTTTATGCCTACAAGACTAACAGACTCTTTGCGGTTGCTCTAAGCTAAACCTGCTTTTCACATTTCTTCCAAATGTTAGCATATTTCTGAACGACTAAAGGTCCCTAAAGTGTGCTTTTCTATCTAGCTTATCGTTAAAAAATTGACTCGATAAAGAACAACTAGCAAGATGAATATTTTGTATAAAATTATATTTATCCTTCGAGTAAGCTATCTTGATCCTAGTTATTTATCAAGGTTTGCTGCAGTTGATATTTCTTCCGATTGTGATGCTTTATCGAAATTGGTATTCGATAAATCGGTACAAGGGTACTTCGTCAAAAGGATCAGGAGATTGCCCGATTGTGTAAAATTTAAAAAAAAGCTAAAAAGAAAAATGCAGGCTCATGTTAGAAATGGAAATTGTAAATAGATGGACGACATTTTCGAGTACAGAAATAATCGATTGACACAGTTTTTTGGTCTAGAACTTAAACCTTCAACGTCCTGACTTTAACATCAGGCAGATTCCAGATACAGATATGGAGAGTCGAGAAAATGGACTATTATTTAAGGTTCCGTATCATAAATGGTAAAACGGAACTTTTTTAGGATCACTTCATTGTCCGTCTATATGCCTGTAACGATCCTTTTCAAAGGAATGCGTAGAGGTGTACCACAAGTTAAGGGAAAATCCGATAGTCGTAGATTTGTGGTTAAATCCATAAAATAAAAAAAATTAAAATTAAAAAAAAAATTAAGTTCATCGTTCGGTGGTGCGAAACCCTTTTTGTGCGTATCCGACTTCCACTTAACACATTTTTTTTTTGAATAAAAAACTATGACTTCACAAAAGGATAAATTTTCAATTTAAACACTCTACCGCATGGTGAATTATATATGAGCCTAACCATATAAATGTGAATATTTTTGAGTTTTCAAAAAATGTTCTGTTTTCGTGCATACAATATGATATAAAACATCCGTGAACGAGTGTTCATCATTGTTCTTTGACGACTGGTATACATCCTTGCAACTGTTGACATATCTGACAAAGGAGGTAATTTTATCGTAAGGGACAGTAAAAGCCAATCGTTTTCCAGGATACAAAGTTCGTGCAGAGAAAGTCTTGGAGAAAGGAAGAGGTTTGAAAAAACTGACAATTGAAGATGCCTTTCTGTAGTAACCTAGTTTGCCAACAGAACTATGAAATATTTTCCAGAGTTCGACGCTACAACAAAATAGAAAAGATCTACCAAAACGTGCCATGTCCAAAGCCAGTCATGACATACGACAGGCATATGGTTGGAGTCTCTTCTGGTTAATACACGATACAAATTAGATCAAACAATTTTTACCACAGAATATTCTTCCATATGGCATTCAATAGTAGCAGTGAATGCGTTGCTCCGGCAAAGATGAAACCTTGACAGCTCTGAAACTTGGTTGCTATTAGCAGACTTTAAGTGTGCGGAAGCTGAAGATTTAGCAAAGTACGTGGACGACGTTCTTATGCCGATGTCATCCCAAGTCGTACGACTAAACGAATTGAATCAATTGAATATTTGGACTTCTAGACAGCAGTGAAAGATTCTTGAATGCAATGGAAAATCTTTTGTTTCAAAAGAAACTGTTTCGAGATATTCCACACGACATCATATTTTAAATAAATAATTTGCAAAATGTATTAAAATATTTTTTATTCGAATTCCGCACAGTGTTGTCCTATATATGCCACCTTGATAAAAAGTTCCCGGAATTTATTCAGAAAACTAAAAATACAAGTTTATTAATCCCTTCAAAGTATTCTCCATCGAGTGCAACACACTTATGCCAGCCTTTGATCCAATCCTCGAAACATTTTGTAGATTTGGTTTTCGGTATGTTCAACAATGCTTCCTACGATTTTTCCTTTACTTCCTCTTGGCTGCTGAAACGCGTTCCCCGTAAAGGTTTTTTAACGCGATTGAACAGAAAGAAGCCATAGTGAGCCAGGGAGTGGATACGGTGGCTGTTGGGTGGCATTTGTTGCATTTCTCATCAAAAAAATACGAATAATAATAATAGCACTGTGCATTATCATGGTGCAAAATCCACGAGTTTTCTGCCCACAATTCTGGTCTCTTTCGGCGAATTGATTCACGCAAACGTCTCATAACGCCCAAATAATACTCAGACCATCTTACAAAAAATTCATAATGCACTACACCGTTGTAATGCATGAAAACCGTGAGCAATGCCTTCATTTTTGACTGAAAACTACGTGTTTTTGTTTTGGTCTCGGTTCATTTGGATTGCGTGTCGTACTCATAAACCCACGTCGCGTCTCCAGTAGTGATCCTTTTGATGAATGTGGGATCATGTCTTTTGCGACGTCCATTTCTAAAGTTGTAAAAAGTCGCCAACACACACAGCTATGACGCTAAGATTAAGAGGAAATATCATCAAAAGATTTACCAACTTAACAAAAAAAAAAAAAAAAGATAGAACTCAAATTGGAACGATGGGATCGCCACACGGTGGTTATTCCGGGAACTTTTAGATCAACGTGGTATAACCAGAAAACACCCAATTTTTCCATCCTCATTCAAACAAATTAAATGTCCTGAAACACTTGTTTTTTATTTATCAAAATCTATCGCATACATGTTTTTGATGAAAAAAAAAATCATGCAGTACTGAGTTAAATTGAAGGTCGTAATCAGTAAGTAAGCATTGCGCGTTTTGTGGATTAAGTAATGCACCAAGCAGGCAAAGGCATAGAAAAATTACAAAATAACTATCGACCAAAATCCTCCAGATCCAATAACGTAAACAGTTTTTTGGAACAAAAAAGTCATGTTGTTCCTGAACGAAACGCAAATGACTATTTTTTCTCGCAGTTTTTTTGGAACAACACGAACACTTTTGAGAAATGTGTTTATTGCAGAAGCAGAAGATGAAATACTGGTGTCCCGAAAACTCATTGCATTGCTCAAAATTCCCCTTGCGACTATTGCTTCTCATAATTTGACCAGCGGAAGACAAATTTTGGCACCGCGACTCCAACTGTTTGTACAGCAAAAGACTTTAGACTTTAGAGAAGAAATATTGGCTTTTAGTTGCTGCAATTGAATCAACGTGTTGTCTTCGAATTTTCACGAATTTAAGAGTATGTTAAGAGGAATGAAAGTCATTCAGAGGATACAGGTTTTTAGTAATAAAACCTCCATTGACATACCCCATAATATAACATCATCATCATGACATCATTGAGACGAATGTTGTATAAAGACCTTGGTATGATGCCATACAAAGTCCAATTGGTTCAGGAGTTGAAGCCAACTGACCATCCAATGCGTTTTCGCTTCGCTAAGTGGGCCTGCGATCGACTTACAGAAGATGCCGATTTTGCCAAAAAAATCATCTTTTCAGATGAAGCTCATTTTGATCTTGGCGGGTATGAAAACAAGCAAAATTGTCGCATTTGGGGAACAGAAAACCCGCACGCATACACTGAAAAGCCGATGCACCCAAAACGAGTCACTGTTTGGTGCGGATTTTGGTCCAGAGGCATAATTGGGCCATTTTTCTTCGAAAATGAGCAAGGAGTGGCCATTACAGTCAATGGCGATCGTTATCGGGCCATGTTGAACGAATTTTTGTTCACAAAAATTGAAGAGGAGGATATTGGCAACATTTGGTTTCAACAGGACGGCGCTACATGCCACACAGCCGAAGCTACACTCGATGTTTTGCGCCCTGTTTTTGAAGATCGCATTATCAGCCGCAGAGCTGATGTAGTTTGGCCACCTCAGAGCTGCGATTTGACACCGTTGGACTATTATTTGTGAGGTGCCCTCAAAGATAAGTGTTACGCCGACAAGCCAGAGACAATTGACGCTTTAAAGGACAATATTCGTGAAGCCATTGGTGAAATACAGCTGCACACAATCGATAATGTGCTTAAAAATTGGACCGATCGTGTAGGCTACTGCATGGCCAGCCGAGGCAGCCATTTGAATGAAATTATTTTCCATTATTAACCGGAAGGATTGTACTTTCAAATAAAAGAGAAAAAGAAATTTGAGAAAATGTTCAGCAGTTTTTTTTTTAGCATTTTCAAAAAAAAAGTTATTTGGCGGACCCTTTAATTAAAGTATGAAAATACTGAGAATAAAGCTGGAGTTTAATTATTCTATTATCGGAATTAAATTATATTCGAGGGACAATCATTTTTTGGGTTCACTTTCAAGTTGATCTAAATCCTGGCCTACGGAGACTATTGGAATTTTTCGTGTAATATTTCCTGCGATGAGTATAAGATGAATTACTTTCGACCAGCAATGGTCTGTAACAAGATCCTTATTTCTCCTTTGCACATAGTCTTCGATAATGCCTATAAGCCTCGACGTATAATATAAATCCAACTGCCTGTTAACATATAAACAGTACGAAACATTTAAAAAAATTTTGTAAATTCATTAATAAACAGAAAAAAATATAATAGGTCCAAGAATAGATACTTGAGGTATTCCAAATAGAATTATTCTTGGTTGAAAAAGTAGTTGTACGTTACTCACCCAAACTATTAGCTAGCTAGTCTGAAGTACGTCCCACAGCCTTTTAACTGATTCTGAAGTATTTATGAAGCTTACTCTTAAAATTTGCGCAATTCGCTGTGTCAAAAGCCCTAAAAAAATTAAGTAGACACCAGACTTGTTGCTTTGTGCATCAAATTGTTGGCTCGCGAGAACGAGAAAAGGATGCAAAGGACACAATTCGATTGTATTTGTGTATCTTCTTATTCAAACTGGCCCAGAATCACCATCGATATTGTTAAGTTTGTGTTTTGCATATCCAAGTTATTAGCACCATGAGTCTATTGTAATGCAATGCGCACACCATTAACATCAATGTGATGACAATTATAATGGTTTGCAGAAAAAAAAGAAGTGCACACACATCAAAGCTGAAAACACTTTCACTTTCCTGGTACAAAAAAAACAACAACAAAGCAGCTTAAAAAAACATTCAATGGAGTGGTTCTTTTTTTTATTACTAGCATTTCCTTTTTGTCTGTTTATTATTAGCCAGCTCTTTGGACGTACATTGTCGCTTTTATTGCAAATTAAATCTAACATCCAATTACAATAGTGTGCCCCCCACCTCCCTCTGCCAGTGTAATGGTGAAGAATAATATTTGTTAGTTGGTTAGGAGCATGACTTTTCGGTCAGTATTTGATTGGGGCCCGGCTGCGCCTGCGCTCACCAAGGCCAGACAGACAGTCGGTCGAGAGCAGGAATGGGGAGTCAAGCAATGCGATAGACGAGCCGCACCATGTACATTCATATGCACATATATTTTTTCTACTCTTGGATTTGTGTGCATGTTTTGTTTGTTTGGCCAACGATGGTGTCGACGGGATGGTCAAATTGTGGTTATCAACTGAACGCGCGCACTTCTTGATTGGCCATTACGCAATCTGATAGATGGCGGTCATATTGATGTTATAATGGAATCTTAATTGATCGCACAGACGACGGACGGTCTCTTTGCAGTACAGTGAATTAAGTATTTTAATAAAACTCGATGACAAAAAGAGGCTAGATGGTTCCTATGCTTTCGAAATATTTGCCATAAGTTAAGCTTAGACTTTTGAAAGGTCAGGTGCGCAATCTGTCACACGAATTAGATTGTCGTGAATGATGTGGTGCATGAACACCTTAATTTGGTGGTGGTCTTTTATTTTTATAAAGAATTACAAAGCCACTCCTTGGACCCGCAGATCTTTGTGAAAGCTTTATATAAGGTGGGATAGCTCTTGGTTTCTTTTTAAATCATATTTTTTTGACAACGACAGCTTTTCTGCGTTTAAAAAATGGACTGATTGAATGGATTGAACAACTCCTAGTGGCAATTGACAGGACATCCTACCAATCAAGTCATTTTGGCTCTGCTTACAATCTAGAGACAATAAGTACACTCAAATATGATATTGGTCGAAATACTCATACAGCAGTGGCCGAAAACATCGATAATGAAATGAAAAATTAAGCTGACAGTCTAGTAACATACCAGCAACAAGCGTTGAAAAATATTGAACAGTGGTTATAACCTCTTCAAAAAAAAACCAACAGATGACACCCCATGCCTCACCACTTTTATTAGCGTAATGAACGCGTTGAAACGAACGGCCTTAAGGGGTTATTCTAGTCTAGAAGCATGAATTTCATATAATTTTTGAAGAGTCATAAAAAAAGGCAAAAAATATTTTCAGTATCCATTTTTTTATTAGTTATTTATTAACATAACAAGAATACAGAAAAAAATCAAAAAAATAAAAGTTGAAATTTTCAAAAATTAGCAGTTGATGAAGTGGAGGTCTCAAAAAATTGGCGCGTAATCATACCTACGATTTCAATCCTCCTAACAATCAGAAACCAAAAAAAAAGGTTATTAATCTAAAATAAAGTCGCAATGTCTGGAACTACGGAAAATTTGGAAAGATTTTTATGTCCATGAAGTTAGAACCGACATATTGGAATTTCAACTTAAAATAATTGTGCTAAAATGGGCTTGGTTTGTGCTATCACGTGCCGTATCGCAAAAAAAAAATTTCTTAAAGGATTTAATTTTTATAGGGAGGTCCTTTTTCTCATGTGAAGTTGGCCCTGTGTTTTGATTCGATAGGAACGTTACTCCTCCATTTTTTAGAAATATTAAAACTCCAGCCGCATAACAATTTTAACGTTACGACTGGAAGCAATTTTCGTTAGAATGTCATGTCGTTTTCGGCGAATGTTTAATTCTTAACCTTCTTCAGAAGATTGATTTATATACACTTAAAGTCGATGCTAACAGTTCATGTGATAATCAACAGGGCTTTACAGTGCGAAATGCGATCTCTTCATAGAAATGTCAAGGCCATATCTGCTTCGTTGAAACTGAATCTACGCCGTCAAAGCTAATACAATTTTTTGTTCGCCGAAAACGACACGACATTCTAAAGAATGCTGCTTAGTCAGTGCATGTTATTTTACAAATGATTAAATACAAATTTACGAACTTTTATTAATACTGTGCCAGCTGATTAGCCAATTAAGTGTGTAAACATTTTATTTATTATATAATGTTGATCGATACCAACGATTTTTTTTCGTAGTCGTTTGAGAAACTAAGACTTATTTGGTTTCAATTCGATTCGATGGGTGGAGCCCGAAAATGGGACGGATGATTTGATATCGACTTATTGAAAGCTTAAAGGATTTACTAAACACCCTGCTTTCAGTATTATGTCTTCACAGCAGTGCTACAAAAATCCATTCAAACCACAAAACAAACTTAGAACTATAGCACGAATTAGTGCAAAATTTTTCGATAATTTAATTTTAACAATTAATTCTTCCTCCTTTTCTTGCTATGCTGCTTTGAATTCTTTCTAAATAGCGGTTTTTAACTGCAAAAAAACTCGAACTGGCGTCCCTCTGAGTAAACCCTCTTCGACAATATGCTCAATATACCCATCCATTGGGTTTAAGTCAGGACTTAGAGCAGGCCAACGTAGAGTGGGGATATTTCTCGACTTAAAAAAGTTTTTTGCGTATGCTGAAACGTGCATGTAAGGTCCATTCTTTGAACGGCAAAGTAAACAGAAACGAAACCAGAACTTCAGATATCTGGCCGATATTGCATAAGATCCGGCCAGATCACCAGGCGCCCAGAAACACAGGAAAAGTAACAAGCATCCCAACCACGCTTTAATATCGCAGCCAGGCAGAAATATGGTTAAAAACTAGAACGGCAAAGTAAACGAAAACAAGAGGATGTTGCATAAAATCCGAACAGATCACCAGGCGCCCAGAAACGCAGGAAAAGTAGCAAGCATCTCAACCACGCTTTAATATCGCACGCCAGGCGGAGACCTGGTTCAAAACATGAACGGCAAAGTAAACAAAAACGAAACCAGAACTGCAGATATCTGGCCGATATTTCATAAGATCCGGCCAGATCACCAAGCGCCCAGAAACACAGGAAAAGTAACAAGCATCCCAACCACGCTTTAATATCGCAGCCAGGCAGAAATCTGGTTCAAAACTTGAAAGGCAAAGTAAACGAAAACAAGAGGATGTTGCATAAAATCCGACCAGATCACCAGGCGCCCAGAAACGCAGGAAAAGTAACAAGCATCCCAACCACGGTTTGATATAGCACGCCAGGCAGAAATCTGGTTCAAAACTTGAACGGCAAAGTAAACGAAAACAAGAGGATGTTGCATAAAATCCGAACAGATCACCAGGCGCCCAGAAACGCAGGAAAAGTAACAAGCATCTCAACCACGCTTTAATATCGCACGCCAGGCGGAGACCTGGTTCAAAACATGAACGGCAAAGTAAACAAAAACGAAACCAGAACTGCAGATATCTGGCCGATATTTCATAAGATCCGGCCAGATCACCAAGCGCCCAGAAACACAGGAAAAGTAACAAGCATCCCAACCACGCTTTAATATCGCACGCCAGGCGGAAACCTGGTTCAAAACTTGAAAGGCAAAGTAAACAAAAACGAAACCAGAAGTGCAGATATCTGGCCGATATTGCATAAAATCCGGCCAGATCACCAGGCGCCCAGAAACACAGGAAAAGTAACAAGCATCCCAACCACGGTTTGATATAGCACGCCAGGCAGAAATCTGGTTCAAAACTTGAACGGCAAAGTAAACGAAAACAAGAGGATGTTGCATAAAATCCGACCAGATCACCAGGCGCCCAGAAACGCAGGAAAAGTAACAATCATCCCAACCACGATTTAATATCGCAGCCAGGCAGAAATCTGGTTCAAAACTTGAACGGCAAAGTAAACGAAAACAAGAGGATGTTGCATAAAATCCGACCAGATCACCAGGCGCCCAGAAACGCAGGAAAAGTAACAAGCATCTCAACCACGCTTTAATATCGCACGCCAGGCGGAGACCTGGTTCAAAACATGAACGGCAAAGTAAACAAAAACGAAACCAGAACTGCAGATATCTGGCCGATATTTCATAAGATCCGGCCAGATCACCAAGTGCCCAGAAACACAGGAAAAGTAACAAGCATCCCAACCACGCTTTAATATCGCACGCCAGGCGGAAACCTGGTTCAAAACTTGAAAGGCAAAGTAAACAAAAACGAAACCAGAATTGCAGATATCTGGCCGATATTGCATAAAATCCGGCCAGATCACCAGGCGCCCAGAAACACAGGAAAATTAACAAGCATCCCAACCACGGTTTGGTATAGCACGCCAGGCAGAAATCTGGTTCAAAACTAGAACGGCAAAGTAAACAAAAACAGGCCGATATTGCATAAAATCCGGCCAGATCACCAGGCGCCCAGAAACGCAGGAAAAGTAACAAGCATCCCAACCACGGTTTGGTATAGCACGCCAGGCAGAAATCTGGTTCAAAACTTGAACGGCAAAGTAAACAAAAACAGGCCGATATTGCATAAAATCCGGCCAGATCACCAGGCGCCCAGAAACGCAGGAAAAGTAACAAGCATCCCAACCACGCTTTGATATAGCACGCCAGGCAAAAATATGGTTCAAAACTTGAACGGCAAAGTTAACAAAAACGAAACCAGAACTGCAGATATCTGGTCGATATTGCATAAAATCCGGCCAGATCACCAGGCGCCCAGAAACACAGGAAAAGTAACAAGCATCCCAACCACGATTTAATATCGCACGCCAGGCAGAAATCTGGTTCAAAACTTGAAAGGCAAAGTAAACAAAAACGAAACCAGAATTGCAGATATCTGGCCGATATTGCATAGAATCCGACCAGATCACTAGGCGCCCAGAAACACAGGAAAAGTAACAACCATCCCAACCACAGTTTGATATAGCACGCCAGGCAGAAATCTGGTTCAAAACTTGAACGGCAAAGTAAACGAAAACAAGAGGATGTTGCATAAAATCCGACCAGATCACCAGGCGCCCAGAAACACAGGAAAAGTAACAAGCATCCCAACCACGATTTAATATCGCACGCCAGGCAGAAATCTGGTTCAAAACTTGAACGGCAAAGTAAACAAAAACAAGAGGATGTTGCATAAAATCCGACCAGATCATCAGGCGCCCAGAAACGCAGGAAAAGTAACAAGCATCCCAACCACGATTTAATATCGCAGCCAGGCAGAAATCTGGTTCAAAACTTGAACGGCAAAGTAAACAAAAACAAGCCGATATTGCATAAAATCCGGCCAGATCTCCAGGCGCCCAGAAACGCAGGAAAAGTAACAAGAATCCCAACCACGATTTAATATCGCAGCCAGGCAGAAATCTGGTTCAAAACTTGAACGGCAAAGTAAACGAAAACAAGAGGATGTTGCATAAAATCCGACCAGATCACCAGGCGCCCAGAAACACAGGAAAAGTAACAAGCATCCCAACCACGATTTAATATCGCACGCCAGGCAGAAATCTGGTTCAAAACTTGAACGGCAAAGTAAACAAAAACAAGAGGATGTTGCATCAAATCCGACCAGATCATCAGGCGCCCAGAAACGCAGGAAAAGTAACAAGCATCCCAACCACGATTTAATATCGCAGCCAGGCAGAAATCTGGTTCAAAACTTGAACGGCAAAGTAAACAAAAACAAGAAGATGTTGCATAAAATCCGACCAGATCACCAGGCGACCAGAAACGCAGGAAAAGTAACAAGCATCCCAACCACGCTTTGATATAGCACGCCAGGCAAAAATATGGTTCAAAACTTGAACGGCAAAGTAAACAAAAACAAGCCGATATTGCATAAAATCCGGCCAGATCTCCAGGCGCCCAGAAACGCAGGAAAAGTAACAAGAATCCCAACCACGATTTAATATCGCAGCCAGGCAGAAATCTGGTTCAAAACTTGAACAGCAAAGTAAACGAAAACAAGAGGATGTTGCATAAAATCCGACCAGATTACCAGGCGCCCAGAAACGCAGGAAAAGTAACAAGCATCCCAACCACTTTTTGATATAGCACGCCAGGCAAAAATATGGTTCAAAACTTGAACGGCAAAGTAAATAAAAACGAAACCAGAAGTGCAGATATCTGGCCGATATTGCATAAAATCCGGCCAGATCACCAGGCGCCCAGAAACACAGGAAAAGTAACAAGCATCCCAACCACGGTTTGATATAGCACGCCAGGCAGAAATCTGGTTCAAAACTTGAACGGCAAAGTAAACGAAAACAAGAGGATGTTGCATAAAATCCGACCAGATCACCAGGCGCCCAGAAACGCAGGAAAAGTAACAATCATCCCAACCACGATTTAATATCGCAGCCAGGCAGAAATCTGGTTCAAAACTTGAACGGCAAAGTAAACAAAAACAAGCCGATATTGCATAAAATCCGGCCAGATCTCCAGGCGCCCAGAAACGCAGGAAAAGTAACAAGAATCCCAACCACGATTTAATATCGCAGCCAGGCAGAAATCTGGTTCAAAACTTGAACGGCAAAGTAAACGAAAACAAGAGGATGTTGCATAAAATCCGACCAGATCACCAGGCGCCCAGAAACACAGGAAAAGTAACAAGCATCCCAACCACGATTTAATATCGCACGCCAGGCAGAAATCTGGTTCAAAACTTGAACGGCAAAGTAAACAAAAACAAGCCGATATTGCATAAAATCCGGCCAGATCTCCAGGCGCCCAGAAACGCAGGAAAAGTAACAAGAATCCCAACCACGATTTAATATCGCAGCCAGGCAGAAATCTGGTTCAAAACTTGAACAGCAAAGTAAACGAAAACAAGAGGATGTTGCATAAAATCCGACCAGATTACCAGGCGCCCAGAAACGCAGGAAAAGTAACAAGCATCCCAACCACGCTTTGATATAGCACGCCAGGCAAAAATATGGTTCAAAACTTGAACGGCAAAGTAAACAAAAACGAAACCAGAACTGCAGATATCTGGCCGATATTGCATAAAATCCGGCCGGATCACCAGGCGCCCAGAAACACAGGAAAAGTAACAAGCATCCCTACCACGGTTTGATATAGCACGCCAGGCAGAAATCTGGTTCAAAACTTGAACGGCAAAGTAAATGAAAACAAGAGGATGTTGCATAAAATCCGACCAGATCACCAGGCGCCCAGAAACGCAGGAAAAGTAACAAGCATCCCAACCACGATTTAATATCGCAGCCAGGCAGAAATCTGGTTCAAAACTTGAACGGCAAAGTAAACGAAAACAAGAGGATGTTGCATAAAATCCGACCAGATCACCAGGCGCCCAGAAACGCAGGAAAAGTAACAAGCATCCCAACCACGATTTAATGTCGCAGCCCGGCAGAAATCTGGTTCAAAACTTGAACGGCAAAGTAAACGAAAACAAGAGGATGTTGCATAAAATCCGACCAGATCACCAGGCGCCCAGAAACGCAGGAAAAGTAACAAGCATCCCAACCACGCTTTGATATAGCACGCCAGGCAAAAATATGGTTCAAAACTTGAACGGCAAAGTAAACAAAAACGAAACCAGAACTGCAGATATCTGGCCGATATTGCATAAAATCCGGCCAGATCACCAGGTGCCCAGAAACACAGGAAAAGTAACAAGCATCCCAACCACGGTTTGATATAGCACGCCAGGCAGAAATCTGGTTCAAAACTTGAACGGCAAAGTAAACAAAAACAAGCCGATATTGCATAAAATCCGGCCAGATCTCCAGGCGCCGAGAAACGCAGGAAAAGTAACAAGAATCCCAACCACGATTTAATATCGCAGCCAGGCAGAAATCTGGTTCCAAACTTGAACGGCAAAGTAAACGAAAACAAGAGGATGTTGCATAAAATCCGACCAGATCACCAGGCGCCTAGAAACGCAGGAAAAGTAACAAGCATCCCAACCACGCTTTGATATAGCACGCCAGGCAAAAATATGGTTCAAAACTTGAACGGCAAAGTAAACAAAAACGAAACCAGAACTGCAGATATCTGGCCGATATTGCATAAAATCCGGCCAGATCACCAGGCGCCCAGAAACACAGGAAAAGTAACAAGCATCCCAACCACGGTTTGATATAGCACGCCAGGCAGAAATCTGGTTCAAAACTTGAACGGCAAAGTAAACAAAAACAAGCCGATATTGCATAAAATCCGGCCAGATCTCCAGGCGCCGAGAAACGCAGGAAAAGTAACAAGAATCCCAACCACGATTTAATATCGCAGCCAGGCAGAAATCTGGTTCAAAACTTGAACGGCAAAGTAAACGAAAACAAGAGGATGTTGCATAAAATCCGACCAGATCACCAGGCGCCCAGAAACGCAGGAAAAGTAACAAGCATCCCAACCACGATTTAATATCGCAGCCAGGCAGAAATCTGGTTCAAAACTTGAACGGCAAAGTAAACAAAAACAAGGGGATGTTGCATAAAATCCGACCAGATCACCAGGCGCCCAGAAACGCAGGAAAAGTAACAAGCATCCCAACCACGATTTAATATCGCAGCCAGGCAGAAATCTGGTTCAAAACTTGAACGGCAAAGTAAACAAAAACAAGAAGATGTTGCATAAAATCCGACCAGATCACCAGGCGCCCAGAAACGCAGGAAAAGTAACAAGCATCCCAACCACGATTTAATATCGCAGCCAGGCAGAAATCTGGTTCAAAACTTGAACGGCAAAGTAAACAAAAACAAGAGGATGTTGCATAAAATCCGACCAGATCACCAGGCGCCCAGAAACGCAGGAAAAGTAACAAGCTTCCCAACCACGATTTAATATCGCAGCCAGGCAGAAATCCGGTTCAAAACTTGAACGGCAAAGTAAACAAAAACAAGCCGATATTGCATAAAATCCGGCCAGATCTCCAGGCGCCCAGAAACGCAGGAAAAGTAACAAGAATCCCAACCACGATTTAATATCGCAGCCAGGCAGAAATCTGGTTCAAAACTTGAACGGCAAAGTAAACGAAAACAAGAGGATGTTGCATAAAATCCGACCAGATCACCAGGCGCCCAGAAACGCAGGAAAAGTAACAAGCATCCCAACCACGATTTAATATCGCAGCCAGGCAGAAATCTGGTTCAAAACTTGAACGGCAAAGTAAACAAAAACGAAACCAGAACTGCAGATATCTGGCCGATATTGCATAAAGATCACTCGTACGTTACCGGTGGACGATCGATAACGAAAATGAAGTCTTATTCCAGGACATCAATTTGGTCTCAGGATCAAACATTGAAGGACTGACCAGGTTTTTAGATTAACAAACGAGATCGAAAAATTATTCAAAGACACAAAAAAAAAAATATGTTGTATTCTGGAGATCTTAAAATAAAAACAAAGGGTGCTTATATCTTACCTGGAAAAAAAAATTCTTCCGTGTAAGATACGAAACGATTAGATACTATTCGTATAGATACGGTGATTTGCATTAAATGCAAATTTTGATTATTAAGTGCACCTTTTTCTTTCAATATTCTAATGAAATTTTAGTCAAATCCAAAAATAAGATGTTAAAATGTCTTTGTTTTTTAAAAATAAAAAAAATATGAAAGAATGTTTTTTTAGGAAAACTTTTGTTTTTAAGGTTTTTTCTATGTTTGGACATTTAGTTCAATTATAAAATGATCAGATTTTCACATTTTCAAATTTTATCCATCCTCTTGATACTTAATGGGGAATTCAGATGTCCATGAAGTTAGAACCGACATATTGGAATTTCAACTTCAAAAAATTGTGCTAAAATGTGCTTGGTTTGTGCTATCACGTGCCGTATCGCAAAAAAAAAATTTCTTAAAGGACACAGGGCCAACTTCACATGAGAAAAAGGACTGTTAACATTGACTTTAAGTGTATATAAATCAATCTTCTGAAGAAGGTTAAGAATTAAACAGTCGCCGAAAACGACACGACATTCTAACGAAAATTGCTTCCAGTCGTAACGTTAAAATTGTTATGCGGCTGGAGTTTTAATATTTCTAAAAAATGGAGGAGTAACGTTCCAGGATAAGATGTTTTTTTTTTGTTTGATCGAGGAGTCTCTAAATTTATTATTTATGCATTTTTGTGCTATTGCACAGGATTTTGAGAGTTGATCACATTGTTCTGCAGTATAGATTTTTATAATAAACCTTATAATAAATGCTTAGTGAGTTGGGTTTTCCTTATTTTATCATTTTCTTTTCGGCACATGGTAGCACATGCCGAGCACATCTAGGCACACTAATTATCGTTCCTATCGAATCAAAACACAGGGCCAACTTTACATGAGGAAAAGGACCTCCCTATAAAAATTGCATCCTTTAAGAATTTTTTTTTGCGATACGGCACGTGATAGCACAAACCAAGCACATTTTAGCACAATTTTTTGAAGTTGAAATTCCAATATGTCGGTTCTAACTTCATGGACATAAGATTTTTCACAAAATGACGACTACCTGAAAAAATACAATTTTTTTACCACTTTTTTTTGACTATTTCGAATATGAAAAAAAAGTAATAAAAATTTGGAGTTGGGTATAGTTCCAGACAAAGACAAGTCTATAAAGAAAACTCTCTAAAAATTTGAGGTAAATCGGTCCAGTAGAACCTGAGAAATCGTGGGTATTGTTTTGAAAACGACTGTTGCGAGAAAAACGCGTTTAAAGTTTCTCGCAGTCTAAGTCATGAAATGATATTGTAGACTTATATTTATTCAATCTGCCATTCCTGCTTCATACATCGGACCTGCCTCGACTTCGAAAAAAAACTATTTTCCGCGTTTCTCTCTTTATATCGAGCAGTTCTGGCCTTTTTTGATGCACTCGTAAAACTGGTGTCTTCCTGTGCCGTGAATCTATTGCCGTGAAATCGCCTTTTTGTTTGTCGATCTGGACGCGTTATCCTTTGCGCTGAGGGTTTTTTTTATCCATATTACTAAAAAAGGCACGTCCACGTGGTTTGAAGGTTAGAATTAAACTGTTAGCAGCTGGACGTAAGTGAACACTAAATATAAAATATAAAGTCACCTTGGGTTCTTGTATTACAATATATATAAAGGACGAAATGTTTTACGGAGAAATATGGATTCGGGTGGACGGAGAATCCCTTATGTCTAACATATATGAATCACATAGACTTCCAAACGAATGTAGTACCTTTGAGTTTGAAATTTTCGCCATTCAAAATCAGCAAACACTTTCTTCCTCCTCATGAGAATGACATTTCAATATTTTTTTAAGTTCCGCGATCCCGAGAAACTTGCCAAGCTTTGAGTTTAATAATTTTCATATCACTTTTTTTCAATTTTCGTAGGAGCTGATCTCATACACGTAATCACGTTAAAACGAAAGAACAAAGAACGCAACTCAAATTAGCCACAGTAAAAATAAGAGCTATGAGTTCTAGAGATTTCTAGATATCGAATGAATCGTCAAAAGGGGCCGATTTTTTTGTCTTTGGAAGCCATAAGAATAGAAGATGAAAAGGAAGCTTTTTAACGACTTGAAATATGTGAAAAATAGGGCCTATCGCTGGCCAAATTTCTCTAGAACTGTTTTACAAGGGTTTATAAAAAGGTATCATAATTGATATCTTAAGGAAGTTAATTTAGTCCACCGCGTCACATTTTGAAAACAAAATTTTTATCTTTGCTCTTCCGAACCGCCTCTCCAGTCCATTACCTCACCGCTCATATATTTTACAGATTCACGTCGGAGTTGCTATTTTAGCCTGAAAATTGGAAGCCAGATCTAAAAAAAAAAGAGGATGTTCGATGAATCCGAAACTGGCTTTTCGAATGGCGGCCATCGAAATCCGGCTTAAAAATTCTGCCCTAAGTTATTCCTTGAAAGTTTATTGCATGCTTCTGATTTGTTTGCATTGTAAGAACTAGTGTTTCACTTTTTCAGGTAACTTTTATTACAATTCCATCGACACCACAAAATATTATTAAGAACGGCTATAGCCGTTTGGGACTTTGAATTTCTTCGGTGTTTTTGAAGATGGTCTTTTCCAAATCTTGAAATGGTTTTGCATTTCAGAATCAAAGTGATGGATCCACGTAACGTCCGTGGATATACACCAGTTCAAAATTCTGTCTGAGTCGGCGTTATAACGGGTTTTTCAACAGGGACGCTACAAAAGTAGAGCGACAGGGACAGCAAACGACGCCATATATCTTGCCGCTGTTTTGACATTTCTCTTCAGTAAGGTTTGCCATTTCATGATGGAAAGATGAAATTCGACAACAACGAGTCGAAATTATTAAAATTTACTACCGAACGTTACGAGCCTTACGTTAAGAGTTCTACGTCCAATTTATGGTCGTCATAATCGTCCTAGCAGATCAACAATTGAGCGTCTAGTAGAAAAATTTGAATCCACAAGCACAGTACAAAATGTTCACGTGCCAGTGAGACAAAGACATGCCCGTAGTGTCGGAAATATTGCTGCCGCTGAGTCTTCAGTTGCAGAAAGCCCAAATGTGTCTCTCACACGTCGTTCTCAAGCGTTGGGCATTTCTGTGACGTCGTTGTGGCGAATTTTGCGAAAAGATCTTGGCCTACATCCTTACAAGATTAAATTGACGCAAGAACTGAAGCCGCTTGACCACCAGAAGCGTCGTATGTTCGTGAATTGGGCTGAGCAACAACTTGAAAATGATTCGGATTTTCATCGAAAAATCATCTTCAGCGATGAGGCTCATTTCTGGCTGAATGGCTCCGTCAATAGGTCAGGCAGCAATCCACACGTACTCTATGAGTCATCATTGCATCCCGAAAAAATTACGGTTTGGTGTGGTTTATGGGCCGGCGGCGTCATTGGGTCGTACTTCTTCCGTGATGATCAAGACCAGCACGTTACTGTAAATGGGGATCGCAACCGTTCAATGATGACCGAATATTTTTGGCCCCAATTGGATGATATGGACTTGGAGGATATGTGGTTCCAACAGGACGGCGCCACAAGCCACACAGCGAATGTCACATTCAATTTATTGAAAACCAAGTTTGGAGAACGTTTTATCTCACGAAATGGTCCAGTCGCTTGGCCGCCTCGGTCGTGCGATTTGACGCCGTTAGACTATTTCCTATGCCAACAAGGCAGCGACGATTGATGAACTTCGAACGTGAAATTGCAGCAGTATCGGCCGATTTATGCTTGAAAACCGTCGAAAATTGGGTTCAGCGTCTGGACTTCTGCAAGCGTGCCCGTGGTGGCCATGCAAAAGAAATCGAACGTACTTTCACAGGAATAAAGAATTTCATTGATATCCAAAACCGTTTTTGTTTTATTTAAAAAAATTTTTGCAGCGCTCTTATTGAAAACCCTGTTATGAGTCGCCAAATCAAAATCACTAACGTGTCAAAACAGCTTGCTTACAATATGTCTTACGTTTTTGAAATTGATGAGCACTTAGTGCTGTAGCCATCTATTGACAAACAGCGAGAACTAGGTTGAGCACCTTAGATATCCTTCATTCTCCATCAATTTAAATTTTCAAAATTTTGTTCAAAATTTTTTAGAGTGAAAAATAAAATGAAGTCGTCAACGTAATAATTTTATTTTGCCACAGAAAAAATATTCTAAATTTAACACAAAAAAAAAAACCGTCTGGCCCCTTTTGTTGAGCCGACAATATCCAACCTTAGTTATAAGTCTAATTTTAATGTTTTTTTTTAGGGGTTTACAAGTTTAATATGAAAAAAAAAACACTTGAAGCTTATGTAAGTATCTGTGATATTAGCTTTTTTAACAGATAATTTTATGCCTTTACTGTTTAAAAATGATTTTGGCCATATGCGTGCCCCGGCTAGCTTGAATTTAGCGCAAATGTGAAACTCAATTTTCGACAATTTTATCGATTTTTTTACTTCTTAATCGTCCAATGTCTCTGGTTTATAGGAATAGACCGGTGACTTTAAATTCCCCGGAAAAAAGTAATCGAAAGGTGTGAGATCGCAGGATCATGAAGGCCAGTTCTTAGGTTCATTGATGGTGTCGCACGCCGTTTGGCACGTTGATCCATTTTAAGATGCTCTCTCACGTCAATGCCATTCAACTGAGGAACGAAGAATACAGAAATCTTTCCTTTGATGGTAACATAGCATAAGAAAAAACGGACCGATGGTTCCATCAGTTCTAAAGTCTAGAAATTTAAAAAAAAACGATTTTTTATATTTTCAAAGTTTAACTAGTCAAGAATAAATCTACAAGAGGATTTTTCAAAATTCAATTTATTTTCGGAGATATCGGCATTTTTCTGACCCGGCATCCAAACTGATTCGGCCAGAACTAATCGAACAAAAGACATTAGGGCATTAGGTCATTAGACATTCTTCGTTTACCTGAATCCATATTTCTCAATAAAACCTTTTGTCCTTTGTATATATTGTAATACAAGAACCCAAAATTAAAAAATTGTGAAATATTTTTTTTTAATAAAATGGATAAAAAATCCTCAGCGCAAAGGACTACGCGTCCAGATCGAGCAACAAAAAGAAGGTTTAAAGGCAATAAATTCACGGCACAGGAAGGCACCAGTTTAACGAGTGCATCAGCAGCAAAATCAAATGGCAAAAAGCTGCAGCTGTAGGTACATTACAGGAGTTTGACCTCGAAAATCCTTCTCTGTGTGATGAAGTTTTGAAAATTATAAAGCCAATTTACGAGAGTTTATTATCAGAGGAATTATTGACTCGATGTTTAGGTTCAGAAACTCAAAATAATAATGAGTCTCTAAACTCTTTGATTTGGACTTTCGATCCAATACTTATGCGTTCCAGACCTAAGATGATTGAGATAGCGACATTTATTGCTGTTTGTGTTTTTAATGAAGGCTTCATTCCCATTTTAAAAATGATGGAGCTTATGGGAATGAAAATTGGCCCGGAAGCTCATTCATTTGCTGTAAAACGAGGCAACGCCCGGATTGACCGCTCCGAGATACGTGCATCCAACGCATCAATGGATGCCAGAACTGCACGATATAAAGAGAGAAACGCGGAAAATTTATTTTTTCGAAGTCGAGGAAGGTCCAGGAATGGCAGATTGAATTAATGTAAATCTACAATATCATTTCATGACTTAGACTGCGAAAAACTTTACGCGTTTTTCTCGAAACGGGTGGAACTCTCCGCATCCCCAAATTTTTATTACTTTGTACAAAATTGTTTTTTATTCAGGCAGTCGCCATTTTTTGAAAAAAAATCTTTCCAACTTTTCCGTAGTTCCAGACATTGCGACATTATTCTAGATTAATAATCTTTTTTTTTTTGTGTCAGATTGTTAGGAGGGTTGAAACCGTGGTTATGGTTACGCGCCAATTTTTTAGACCCCCACTTCATCAACTGCTAATTTTTGAAAATTTCAAATTTTATTTTTTTGATTTTTTTCTGTATCCTTTTTTTGTTAATAAATAACTAATAAAAAAATTGATACTAAAATTAGTAATTGCCTTTTTTTATGACACTTCAAAAATTCATGCCTCTAGACTAGAATACCCGCTTAAAGCACACCAAACAGTGCGTCTCGATAAAGGGTTTTGGGTTTTTTTTACTCCAAATTCGTCAATTTTGCTTCTTTACATATCCATTAAACCAAAAATAGGCCTCATCGAAGAACAAAATTTTGTGTTAAAAATGAGAATGAAAGTGAATCATGTTTGAGGTTCATGCATCGAATATGCGACGTGTATCGTTCCGAAGAATCTTCCACAAAGTGGACGGTGGACGACCATGGTTTTCAAAATAAGTTTGCACGCCTTGTTCTGGCCCTAAACTATTCATCGTGAAATGGCAAAACATACAAATCACAAATCAAATTTAGACTATTCCATTGATAGTGTTGCCAGTTTTAAAAAACCAAACCTCTTTTGAAAACATATCTTGGACAAATAAAATAAATACCTCCGTTTCTAATACCAACTCATCCCTGCTAATTTGAAACAAAAGCCACATAAGATGGCACTGTTTTTTTTTTTTAAAACTCAAAGTACCTGGTTGGAATTTTAAGAAGCTTCCAATCTTTGGCACGGTATAACAAGTGAGAAAAATTAAGCCAGCTTAAAAAAGATAGCCCATACTCCACGAACCTACATGCCAATTGTCGAGGCAAGGTACGTATCATAAGCATGACTTAAAAGTGCCACCTCTTCTGCTGCCGCCGCCGCCGCCACAATGGTGCTCACGTAATTCGACCATTCGACCAGGATCATGGTCAAATCACTTTCATCTGGCAAGTGCAGCTCATGACATGTTAAAGTCACTGTTGTTTTTTTTTTGTTGTTTTTATTGTTTGCGTCTTTCTTTTTTTTTCTGGCAAAATTTCCCTCATTTACCGCGTTCATGACTCGAGTGCGTGAACGAAATTTTTCGAATATAAAAAGCAAAAGTTTTGTATCTTCAGCAAAGGTAAGCCTGCATCTAGAGTCGGCCGTCGCCGTCATTGGGCTTGGTTACGTTTCTGTGGCTGAGTAAAGTTTATTGAACCTTTTACTGTGGCAGAGACCCTTTTAAAAATTTGGGCTCGCTCATGAGCTTTATCTAACACGAATTGACGAATCGTCGTAATCACTTGGAATAGTAGTAGACTCAAAGCCAGGTCTTTTGATTCACATAATAGCGTTGCATGCCGACGGACCGACGGGGGGGAATGGCTGATGAACGCGAGTTGGAAACGTTGTTGGAAACGCAATCTGCACACCAAACGGTTGGAGAACGGGTTTTGCGCGATTGTATCTGCGGTTCATTCGCTACGGACTCGAACTTGAGGTCGATGTTATCTTTATGTAACTGCAGCAACGTACCGTGATCGTGGTGGTGGCTTTGCTATTTAGGCCTTTTTTTTTTCTTTGTTTACTTCTTCTTCTTGTTGGTTAACAATTGGGAAATGAGTGTGCTTCGTTTTGTGTTTTCCTTCAACCAACGTCGTTATGTACGTTTGTATGTACCTTTCTCTTTGAGATTGTGTTAGTGTTTTTTTTGACTTTAATTTTTTTTTCGCACAATGAGAGGGAAACAAATTTACGGCATGATTTTTTTTTCTGGCAATACCAATGCGATGATGAGAAGTTCAGGTGTAACGTTGAAGGCTTGTTGCTTGCTAAAAAAAATTCAGATTACTGTCAGTTACCGTTCTGTTTTTTGGAGTGCGTGCTGGTATCCTTTTTGGAATTTATGAGAAAGGAAAAGGGAGAGAGAGAGATTAATGGGAGGCAGTTGCAGTTCTGACTTAATCGATCCAAACTTCACCTTGTCTCTTTAGAGACCTGAATTGGAAGGAATTTACTTTCTTGGATTTCTTTTTCGGCGTCCTTCTTGTACTTGTGACGGTTTCGGTTTTTTTTTTCATTTTTCATCCGGTTTTGAGAAAGTTTAACTGCGGCAGAAATGAGTTGGAGCAAAAGATATATAAATAAATTAAGGCTTTTTATTGTCAAGGTTAATCAAGAAGAAATTCATTGCTAAAGTTGGATTTATGAACTTTATTCTAACAACAACATTGCGATGACTTCAGAAAGTCTTTTTTCCTTGTAAATACTTGTCTGTTAAACTGTAACTTGACAAATTAAGTTAAAAAGGGCTACAATACCCAAAGCGCGCTTAGTTTTTTTAGTCGTTTGTGAAAAAATTTTAAGATCGTATTCCCTCATCTTCCATTCCAATACTCGTGGAGAATCACAATCCAGCTGATCGCTGGTTCAAAAATTCCAGATCCTGTTTAACCTTATTCTGCTCTATTCCACGTGGAACGGATCTAACTTTGCATGAGGAAAATAGCATGATAAGTACTCAAGGGTCTTGATATTCATAGATCCGGCAGTGCAAATTGTATTCCTTCAATATTTTCATCTTTCCTTTTTTCTAGTCAGAAAATATGCCAAAATGTCGCTTTGCATCGTTAATAGGACCAGAAAAACATTTCACTATATTTTGATTAATATGTAGCAGAATAAAATACATCATTAAAAATCCAATTGTTTATTACTTGTATTATGTTATATTTAATTTCATTGCAACCAAAATGTTAATTCAAATAATAGGAACATAAACATTTAATAAAACTATATAAACTATTTTAAAAAAATAATTTTTACAGAAAATGAAGCTTCAATTGTAAGGACATTCAATTCATTTAATTCACTTTAAAGTTTCAATGGACATATCTGTTGACTGATTTGGTTATCGTGTTGATTTTATTGGAAATTCTTCTATAGTTTGTTGAATTGTTTCAACAATTTCTTTGTAACAATTGATCACGCCTGTCTTAGAGTTTGTTACTTTAAAACTACGTGAAATAAGATGCACCGCTTTCGAAATAAGAACTTTTTTTCAATAACCACTTCAGGTGCAACAATATCATCTTCCAAATCGTGTTCATAATTCATACCAGTGCTATATCAATAATTCGTCAATATTGCGCTCCTTCATATGCCAACATGATGTTGTATGTTACTTTTTCCAGAACACGTTCATGGTTAGTTTTTCCTCTCCAAGAGTTTCTGCGATAAGCTGAGTAAACGTAAGTCGTAGATCTTAACACTTGAAGTTACATATGACAACTTGGGCCATTTGTTGTATGATGGCGGTACTATTTGGATGCATAAAAATAATTTTTCTTTCTTCAGAAAATTCATCAGAATAAATTGGCTGTCCGCGTCTGTCTGTGACTGCGCAATTTTCCACTCATTCTTTGACTAGAACCGGTCATCCAGATCTGCGGAAGATCACACTTTTTCACATTTTTAAAAGCTCTCGGATTTTCAGAATGGTAGACCACAAAAAGCTTAAATTAAAAATCGCCTTCTGTATTTCCTCATAGAAGAAGTGTAGCCCGATCTTTGCTGACTATATGTATATCCAGGACAAAAATTTTTTTGATTTGGAAATGTACTTTCTGCCTAGCAGGCGTTTCCAAAACAGACCTGCTTCATCGACATTCAAAACTCGCTTATCAGAATATCCACCTTCTTCAAAAATTACTTTTAATTGAAGTTTATATATATTTACAGCTGAAGTATAGCTTCTAGCTGCTTCTTCTTTCAATCCAACATTATGTAAATTTGCTCGAGTTTTGGAACGTTCGAACCAGCCACAGTTTATTTCAATTTTTTCTAAATATCCAACACTTCATAAAGGAAAACCTTTTTTAAGATCATTAAACAAGGTCAAGGCCTTTTTTCTGAGTAACAATTTTGCTTGATTTGCTGATTCTGGTTTTGATCCCCAAACGCTAAGGAGTGACTCTATTTCAACCGAAAGAGGACTTTTTTCTTCGTAATTCATTAAGACTGTAATGTTACAGCAGTCTTAACAAACTTAAAATAAAAACGACGCATTTTCGAAACCATGATAATTTTTAAACGTAGCAACTTTAAAATGACGCAAATCGGAACGACGCAAACTGAGGTTTTGGTGTATCCAGAATATTTTCTCTGGTCATGAAATTGCTGATAAATCGGTAAGCTTATGACTGAGAGTATGTTTCTCGTGGCACTCGTGTAACTCAAAGAAAAGAACCACTGTTTACAACTTTGAGGCAGGTGGAAACAAGATTTTGCGGCTCTTGGAATACTCTTGACAACTCAAATTTTAAAATTGTGATATTGGTTCGTTAGTTAGATCTTGGTTATGACGGTCCATTAAAGACTAAAATTCGGGTTCATTTGGCTCATTTAAAAATCTACTATGGAAGAAATCTGTACATTAAAATGGGTTCGCGGCTGATCATAGCTTCATCCAGACGTGAGTATGAATCTGAAAAGTTGCCTTATGCTAGCATAAAAGAGGTCCTCTAGTGGCTGAAAGAAACTACTGAGTAGAGTTCACTTAATTCTTATGGCTAATGCAGGATATTTGCTGGGCTATGATGAAAGAACTATTTTTCTTGTGCTTGTCTTTTGTGAAAGTTGTCGAAGGACCTAAATAATGATGATCATGTATTTTACGGAGTTAACAGTCTTTTGACGGAAAAAGGGTTATACGCGGACGCAGTGATTGAATGAATAGGTATGGACAGAGTTCAAGGAAGTCAGATACGCTCTGATTGAAATCAGACCTAAACGAAATTGGACACCAGAGACTGCTTAGATTAAATGCAACTGAGAGGCTGGTGAAATCTGCAAAGAATGATGAAAGTGTACTTTGAGTAGTAGAGCTTTCCAAAAACAAGAGGACGTCTTCAATGTTTACTCTGGAGAACTTCTGAGGTTCATATTAATATCCGAGAAAAAAATAAATCAGTTTAAGTTTTAGCCGACTTTGGACTGGATTTTATCATGACTAAAAAAATTGTTGAGCATAGCGAAAGAGGATAACACTTTAAAGCTCATAATGTGAGTATCCAAAGATGGCTAAATTATATACATTAAATCTTTTCCGCCTGCACTTAAAGTTAATTCGAAGTCAAAAATCAATGGTTACTTCAGTGACTCCAAGGATATTCTTGGCAAAATAAATACACACAAAGGAATTAACATATTTATTTTATAATTTGAATAAAGTTGCATTTTAACTTTTAGATAAAAATCGAAAGGTAAAAGTTTCATCTAAGAAATTCAGTTTTCCTTTTATTTTTCATTTCGTTTGAGTTTTTTTTAATGCATAGCATGTACACTGCCGCCCATAAGTTTCCAGAGAGACCATTTTTCTCCACAAACATTGCTTTTGTTAATCTTTTTACGCCTTAAACGAACGAGATTCGTGCACAGCCTGTTAAGGGTGATGAAAGAAATAAATCTGTGTTTAAGTTAGTTAGAATAATTTAAAATCAAGGCGAAAATCGATGTTATAAAAAACATGATAATTGCAATATTTTGTTAAAAATTTTCTCTTAAACTATTATTATATATTGGAATACGGATACTTTTTGGATTCTGACTTTTCAATACTTAAAGTTAACCCACAGTAAGCAAGAAAAGAAATTTCGGACTCATGTTGGGGTCGAAATTAGACATTATTGTAGAGTTTAGAAAGAAATAAGCCCAATCAAGGCTAAAATCGATGTAGAGGGCAATTTGACTAAATTACAAATGTCAAAAACGAACCCTAAAAAGGAATATATTAGAAAAATTGAATATAAACCCAAAAAAACAGATATCATTTATTTGGCAGAAACTAGGAAAGAGTCGGTCATTGTTGCTTTAAAAACATGAAGAAGGGTTGATAAGCGTGCTTTTGCAAATAAGCTTTGAAATTCTGAAGTTGATAGTGCACGATATTATTCGTCGCTTCAAAGAATCGTCAGTTATTATTGAATCGGCAGGCCAGTAAAAATCAAAACAGAAATATAGTTCAAATACTAATACTCAAAGTAGACATCAATTGCAACAATGAAAAGGCATTTAACTTCCGTGGTCGAGAAACTGTAAGAACCAGATTGGATATCAAGCGGCTGAGTGAATGCCTGCAAATTGTTGGACAAAAGCAGAAAAGTTTGTATGGTCCGAAGAGTAAAACTGAGCCGGTGTTGAAGACCTCATAGATGGAGAAATATTTAAAGAACAGCTCCTGCCATTATCCTTCCAATTAAAGGCCTTGACTCAACTTTAATGCAAGATCTTGATTCGGAACTTTTTTCTCTTGTTTGCAGAGGAATCTTTGATCAAGAAGAACAACAAGGAACCCTACTATAACCCCCTTGAGTTGCTTTTGAACTTACTTAACAGAGCGCATTGAAAGAATTTTCGAAGATCCTTCAAGTAGTCTAGAAGTCAATTACATATCTCTTTTTTATATATACTAGGAAATAAGCTGAAGCGGAATCAATTGAAGCAATTGAAAGGCAGACGCTCTACCAACTGCGCCATCCAGCCAGTTGCAACGCTTGTTCGAAAAATTGATTGATGGATCGCCCAGATTGTCAGTCAAATTGGTGCAAAACGGGGTTGATTTTTCGACGAAAACGAGGTTTTACTCTATTTTACTACTGAAGTCTATTTATACTAACTTTCTGACATAGTTCTTGATCCATGAAGGATTTAAGACTAAATATTTTGTTTATTGTGATCTTTTGTCCCAGCTTATCGGTTATTAGAAGACCAACTCTTCTGGCCTTGCCTTTAATCGCCAAGAAAGCTTCAGCGACCGCAAGCTGGGTTCAAATGATGATGTCAAAATTGCCTGCGTATCCCATCAGCTGCACATGATAAACCTATTTCCTTCCATGTTATACTCTTCCAGTAGCAATATCTGTCCACCCAATAGGTCTTTATTTGAAGTAACTTAAATGAAAGAGACATGAGGTTTAAAAGAATTTCTCTGCGAATATGACCTGAAACTTCTGGATGGCAGTGTACATCGAACCACTTCTTAAAGAAGAACAAATTAAAAGAAAAAAAAAACAAACTTCAACCCACCGTGTTTTCCGACTCTTCGTTTAAGACGCGTTAAATAAAAAATATTGGAAAACAAAAAAAAAATTAATTTCGTTTTTCTTTTCGATTGGTTTCATTTTTATTTTGGTTTTCCTTCCGCTGACGGTTCCTACTCATGTGTGGAATATCTATGCCAACGTAATAGACGAGAAAAACTTTTCCTGGTTCTCTTCTCTATGTCAACGTCGGCTGCGTTGTGTATTCGTGGATCCACAATCGTTTTTGCACCACTCAACCGTCAAGAAATTCATGTTATGCATGCGGATGAAGTTGAATCTCGTTTTTTTTTAACGTGTTGGAAATAGATACAAAACTCACGGCACGCATTTCTATGAGTATCGTCTATTTTGCTGTTGCAAAGACTTGCACTTTTAAAATACATACATATGGATGTATGCGTGGGTTTGCGTGTGTCTGACTTTGAGTGTTGTGGGTTCCCCTGCCATTAAGAATTCTTTATTTTTTGAATAACGAAACAAATAAATAAAAATAGATTAACTTAGAAGTTCAATAGTGTTGGGCTAATCGAGATACGAAGAATCTAGTCAAAGGGACTAGATTTTCATTTGAGACCCAGCTGCACAATGAAGAAAGATGGCATTTGAGCCGAGAGCTACCAAGAGGTATTTGCAAACCTTGCTAGAGTCTTACAATCTGCATCTCAGTCTCCACGACGACTTTCAGATGTTGCTATATTTATAATGACTCATGAAGCTCATGAAGATTGCAGGCACTTCATCAGGGATATCTTCGCACAAATCATTAAGTATGGAATGAAGTTAAAAAATGATAAAACGACATAACAAGCTTCTCGTCGTTCCAACTAAAACTCTTTAGACGTTTATTTATATTCTTATTCACACCTTAGAAATTAATCAGCAGCAGAGGCTTTACATTGAGACGCCGGGAAGCTAGAGTAAGAAAGCTCCTTGTGCTCCGAATCACCTAGAGGAAGAAGCCTTCAGAGAATCCGTCGCTAAACTGGGCATTTAAAATTGTCTCACTATGCAGGATACTTAGTACACTGTTAAAAAATCTCTAGCATGAGACTTGATGAGGAAAGGGGTAATACAAGGTTCACCCCAAGAGGGTGTTAAATCCCCTCCGCCCTGGTTATAATGAAATACTTGGGAAGTTGCGCTTAAAAGGTGACTTGGCCAACGCTTACACCGAGGGGTGATAATAGATCAGGACGATCTCCCTTAACTAGGAAACATGACGGGAAAGTAAGAACTTGTATTCAAGGCAAAAAAGTTTAGAAAACACTTAAGCTATCTTCATTGAAAATAGAACTACGGAGAAGAAATGGGGACTCAAGCCAGTAATGGGACCCTTGTTTAGTGACCAGGCAAGCGTAAGAAAAACTTGAACCAGGAGCAGTATAAAGAACAGCTATCGTGGTCCCCTCACGCACCTCTGATCAGCTTTCAGGCAGGAACAAGAGGTTCACCAGCTTGGCATACTTGCAAAAAATGGTTTGGTACATTGTCTAGTCGAAAAAGAAGTTCATATGGATACTTCTTTGGCACAGACTAAATTATTACTGCACATTGCAGCTTACATCAGATCTTGTTAATATCTGATCCTAGAGTAGCTTCAAGGCTGCCAAACTACTGTAGCTATTCTTAAATCTACAGAACTGATGCGAATGATGTTGAAATTGTCATGGATGGGATAAGAGCGCTGGAATTGTGTGCGGTAAAATTGGACCTGGGCACTATACTCAAAACTTTATGCCTTGACCATTCAGAACCACGTAGAAGTCGTTTTCAAAGTTCCAATACAGCGAAAGTGAGACCACCTGATTTGGCACAAAATTAATCACGTTAGGTAAAGGCTTTCAGTTTAGCTGACCACAGTGAGTCCAATATTGAGAGACATAACGTTTCAAAGTCCTTGAATAAATGCATTAATGTTCAAATTGACTCCTCACGCGCTTCTATCGGTCGGATGTTATCTTCTCGAATTATTTTTAAAAAATAATTTGCCATCAATATTTAAGCCCAAAGATTTTCTGTTTTCGTATGGTATTGAAGCTGGGGAAAGAGTTTATCTAGCTCAAACCAGGCTATGTAGAGATATGAGTTTTTTCACCATTTGTGTGTATTTTCGAATTATGATGCTCTTCAAGCAGGAAACAATCCAAAACCACCATTCTCTGTCTTACTTGTGGGTTTTTATCTATTCTTTTTGGTTCCCTTTTAATATCTCATCCGACCTAATTTACACTTTCGTTTTGTTTTCCCTTAACTAGGAAGTGATGCGTTCTACATTTCCATATGTGAATACATTCCCAGTTGAAAGAATTTCAAAACACAGGCACACATAGGAAGACAGGAACACGACCATAACGACTAAAAATAGAAGAAGCATAAAATGGAAGAAAATATGCACAAGCAATAAAGTTCCAAAAGAATTGAACCTCATAGAGGTTCAAGAAAAGTCAAATGCAATAAGCTTATTTTCAATGACCCACAAAAGTGTCAACAAATTGGACTGGCGTCCGTCTTCTTAGAGGATCAGGATAATCACAAAAAGAATTTAAAACCAAATCATCATCCACAGGAATGCATTTTCTAGAATCCATTGCGTGCGCGTATTGTTGAGATAAAGAAAAATTCAAAAAATAGTATCTCAACCGGACTGAACAAAAAAATGAGTAATGAAAAATACAAATATCCACCCATACCCTCGCAAATGTATCTGCAACCTATCTTTTTAAACCAAAAAAAAAACAAAATGTATTTTTTTAAAACTTAAATAGCACTCGCATCTTTGTCAGTATGCGCGCACAACTACAAGTTGACAATTTACACTCTCAAACACAAAAGAAAACATCTTCCTCCTTTTGCTTCTGGTTAGTGTGAAACGTCATCCTTCCCACACTTATCGCCCCACAACTCACCCAGTCGGTCTTGACTCGAGACTTCATCATAGATAAAAAAAAAAGCACACTACCGCTTGCCTGGTACATTGACATGTTGCATGGGTTCCTACTCGGAAAAACTTTGTGTATCTATTGCATGCGGCCAACAAAAAAAAAAACAGCAGCAGCAGCAGCAGCCGCTTTAGCAGGGGCAACAAAGACGACGTCGACAACGACGACAACAACGCCGATAGACGGAACACCAAACTAACCTAGTTTTCGAGTTTGTTATAAAGTTTGGGTCAAAGACCTGTAGGAGGTCGAATCCGTAGCAATGTACAATGACAGAAAACGCACACAAACTCAGGCGCACGGATACAGCACAGAGAAAATGCACCAAGTTTACGAGTAGTTGAGGAAAATATATGTGCAACAATAAAAATATGAAAAACCAACACGAAGGCATTTCGTCTCTAATGGAAAAACAGGGAGAAAATGAAAATGAAAATCGCATAGGGTTTTTGTTGATGTTGGTGAATGAGCTAAGCGATGGAGTGTGCATGTTTAACTCGACGTTAGCAACCTTCCCGCCCTCGAAAAAAAAGCTTTTTTTTTTTTTTTTTGTTTTTCTAATTTTCTTTTCTGTGTGTTGTCTTCTATTTTATATCGTGTTTGTTTGTCGCTGTTTTTTTTCTTTTTCTGTTTTTGCATCTCACACCACACACTCTTACTCTCACTTGGCACTTGCATAATTTAGCTTTGGACTTGTTACGGACGAGATAGAAGAGTGACGACGATTTCGTCGTTCGTCGTGTGGTGGGTTTTCCTTCATTCTTTATATTTTATGACGAACTTGAATCCTAAGCAGGGATTTGCTGAAATAAGAAGTGGAAGGATTGTAATGCCTGACAAATTACAAAAAAATAATGTTGCTCATATTGGCTGAAGATACTATTTTTATTAGTAAATATTTTTTTTGCCTTTCAATATTTACGAGCATCAAACTCAAAATGTTCCAGGATTTTGAAAAAGAATAAAAATGTGTTCGATAATCGATGCTGTCTTCTTCAAAGTACTCTTCATTCAGTGAAGTAAACTTATTCCACCGCATGATTCTATCTTCGACAGATTTTTTATGATCAGATTTTGGTATTGGCATCAGACCAATCTTCGATTTTTTTTAATTGTTATCTACTCTCAGCTGTTAAAACGCGTTTCGTTGTTTAAAAGCGATGTTCTGAGTCGATCGAGCAGGTAGAACCCGCAGGCTCTTCTTAACAAAACCTCACGAATAAATGTGCCATTGTGCAAAACCCATGAGATCTTCCCCGAAAATGCGTTATTAAACGTCTGATAACGCCCAAATAATATAACTTGCACAAAACTTGCACAAAACTATTGTAATCAATGAAGACCGTGAACATAGCCATGTCTTTCGGTTGGACCGTCATTTCGTCGCCAGATTCCTGGGTTGAGTCTTGTACTCATAAGCCCACGTCTCATCAGCGGTATTTTTGCATTTCATAATTGTCGGGTTAGATTCAGGCACTAAAATCATGCCCTCAGCGATACCAATAAGGTCTCTTTTTAGCGTGCAAATTACTGATATTTTGGCACCAGCTTTACAGGAACACATCTGAAGTCCGAGATCCATTTTTTAATTGTCAAATTGTGGTTTTCTGCGAACATTTCATTGATTTTTTTCATATTTCACTTGGTTTTTGACCGACTCATTTTTGAAGCTTTTGTTCCATGTATGGATAAATATCTTTGAGCTTGTATTAATTGAATTTTAATTTATTGAAAACATTGATGCAAATTTTTATCAAAGTTGATTCCATTTTTGAAATCATCAAACATCGAAAACGCTTATGAAGAAAGAGAGTGAAGCTGGTTCTTGCGTCAAGTAACATTTTAGATGGCAATATGAATGATAAATATGTCAACCCAAAATAATATAAATAAAAATAATAATTATAATAAAATAAAATAATTAATTAAAAAAAATTTCGACGGTTAAATTTCCGAAACCTTTTGAGCAATGTAGAATGTAACTTTGGGGAAAACAATATCATGAAATTTTGTGTTGAAGAAGTGGCAAAAACTTCTTTGAATGTTTCACAGTTAGAAAAAAAAATTATAAAACTTCGCGTCTTTTATGAAAGCTAATGTTTAACCTTAAATCTCATGGCATGTCTGAAAGCCGGCGACTGGCAAGTGTTTTTTATCTGCGATGAATTATTTTATAATAAAAAATAGACAAACAATAAATACATGAAAATATAGGGTGCGAAAGCCGTTGGTTATATTTTGAATCATATGTATTTCTGATATTAATATGTCCCATATCCTTAAAAACGAAAATCGATATTATATTTAGTAAGTCAATATATGTCGCCACGAAGCTAAGGTTTGAAACAAGCCTTTTTTTTGATGGAATGCCATTTTAGATCAATGTGAATGTGAACAATCAGGTTTTAAGCAAGAATATAAGTCGTGTCTTATATTCGTGAACGGAACCATTGAAAATGTTTTCAAAAATTTGATGCGAGAATAGCCTACAGGCAAGCCAACCGAACGAATCGTTTGTATAAAAATATATTTCATAATTCATCGGAAAATTAACAAATCCAATAAGACCACAATTCTTTAAGTTTTTCTAAATCGCGTAATGGATGAAGATAATAATTTGATTTCGTATTTTGCTTTTAATAACCATCCTTTTTATTTAGACTAATACTATCTCATTTTATTTATTTTTTAACTTAGTAAAAAGTAGCAGTCCCGTGCGACCTTGTCTGCCTAAATTTCTTATGTAAAAAGTTTTGGAACTCAAAAGGTCTATTTGTCATTATCCTGTCATCAAAACGTAATTTTGATCCAAACAATGTTGTGTCAAAGGCAATTTAAGTTGAATTAATTTAATAAGATTTTACCATTGCCTACTTAAATAACCCTGACAGATTGAAATTAATTTGAAATATATTTTATCGTCATATTTTAAAAATCCGTGAATATATCTAAATGTATAGAAATATTTAATCGCTGACTTTTTTAAAGAACTTTTTGAGCTCTCAAATCTTCCTTAAGCCAGCGATTAAATATATATTACCGTTAAGGCAGTGTTCACAAAAAAAGGCATTCGGTCGACAATTTCTCAGTTACATAATTGGTCGCCACGAACGAGTCTTTTATTTAAATGTATAGCCTATGTTCATCCTGAAGATCCAGTACAAATATTGGTAAACGAATTACTGAAATCAGATGGGTAGTTTCGAAGATTACCTCATACATACATACAAACATACAAACTTTATCTCTCTATTTACTCAGAAGAGTAGATAAATCGTGTGAAGCCCTTTTAGACTAAATCTTGGTGTTCAGAGATCAGGTTCGAATTATAAAAGAAACATTAAACTTTAATAAAGCTCTCGATTCTGGTCTAGTCACCTTTTGCCATTGGGTATACATAAATGCACTTGAGTGGTCGAACAGTGATACTTGTCTGTCTAAGTGATTTCTATAGGCTTGTCATCACGGAGACTCTTGTAATTATTGTCAAATTATTGACCTGTGAAGGCATAAGACTGAATGATGACGTAATATTCCAAGAACACAGAAAATTGTACTTGTATGAATATCAACTGTTTGCGAATTAAAAACTGCGAACCGAACGAATGTAAATAAGCCTGTATAATGTTCTCCGACCCTATTCGGACTCTTTCTAAGAAGCAATCTAAGCCAATATACAAATGAGATTCAAACCCCCAGACAGCTTTTTAATTCTTTCCAAGTTCTTCTGCGCTCTCTGTTCTGTCGAAGTTATGCTCCCTTGAGATCATGAGAATCAAACAAAAATAAATGCAATTTGTTATTAAATCTAAAACGTTAAATTGATCAATGAAAACGACTCGAATCTAGGACGCGATCCTAGTTTGTGTACGGTTCCTTGCGTATTCCCTCAAAATATTTCTTTCTTTTTAGTCTTTGAAGTGAATTTGATATTAATGAATTGTTTTCTTTCTTTTCCAGGTAAGATCACATTATTTGAAACTATGTCCATGCGTAAGTTATGCAATACATATTTAATGTTTTTAAAAAAATTAAAAAAAAATTATAAAATCGCAATTAGATTTTTGTGTGCAATTTCCTGTGAACTCAAAAGGAAAAACAAAAATTTAACTGCGTGCCGAATTAAATCTACAGTTTGGATTTTATTTGTAAAGCATTCTTAATATTTTTGGGTCTTCGTCAGTCGTCGAGCGTGATGTCCACGGTTCAAATCCGAAGAAGAAAAAATGGCATTACTTTACTGGCTTACATCTGGTGAATGACAAACAATCCTCTGATGAATAAAACTATGAAAATTAAGCTTTTTAAACTGTCCCGAGTAAAAACTAAAACGCAATTCCGACTCTCAAAAGAGCTGTCGTGCCAAGAATATTTATTTGAAAATCTATTATTTCTGAGACTTCTGTTTTTATATTGTCCCGAATCGAAAAAAAAAAATTCTGCACGCTTATATCTGGACCATTTAGGCCAGCCTTGTAATGGGCTCCATGGCTTAGGAGGGCTAAAATCAATTGCTTTTTTCGGATTTCGTCTGTTAGAATTTGTACACTTTTTGTTATGTACCTTGCAGACCTTCTTTAAGGAGACAGTCATATTTTGATGGTCACCAGAAAACTGCTTGATTGATCACTATGTGAACTGCGATCTGTATAAAAATTCTAACTGGTGACAGCTTAATATTCACCTCATCAACCCAAAAACGTCAAAATCCAAGAAAGCCTTCTTAACACTTTCGATTAATCCTCCTCAATTGCAAGCTCGTTGGACATTCCGATATGGCTTAACCGTTCAAAACAAAAAATTAAATAAAATGACAACATTTGAAAACTAGGAAGGCAAATATCATGGTACACAAAAATTTCACGAATCGCATAATCCAAGATCCTTACAGTGACAGTGGTACTCATAGAGTAATACCCATCTTGTCACAGTCATCATTTAGCGTGGTCAGCATAAATTAGAACTCCGAGGTAGCGTAAATTGATTTAGAGGTTGATCCCGTAAACAAGACTTGATAGGGTTGCTCGTCAAAATAACAGAATATCCATTCCTCAAAGGATGCAGGGAAACCAAGGGCTTTCATTTTAAAAGCTACTTGCTTATTGGAAGACGGTGTAAATGCAGTCGACTTGACCCCCTTCTTCTAACGATTTATTTGTAAAAGAAGTAAACTCCAGCATGTTAGTCACAGTGAATTTGTTTTTAACAAAACCATGCTGTTTGTTTATTCACATATGGTTGCGAAGTCCTTGGTAAGTGCGATGCAGTAAGAAGCCGTAAACTTAATATCGCAACGCAGTCCGATAACTTAGACCGGAATGACGTGCGTTAATTTTACAATCGAGTTAAACAAATATTCGAAGACGTGAGCCACGAAAAGTTTTGGCAGGCCTGAGAGACTCATTCGGTTGTGCAGGATTACGATGAACTTGCTCCGTTAAGAACAGTATCTATTTCACAGGCACATTTGATGCTTGAAAAGTGTTAAAATATGGTGGACAAGATATCATCCTCGAAAGATTCGGTCAAAATTCCGACGCCCAGTCCGAAGGAACCATCTTTCGAAAAACATATCAAGATGATTGTATATGCAGACGATATCGGAGTAATTGGGAGATCACAACGAGCAGCCATTCACTGCATTTGCAAGTATCGAAACCGAGCAGATGGAACTCAATGACGAACAGTCTTTTGCCGTGAGCAAGGCCATTCAAAACGTCCGCTTAAGTCGTAGTCTTAGACTCAGATACAGACTCCGGTAACTGGGACATGTGTATCGATGATCCGAAGAATCTTCAAATCTACACAAGCGGCACATCGCGATCAGGGAAGACTTGTCATTCGGTGGGGCACGTTGCTGAAAAGTGAACTTCACCAACTAAGTTGATCAGAATGTTGCACTTCGTCAATCTGAAGATTTGTGCGATTTGCCTCCGGATGGATGGTCAGATGTTATTTTATCGGCGCCGGTATCTTCACACCCTGGCAAGGTTTTGAGGCGATATTTTATCAATCAGAGAAATTCAAGCCAACTGATGTCCTGCAAAATTTTAGTCAACACGAGGTTAGATTGAAAGGATAAGACAAGCGCACGCACCCTCCTGATCATTGAACAAATTTGCTGCCAATTAATTGCGCCAAACATTGATACGCGTCGTCCAGCGGCTACCTGTTTCCTCAGGCAGGATATAATCTTGCAAATTTATTACATAAGTCATACGTTCGTGTATTCTGTTCAAACTGCATCAGTGCACTTAATCGCATGATGCCTTTCGCCGTTGAAAACTTTTCCGCTTTTCACGTTCATCGTTCATGCACTTAGGAGGCTTGTGGCAATGCACTCTGCAACTCTGTTGCATAACCACCGCTGCCGTCGATCGTCTATTGGAAAGCGAATGTTGCTTGTAGCGGCAGCATCCAGCCAAAGCCACAACTAAGCCGGTAGCACCGGTCTTTGGTTTCGCCTTTACAACCGAGGGATGTAGTGATGGTGGTGCAGCCTCTGCAATCCCAGCCCGGTACACTCCTGACCGCGCGACAACAGGACAAATGGTGCTATTACGTTGGCGATAATATGTCTTTTGCCAATGTTGTAATATCAATGCAATAACATAACTGCTCCGAGTTGAAGTGGCAGCAGCAGCAGCAGCAGCGGACAGATAATCGCTTAGAGTGTTGATCTTGTGGTGGCATGGTTATGGTGCGGCAACTGCTCCTCCTCCGTGGTTGGCTTTTTTCATGCAGTTTTTCCGCACGTCATGCAGCGAACTGCTTGATTTCCCGGCATCGTTGTCTATGGTGTTGGATCGTATTAGATTACGAATGATGGTCGGTCGGCTGGCGGTGTTGCACGTTTGATGCAGTCCACCGCATTGATGAATTTTATCGAAAGCGAAAACAAGAAAATGGAAAACTTGCACACTCTTTTGAAAGTGGAAAAAAAAACATTGAAACTCGAATGAAATGAAAGAAAATCAGCGACGACGCTGCCATTCGATGGTGAAGCAGGAATGCGGCGATGGTCTGTGAGTGGAAAATGATAGACGTTGTTTGATTATGTCATACAAGGAAGCTATATTCTTTCTTCATTCAGTGGGTTTTTATTGCGGCCCGTTTTTCTTTTCTCTTGTTTTTCCTTCTTTTCATCGTTTTTTTTTTTTTTTTTGTTTGGGAATTTTCATGGCGGACTAGGCGAACTGGTTGATGTTACATCAAGTGCGATAGTGTGTAATCTATCACTTGGAAAATTGTGTTTGCAGTTCGTTGTCCGTTCGTGTTTTCTTCAGCTAAGGTAATTGATGATATTACATATCGTTGTTGCTGCATTCTTTTTTCTAAGAAATTCATTGCGGTATGTGCAGGTAATAGATGAGAAAGGATTTCATAACGTTTTGCTTTTGTTTTTTTTTGTGCTCTTAACCGCGATATGCTTTTGCTATTTTCTTGCTTTCTTTTTCTATTCCTTTTTGTTTTTCTATTGCATAATTTTAATGAGATCGCTTGGGAAATGTGTGTCGATTAAGTTATGCCACTTAAGTGGCTTTAACTAATTACGTTGCAACGTGTTTGCGGTCCTTGATTTGGTAAAGTTAACACACAAAGAAAATGTTAACATCTGTAGGTACATGCGGTCATGGAAGGAGCAGTCAAAGTCCAGAAAAGTGATACTAAAGACTTGAAGAGTGCAGACAGGAAATAAATTTGTATTCACAAAAACATAAGGAGCTCTCTTTTGAGCATTTTGTGGGCATAAAAAAATACCCAAACCAATTTTATGAATTACTAGTCCAATCACAACTCAATTGAATTCAATCATTTCAGAATGAATGCAAAAGAATGCAAGTGACTTTTAATGAACTCATTTATTCTTTTATGATTGCATTCATTAAGTGACTGGAAAAATATGTGCAATTTGAACTATTTTTGCATTTTTGAAGTTTAAAAATCCAATAATGAACGTGATCATTGAATAAATAAATCCATTATTTATTTAATTAAAAAAATTAATATATTTAATTGAATAACTTTAACTTGGGCTTGCATTCTTTTAAAATTCTGCGCATACTTCCAAATTGCCGTCAAACGGGGATGATAAGAAATCATAAACTTTTAAGGTTGCAGAGATAAATTTACCCGTTATAAGAATCTCAAATTTTCAATCGCCTTGAATTCGACTGAATTTAGTGAAGATTTAATAAGACGGACTCTAGACGGTTTATACACTTGTTTCCACCTGAGGGTATTACATCACGAGGCTCTTAAAGCAGGAGGTCAAACGTCTGATAACTCTTGTGTTTTCGTAAATTAAAAAAGTTGCTTTTGAAAAAAATTAGGATAAATCGAAAAACATGCTGTCGACAAGAAATTGATCCTTCGATCACCATTAGACATCTTAATCAACAATCTAGTAAAAGACTTTATCTATATCAGGACATGTATCAACATTTTCAAATCAACACTTCGGTGAAGTTCGGACACAGACTCATTCTGGACAACCGATGCTTCTTGGGTTTTTTCGAATAAGAAGGATCGATACGCCTAACTCGAAGTATAAAAATCATGCTCTAGCACTCACTCAGTCGTGCCGGATAGTGGACGAAGAGTAAAGCAATTTTGTAAATATTGCGATCCTTTGAAAGAAACATCCTTCATTGGATATTTGAACCTATCTGCAAGGATGGGGAATGGAGGAGAATGCATAGGTGTGAACTCTACGAGCTGCACAAATATGTGGATATAGTCCGGAAGACAAAAATCCATCGACTTCACTGGCTAAGGCACATCCAGAAAATGGACAATAACGCTCCAGCCGAGATGGACTTCGAACGTAAGCTACCAGGCTTAAGAAGAACGGAGACACCGAGCCTCTGGGTCAAGGATCATGTAATGGCCAACACTTGAAAGCTTTGCCTAACCAAATGGAAGCAGCGTACTCAGGACCGCCAAAGCTGATCTTAGATCTTAGAGACCTTTGAAAGAAGAAGGTCCAACCACGAAATAAGAGCTCTGTTAAAATGCATATTCAGTCCGGAGGGGAAAAATCCTTTCTATCATATCGAGCCAATTTGTCCAGTGAGAAAGACGAACCTACATTTCAAGGATTAAAAAATTTCAGATTTTAAAAAGCTTTGACTTACCAACTAGATACAGTGTGACCGAAACTATGAAGTTTGAAAACAGAATCAGGTAAGATGAAGCGAGTATATGCATGTTTACAACCAATGACCTCAACTCTGGAACTCCTATTTCATGCGAGAATTGACTATTCAGAAAAATTTTAGGAATGAACGTCTTGGTAAGATTTATAACACTTCGAAATTGATAACGAAATAAGTATGCTGTACTTATGAGCAAACATAACAATTTGTCATGGTTTCGAAATTTAACAATCGAAGACTTGATGACGGTACTAATTTAAAATTACGACGAACGAGTAAAATTTCAATGATGCGCACATGCGCGTACTTTACGTTTCTATTGAATGCAATTTTTTATTTTCTTATACGAACTTCTTAGACACTAGACAAAACGCTTAAACTAGCTTACATATAAGGTTACCTTACCTGACTGTGAAGGGTTTCGACGACAGAGTTCCCTATCAATTTTCTAATAGCCACCAAAATTGTAAGTGTGTGCTTTTGTGCATCTGTCATATCTCGGGTTGATACTTCTCTGCTAAACCGGAGACAATCTTTGGAACAGTGGGCGATGTCTGGATTGTAATCGAGTCGCCTGTCTACACCTGAACGGGCGATGTGGAAGATAAGTGGCATCGCCCTACTATTCTGTATCAAATCTTTAGAATCGAAGTAGAGGAAGGCTTCCGGAGGGACAAAGCCACTTAGGCGAACACTCTCATGGTACAAATCATTAGGGTAGAAGGCCCCGGAGATCAGGTTGTTAATCAAAGTCATTGGCCTTGCAACGTGTTTTCGAATTAGCTTAATAAGGAAATTATCCACTCTGACAAGGTTGGCCCCATTGTAAAGGACCTCATTGCGATAGAATTTTTTGTATTGGGACTTTGGAGTTCTATATAAACGAAGACAGGCGCTGAAACATTGTCTTTTAAAAACCCGAATCTTTTCCATCGAATTTACCGTCACGTTGAACCACACTGGACAATCATAATCAATCATTTGCCTGACAAGTGCCATGTAGCAGATGACCTTCACCCTGACATCAACTTGGCTGCTATAAAACGGTCTCTTTAACATCTATATGTTTATAAAAATATAGATATTGGTCGAGCCAGAGCCCTAGGTTTCTGACAACACTTCTCTTTGCTAATGGTTGCCCGTGTTGTCTCTCGATCAAGAATTTTCGCCAATTCTTTCTTGTTTTCTAAGAGGCACTAGACAGTGGAGTCCTGAAGAGAATAGTCTCCGATTTCTGGTAGTCAATCTTCAACTTTCAGTCGTCATAATAACGCTGGATTTTATCAAAGTCACATTGCATCCTCAATCTTCTGTCCTGATCTGTGCGCAATCAAATCGTCTGCGTACACAATGGTCTGGTGAAGAGAACCTACAAGATCAAGATCATGAAAATGCTGAAAAGTATCGGAGAATTAACCGAACCTTGCTGCAGACCTCTTATTAACTTGAAAATACAAATAGAAGTAACATTGCCATTCTTCACTACGAACCATCTATTGGTAAGCATATTAACAAGCATATACAGTAGTGCTTTGCTCTTGGCATAAGCTGTTCAACTTGTTAAAGAGCGCTTCTAACCAAACAGTGTCGTAGGCCTTCTCTCAAGTCAAACAGACAGGCACCCGTGCATTGTTTCTTAGCTTTGTACCATTGGACATCTGAAACCAGTTTAGACGCGGCGTGTGTGCAATCATGCCCCGCTCTTAAACAGAATTGATTATCTGGAATTATATTTTTGTCCTCTACCCAATTAGTCAAGGCTCTATTGACCACTTTTTTCGAAAACTTTGCTTATTGTCTAATTGAGCGCAGATTTGCCGGATTGGAGTTATCTTGATTTCTTTTTGAGATGGGCTGTACTATTGCTGTTTTCCAGTGCTCCATTAAATTTGCATTATTCCGTGCATTGTTAAACAGTATAGTGTCTAACATGCGCGTCATATTGAAAAGTGAAGATTTGGACCCGTACACAAGAGGTTCCGTACCTCCATACAATACACTACATATTTTTTTTTTTAGTTTTAAATTTCTTAAAGTCTAGTTCTTGAGGTCAAATTAAGATGCGATTTGAAAAAAGAAAACCAAAATTGTGATGTTACTACAAATTTATAATTTCGGTATTTTCTCCTAACCTGCAATAAGACGTGAACTTATCAAATAATAAAATTAAAACAAATAAAACTTTTTTCCAAATTTCATGTTTTTAGGTCGACGGAAAGTATCCCATGGGTTTGGATTCCTTAGTGAGAATAAAAATATTTTTTGACTGCGTCGATATAAAAGACACTGTAGTCAAAAGTTGCTTGACAACAAGACATACAGCTGGATATATAAGCGATCTTATACTGTTCTTCGTTTTTCGTTTTGAGGTAAGGAACCCTTAAACGAATGCAAACTCAAGGAAATTCTTCTTTTAAGAAGGTTCTCGTCATTTTACGTCAATTTCGTATTTGAGGTTTTGAAATATAAGTCTTTCATTTCAAAAATTCCCATGCTTATCTGATTTATCTTTAGGACCGTTTTCAAGTCAGTTACCTCCGTTCCCGGCTAGAGAAGCTATTCTTTCACCATTTCAGTCATGCTACAATAACTCAAATAGAACCTTATTAAGAAGAAAAGTATCACTTTTTTTCCACACAATTTTCGGTTATCAACCGAATTGAAACAATTAAACTGAAAAAGAATTTAGTTCTTATATAATCAATACATTTAAACAAACTCAAGACAAGTGTGTGACAATTTAGACGCATTTACTTGATTGACGCCCGTTGACTAGAATTTCTAATCCATGTGCACTTGGAAATTAATCCACCGCACATAACACTACTATGCCAAGCATCTCTGTTAAAAGTCACGTCACGCTGCTCTGCAATGCTTGTGTGCACGCGCAAAAAATTAATAAAACAACTAATTCCATTTTGAACTTAATTCAACTGTACGCGACTTTCACAAGACCCAACAAACATACAACAACGATCATCAAAATGAGGCAAACAAACCAAACGAAAACCAAAACACCAGCTAACTAAGCTGGCCAACAATTATGTGTATCTTTCGAGTACTACCTCCAAAAAACTCAACTTGCCATTGCTATTACTTTGTGCCGTTTTACGTAAGGCTTACATTGAACTTTGGTGTTGAAAATGAAAACACTGAAAATAAAAGTAAATAAAAACAAAAAAAAAAAACAAAAAATCACTTTCCCTATTCAATGGAGGTGGCATATGATTGGTTTTTGGTTTTGGCCTGGCCACATGATTCCGGCGCAGTTTTCATATCAAAAGTCGATCTTACGTTTACATTTGGTCTTGGCTGACACTTTGTTGGACTTGTGCTGACAGTTTTTTTTTTTTGTTGGCATCAAAATAGTGCTGCACGACTGTTGGCTTAGTTGGTTAGCGGCTTTACTACTATGTATATATTCATAGGCCATGATGAGGTTCCATCATTTTCCAATGATAGCTTGCGTAGGGCTTGGGGTCTGTCTGTGTTTGTTTTGTACATACTCCTCGTATGTGTCTACCTTTTGGGTTTGGAGTTCGATGAACTTTATTTTGACTTTTCTTTTTCAGGGCCCTCTTACTTGTCTGCGAGTATTGTATTGTTGTGATTCATTTTTGGTTTTATATTAGGTTTCCCAAAAAAAAACGAATTTTTACGAAATCTTCTTCGAATATGAAAAAAATTTCGTGGTTTTTCGCAAGCTAGAGCAAATTTTGGTCCAAGAAATTTCTTTGTTCATGTATCAAGAATGTCAAATCAGTTTTTATAAGGTTGTTAACCATATCGGCAATGCTTTTGTTATATGCTTTTTATTACGTGCGTTTAAGGGGTGATGGATACCCTTATATTGTAAAAGTTATCACAATGTTATTGACATTTTCTTTACTACCAGCTGTTATGAGTTGGAAGTATTGAGTCAAAGTAAGCGTTCTTGGGCTTGGAAGAATTTAGTTAAAGGTGAAACTAGTGAGCATTCCTGAGTGTTTTGTTAGAGAAGCATTCAACTAGCTTATTCGCTGAATCAGTGTAAACGAGGGTTGATCCAAAAGTAATGATTGCCGCTTATTTCTTATCTTAAAACAAATAAGGGCTTGCTTTGACTGTCACATGCTATGGGTAAAAAATCATTCAAATGCAGTATCATTCATAAAAAACTATTATTCATGTTTTTTTTTGCGTTTTTCGGATCACCACCAAAGATGACAAACTGAATAAGGGATTTTTGGGTTGTTTTTGTTTTTAAAATTTACGCGCTCTCAAGAGATTATGAATACTCTTTTAATGGAAGCAGCACAGAGCGAGTGGAAGAATGAGAGGAAGAATGATCGATTTTTTTTTTTTTAAATTTTTTTTATAGTGGTTTGAGAAACTCAGATGTATTTGGTTTCAATTCAAGTCTGTGGGTGAAGCCCGAAATGGAACAGATGATTTGGTATCGATTTATTGAAAGTTTGGTAGATTTAGCTCAACACCCTGCTGTCGGTATTATGCCGTTAACAGCAGAGCCGTCTACACATAAATCACCACAAACCACAACACGAACTCAGAGCTCTAGCCGATACAACAACCACTACAATAATGCCACCCATCAGCCAGACTACTATACCTGTTCGACCAATCTAATAATAGTGCCAGTAATTTGATCCCAATGGCCAATGCTGGCTGGATTAGGAGTTGAACCCTAGTACCCGTCAATCAAATGCTGGCGCTCTGCCGTCTGCGCCACACAGCCGTTTATTTTTTTGGGTGAATCTGTTCCAACAGTCCGACCGGCCGGAAAAGTCATGGTCATAGACTGCATCAAGAAACCTGGACTCTACGACTCGTTTTGTTATCCAATATGAAAAAATGCTCGAGGGAAACAAAATCAGCTCAAACAAACGCGGAGGAAGTCACGGGGACAAAGGCGTAATTTGAAGAGAATATTTTTATATTTTTTTTAAACTTGTATTTTATTTTAAAGACCGTGACTAATTGAAAGATCCTCGTTCACTTATTTAAATACGATCTTCCAACATCTTTATCGGGAAAAAATGTCAACAACCCAACCCAGGTTGGAAAAAATATTTTGAGAAGAAGTCGAGCATTGTTAAAGAAAAAAACTTGAGTAAACTGTATTCGAAGAACGATCATCCATCACTTAGTTGATGTCACATGGATCTCGTGTGGCACAATTTCTTGGATCCTTCATAATAAACATAACATTTACAAAGTGTCGGACATAAAAACAAAACAAAACATCTACATTCCAAGAGGAAAACTAAAGACTTGAAATTTGTAAGAGACAAGATTCAAATTTGTTTTTGAAGGAATTCTACGAATACCTGGTGCTCGAATTCGGTCCAGTAACCATTTGCCGCTGGTCTTAGGCTGTGGTTATTTTATCGATTTGTCGATGGTTCTGCAACTATCAAATTATTTTTGAAAAGCTATCGATTGCACTCTTTTGTGCCGTCCATCTTATCTCATTTGGAAACAGTACTCCAAAGCTCATGCTTTAAGTTTGGTTTTTTGAACTCCTTTAGAATGTTTGTAGCTTGTTGAATTCTAAATTTCTGCGCTTCTTCAGCCAAAAAATCTTTAACGAGAAAATTGCCAATGTGGCTTTTGTAGGTTGTGTGAATAATGTTTACAGATCTCTTCATTCGAATCATGTTACTAACGTTGTCACTGACAACCGCAAAAACGTCAACATTATATCTTTGCTTTGCTAGTTCAACCGATTTTTCACAAGCCATGCGAAATCCTTCACAAGTCTCTTTAATTTCCGAAAAGTCAAAACTTTCAAGCAGAATCCTGTAACTGGGAGCACCAGCCGCGTGTAGCATAGTATTGGGAGATACATTTTTCCAGCCGTCACTAAGCAACACCGATCCAATGAATCTAGCATCCTCAGCAATAATTTGTTGTTTCCATATTTTGCTTGGCGGTAGTTTAAAGACGGATGCTAAATTTTCAAGGCTGGTCGATTAGACTGAACTGATTGCTTTTTTGCTGTTGATAGTCCAATCGGCACGGATTGTCAAGTTTTTCCAACACAATCGTAAAAGGCTTAAATTATCGAAAAAAAAAAACCATTGACCAAATCTAACATCATTAATCTCTGCAAAGACAGTACACCCAGGCCCAGAACTTGTTGCATGGCTTTAATTAAAGCTCAAAGATTTCTGTTGTGTTAATCTCGAACTCAGCGGAATACTAAACTCAACTCAGTAGGAATAGGCGTTGAGATCTCAACCAAAACAACATCTAAATGTAGGTCTGAATTTAGTGTTAGGTCTTGGGAAGATTGAGCTGAACTACAAGCCCTTTTCCCACACATCATGGCCAATCGAACTCGAACCTGTTCTGTTTTTTTTTTTAAATATTTAAATCACACCATTTCGTTTTTTATTCATTTCTTTTTCTTTTCTTAGTATTTGATCAGTTAAATATATTTTTATTAAGCTATTATTACCTTATAAGTTCTTATGAATACAACTCCAATAGTTCAACACAAGACAATTTCACGTACCGGGTCCCTGACTGCTTTGCTGTGCTGATGATGACTTGATACCCTGTTTCCTCATATCTGTTTGTTGCTCTTGCAGATAGGCACTTATAATTATAAGTACTTGTAAACTTGTTAACACTTTTGGATACTTTTTTAATACTCTTATACAATTTTATATATCCTTTTGAACATTAAGATATAGATTTGTACATTTTAATACAATTTTATACACTTTGTTACATCAAAAAGAGTGACCCTGCCGCAGAGTGACGGTCAAATCATCCACGTAGAAAATTGGAACAGCAGGCAGTTTATAACTTATGGAAAATAAAATACCGTGAATTGAGCGAATACAAAAAAGTCGATGTTAAATTCACCGTCGAAAACAAAATTCATCTGAGATTCAAACCACTTTTAAATTTTCGACATACCTTGAAGGCAAGTAAATTAAAAAAAAAAACAAGCAAGCAAGCAAGCAAATAACCTATAAATCCTCAAAACCTCTTATTATTTTGCGGAATAAATTATCAGTGAGCTTGACTCAAAATTCGGCCGCCCGACGCCAACTGGATCGTAAAGCGTTTAGCCGCTCACTTCGACTAGACAAATATGAAAAAGACGCGCCGAAAGACGCACCTCATAAGATTCGTCGAATATATCGTGCTGGAACTTATAATTCAACATCTACCAGGCGACGTTCGTATCTGCACCATGAAATGAAAAAATTGAATAAGCCTCTTTCTGCATATAAGATCGAGTTTCATCTGATCGGATAGACACAAACCAAGATTGAGCTTCTAGGTCTACGAAAATTCGCCTATCATGTAATTTCATCCCCTCAAAAAGGCACAGCGTATTTTATGTCATTTATCCTGGAGGTGTCATTGATCCTTATTTTTTCGAGGGCATTATGGGGAACACGTTTACTGTGAATGACTGTTTCAGGCGACTTTTTTTAAATCACGTTTCTATGAGGACAGGCTGCATATTCTGGAAACTTTCAAAGAGAATATCGTACAAGAGTGCGAAGACTTATCGACTGAAGTTGACATTAAAAACGCTGTAAAATGGGCTCAAATGACCATCAAAAATGGCGACGCCAACTTGACCGATACTATCTCGAAAAATTGTTGGAAAATGAAATTATGTTAAAAGGATAAAGCCAGACAACATCAGATTAGTATTTTTGGAGCACGCGAATTGAGCGTATTTTTATTCTCTATCGAATCAGTCAAGGGTGCTCTTTTACCACCTATTTCGAAAGTCTTCATTTGCGCCGGAAGGAGATTTATTTGTGGAAATATATAAATACATGTATGCCATTCGCCATCGCTCAAACAGGCATTCTCTGATTGCTGGCAGGCTAATTCCAAACAAATCCACTTTGACCGCATATCTAAAAAGGAAATCTCCCGCCACATCAACTTAGAGAAAGGTAAAGAAGCTTGAAATCCAAGGTACTCGCAAGACTATCAACCCGTTACTTACATGCATCGCTTATGTTGGCAACTGTCAAGGAAAACCTAACTGCAATTGTACAACTTTCACTTTATGTCATCGTTGAACTCTTTGCTGGGTGCAAACTGTTTACCTATCTCCATTTCCTTCCCCCACTAAATATCTATAACTGGAAATAAGGATCTCTTTCCGGGATGAAAAGTTACCTCGTGGGTGATGATGGCAACCGTACCGACGACGCATTTATTGGCATTATGGCTGAAAAGCCAATTAATTCGCCAAATGCGATTGCGCAACAGTGTGCCAGAAGAAACACAGCATGAAGATCATGTACGGTCATCCACTCTGCTCCATCGTCTCGCTTGCAACTCCACAGCAGAGTGCACAAAGATTCCTCTATCTGAATGGAAATACAACATCGGAGCAATACACTGCTTCCCACATTTCGTAATCGTACAGTGATCTCTAATATGCAGCCCACTGCCAATAGCTTGCCCAGGTAACCTGGCAAACGACTATCAAACGACTTGACGGAGGTAGAGTCGGTGAAGCAGCAAGCAACGAGTTCGAGTACAGCAACATGGCGAAGCCGTCTGGCTGGAGGGCTGACTGCCAGTGCCCCTGTAATTCACTACCATACAAAAACGAAGACATCGTGCTGGCCAGATGCACTCTGCTATTAATAATGTTAACTTTGGGCTTTGATCGTGATCTGTGGAACAGCAACTCCCCTGGCTGGTAGAGACTCTTGTAAAGGCTTGGGACTGAATCTGGGGAGTGTGAATTAGATTAAAAGTGAAGTCGTGAGGTTGACGATGTTGGGTTGTTTTGCTGTGCCTTTTTCTGGATAAGAAGAAGCGAGAGTGGTTGCTAGGAAAATGAAAGTGCAAGCAATCGATGCGAATTAGGTACTTGCTGCATGGGAAGAAGGAAGTGGACTTGTAGCTCGATTAATGTGCTGTTTCCGTTAAGGAAATGTCAGTAGTACAAGCATTTTGGAATGTTTTATAAGAATATGTGCTCTGTCGGTATCTGGCCCAACTCATACTCAAATATTCAAAATTGGAAAAAAAATGCATCTTGACATTTGAATATTCCGAAAGCATGTAAAGTTTGAAGTGTGCCTGCAAGTGTCCCGGATAAAAGTTTAATTTTTAAGTCATAAGAACTATTTGAATGTTTTTCACCCCAGCCGCAAATGAGAAAGGTTCTTTAACCGTCGCCATTTAAAACAAAAACTGGAAAATGTTCCGTTGACCTTCACGCTCTAAAGGGAAGTCTTGAGAAAAAGTCACTGCCAGGACGAAATAGAGCTATAACTTAAAATAAGGTTAAAAGTTTCTTGTGACAGAGTAAATGAAAAGTATTACTCGAGATACGCGCCGTACTAAATCGAAGGTGAATTGAACCGCTATTCTTGCCAACGATCAAATGGAGACAAAAACAGGCTGACATTTTGGACAAATTGCAGCTCGAAAATCGCTGCATTTTAATTTTTCCAACTTTCTTTCAAAATTTAGAGTTAGTTTTAATTTTTTTTTTTTCGAATTTGTGGGGTTCTTTCATTTAGTGGCATGTCGGTCCAATGGAACAAATCAATGACATTATGAGGAAGGAAGATTACCTACACATCTTACAGACCAATTTTTCTGAGTTTCTTGTGCCTATCCTATGCCCGAAATAATTTTCCAAAAAGATGAGGACTACCGGCAAAATTGTAAAAAAACAGCATAAGGGCCAAATCTAACTCCGATAGAAAATTTATAAGCTATTGTAAATAGGCAGCTGGCCGAGTTTGAAAAGGCCTATCGGAATACAGGCTGAATGGGAAAAAAATACCTCACAAAATTATAGAAAAGTGGGTGGAAAGCATGCCCAGTTGCATAAGAAGGGTTATAAAAAATTAAGGTCTATGGACAAAATGTGGAAATGCATAAAAACGGACGTCTTGAAAAACGTGCAAAACCGGATACTTGAAGGCAGTGAGAGAATTTCAACTATGCTGACTTTTATTTTTACTATCAAGTCTTTTTACAAACACGGTTATTGAAATAATCAATTTAAGGAATAAATATGGAAATTTCATTTGAATCCGCCATGAGAAAATTATTTTATTGGTGATAAACAACAAAATCGGAAATTTTTAATCCAGTTTTGCTCGCCACTGAATGAAGTACAATAATACAAATGAACAGCAACAAATTGACGAACAGACATCAAATCGTTTATTAAAATACAGAAAAATGTTGGCCCTTGCATTTTTTAATTACTTGTCAGATCTACTTAGACACTAGACAAAAATGCCTAAAAAATTTGAATATCATTTTTTACTTATTTTATGTCTTCCGACTTAAACTATGTATTTTTTTTTATCTTAATATTTATAATTATTTAACTAAGAAAAAGTTTGTAACGAAAACATAGTATTTAATTTTTATTTAAAATAGTTTAAACTACATTAACCTATATATGGTATAAATATATAAATAAAATTTATCTACATACATATGTTTATACCTTAAAATAAAACTTAAATACAAATTAAATAAAAATATGTACTCATATATATGTATATATATTTTTACCAACTAACCCAAACTGTTCTTTACAAAAACAAAACCTATGCAAACCAGCCAAGGGTCTGCGTCTGCGCATTTGCCATATCGCGTCTCCTGTCAACACTTGAAAGGTCAATGTCCTCGTTATTGCCCTTGCATTATGTCTTCGTGAAAGCTTAATAAGGAAATTATTCCTTCTGTACGGGTTGATCCCATTGTATTTGTATTGATGGAATTTTTGTATTGTGTCTCTGTAATTCAATAAAATCGAAGGCCAGCCGTGGGTCATTATTTCTTAAACAACAACCCAAATTATTTCCATCGAATTTGCTGTCATGTTGAACCACACGGGACACTCTTAAATAATCATTGGTCTGATAAGATCAATGATATATGTACATGACTTTCATCCTCGCAGGATAAATCTTTGTTGAACACCTTGTAGAACACGTGTAACTCCGCTTAGAACGGACGTTTCCAGCTTGGAATATCATGGTTGACTTTAACAAACGCCTTAAAGAAATCCAGCAGGCGGGAAGTGTCAGAAGCTCTTCATCGAGTCCTTTTTTTTTCTTTTTATTGTTGCAAAAATATAATTTTTTCAATCTTAAAATTTTACCTTTCTACTGAAATATACTCTTAATTTGTCTGAAATCAATATCACAGTTAATAGTTAATTAAATCGAGGGAAAAGCCGCTAAGAAAACCTACATTAAATAAATGACCCAGATTGGCCTACAGAGAAGAGAGTAAGTTGGTTTCAAATTTTGAGGAACGTGAACATGAATGATATCATGAACGATTTAAAGGAATAAAGGTTAAATAAATAAATAAATAATTCAAATCAAATCATAAATAATAAATTATAAATACTAAATACATTTATGTATGCTAAAAATATACAAACAGTAGTTGAAACCGCGAAAATTCTGTGCTGCGATTCTTACGCAATGGCTGTCCAGAAGTTAATGCTCCTCTTAGCACTCATAGAATTGTATTTTGCCAATTCGCCGTAAAAGTAACGCACGACACTTCATTCAAATTGAGGGAAGAGCGGAACTCTTTTTCACAGTATGTACTGCAGTACAGTCCGATGCAACAATTTGGATACACTTCAACAAGTACATATATATAAAAAAAAAAGATCAGTAAAACACGATCGCCAATAAAATGACCTTAGAAGTCAAAAGTTTATTCGAATTGCTAAGTCTCGATCTTCTACAAATAAATTGGTTAAGGGGGTATTCTAGTCTAGAGGCATGAATTTCATGTTATTTTTGAAGTGTCATAAAAAAAGGCAATTAATATTTTTACCATCAATTTTTTTATTGGCTATATATTAACATAACGAGAATACAGAAAAAAAATAAAAAATAAAAAAAGTTGAAAAATTCAAAAATTAACAGTTGATGGAAAATTGGCGCGTAACCATACCCACGATTTCAACCCTCCTAGCAATCTGAAACCAACAAAAAAAAAAAGATTATAAATCTAGAATAATGTCGCAATGTCTGGAACTACGGAAAAGTTGGAAAGATTTTTTTTCACAAAATGGGTACTGCCTAAAAAAAACAATTTTCACTTTTTTGGACTGTTTCGAATTTAAAACAAAAAATAAAAATTTGGGGATGGGGATAGTTCCAGTCATAGACAAGTCTATAAAGATGACGCTCTAAAAATCTAAAATAAAAAAAACTTTAAAAATTTAAAAATATCGATATCTCCGAAAATAATTTGAATTTTGAAAAATTCTATTGTAGACATATTCTTGAATATTTAAACTTTGAAAATATAAAAAAATCGATTTTTTTTAAATTTCTGGACTAAAGTACCCCCTTAAGAATTCTGGTGGATATCAAAACTTAGCACTTGGTCTTAGTGACAGCTTGGCTTTCAAAAGCATTTATTTTAACCTTCCAATTTTTATAGCAGTCTTGGACTGTTTTTAATGTCCATTATAAATTGATTCTGATATAAGAACCAACTATCAATCAGATGTGTAAAGACAAGGTTCATCTACAAAGAAAGCAGTTTTACAGTTCTTCAAATGAGGTAAGTCAGAGGTGCAAATGTTGAATAATGCAGGACCTATTACAGCTCCTTGAGGGACTGCACGATTTTTACCAAAAAACATGAGGAGCGTTTTATGTTATTAAAGATTTTGAACATTTTCGTGCCAACAGAAGGTCCGGATCTGAAACCGAAATGAAAAGAACTGAAATGAGTTCACATCCAGGCTGTAATTATCAATCCAGCTACCACTGTCCCGAAAGCCTTTGAAAAATATGGCAACTTTTCTAACATTGTCTCTCAACATTGATCTCTCTGATCGATGAGCTCTGATTGAAAAGCAAAGGATTTTCATTTCAATATGACTATAACCTTTAACACAAAGAACGGCAAAACTATAGTTACCAGAATCTGCAGAGGGGAATAAAATATTTGAATGCTGCTCGGGCTATTTTTGGACTTTTGGGTCGCTTTCCTTAAACCGCGTGGGGAGTAAGTATTTCCAGCGAAAAGCTGCATGAAATGTTTCCCGATGTGGCTAAGATCATTGTTCGAAATTTGGCTGACTACTTCTCCTTTTTTGCAAAAAAAAAAAAAACAAATATCTTCGAAGAGTTCTAGCACGACTTTCATGTGCTGTATTGTCCGCTCCTTTCGGATATATAAAGATTTCGGCGATTTTTTGATTCATCTGACGTTCGTAGATTTCAATGAAAAAGATGTGCTCTTCCCTATAGCTCTTCTGCTTCTGGATTGTCTAAGTGTGTTAATATTTGGCACATTTCTATTTAAAAAGATGCACGTTCCTGCCTTGAAAATTCTAGCTGGGAAGAGTCTCAAAGTGCGTCGTCAATGTTGATGCTTAAAAGAGACATCTTTACGCTGAACAGTCGCAGTTGAGATTATTGACCGTATTGAACTCTTTGAACAGAGTTGTACGACCTAATTTAGTTATGGTAGCATCCAAGTCATTACCACAGACAAACAACATCGCTAGGTTTTTTTTTTTTGTCTTCATGAGGCGCACTTTAAATTAAGCGTGACGAATGGATTTTCATTTTTCAAAACGATTCGATTGAGTAATAAGTGCGTGAAAAGAAGTCTACTGACGCGACATCGCTGGCGACGAAAACTTCGTTATCTAATAAGTCAAACAAGGAAATATGCATTCCTCACCAGACAGTGCAGTAGAACCTCATAATTCTCCACGCCTTACGCCACTTAATTTTTTTTTTTTTGTTACTCCATGCACAAGTTAACTTGGATTCCTTTGGTTGTTAAAATACTGCAGTGGAGCAAATTTGTTTAGCAGACCTAATTTTTTTTTTATGGTACCATAACACGGAGAGGTTTTTCCTGTGGCGGTTTTTTTTTCTTATTTTTGTGCCGCCTCTGTTGTTGGCAAACATGTTGCCATTGTCACCGCGATAGCTATTTGCATGCTACAGAAACATGCATAAAGGATATATAACAATTTGTGTGAATGTAGTTGAAAATTATGTACTCGCTGCGTTTCTTTGCCGGGCTATGTACGCGTGTAAAAGTGGAGTAAATATGTACTTTTGTAGCCTGCACAAGTGTCCTTGGACTCTCAAAGTTTCATGGTAGGTTGATGAACCGATGCAATACATGAAAGCACAATGGCCTCGAAAAAAAAGCTCAGTGTAAAATTATGTGCTATAGTATGTATGTAGCTAGGATACGCATTTTGGATGTTATTGGATATATAGATTGTGTTGAAGGTTTTCCATGGACACCACTGAGGTGAGAATGTGTGCATGTGGGTGGTAGAGTGTGTCTTCATTGCATGGATACACACTGTGATTTTATGGATATCAGAGTTTAACAAGGATTTCACAAATTGCATGCCATAACATTTTCTAGTGATTGTTTTATTTTTGTTAAGCTTGAAATTACGATGCAACATGAATTACTTCGAGCCGTAATTTTTAACGAAAAATTCTCCTGAGTCAAAAGGTTTCACGTTTTTTTTAATAGATGTTTTATATAACTAAAGATAACTGAATTTCAAAAGAAAGATTATTTTAACCGCTGTGCGGTGGATCTTCTTAATGTATAAGAAAGACTATATTTCGTTTCCAGCAGAAAACGCCCGTGGATACATTATTTCGAATATCTTTCCCGTACTGGGAGTGGTTCCTCAGGGTTCCATATTAGGTCCCTTTTCTTAATGAAATTAGAAGTACTACTGAGCGTTGTTCAACTTAGTTATATGCAGACAATGCTTAGGTTCTTTTAAGTTGACCCAGCTATTATCGATACAATTAATGAACAAATGGAGACTTAAAAGAAATCTATGAATGTGGCATAGCCAAAAGTAAAGTCGCTTAAATTATTTTATTTTAGATTCTCAAAATTCATAGAGCTGCTCGCTTATAGAAAAGTTACTAATGATTTGTGTATCGATTTTGAATTAAAATTGTTGAGTTTCCTGCTTTAAAAATTAAGACATTGATTCGTATGGTAGCTCCATAAGTAATGAGGGCTAACAACTAATGCTCTAATCTAAAAACGGTGCCGGGGAATCTTCAAATCCAATTATCTTCTGGTAAATTTTCATCACACCAAAGCAGTGTCGGCTTACTTATTCCTCCAGCAGTTAAAAAATTAGGGAATTGATTGTCCTGATTCAAGGTCGGGTTTATCTTCTCAATACAAATACAAACCTTTTACGATAGAAGTTTCCGGTAAAGGAAAAGCATGTATTCCGACCAAAAATTGCATAATTGTTTTTTTAAATAACAAGGCATCATGATTGATGAGATCAAAGATCAAGAAAGGCACTTTATTTGCATCCCTTTGCCTGGCTAGTGAAGTGGACATTGCCTATTTGATGCATGAAGCTAATCGGGATCTTAGAAGATCGAAAACATATTTGGATCTATTCTACTGTAGAATTATATCCACTTTTGATCCACACATACTATATATACACAACAAACAAGACCTAGATTTGATCATTTGGAGGCAGCGTACATGGTATAGAATCCTTCCAAACACAGAAAAAAATGATCCAGATAAGCACAGTCGACCAGCTGCTGGCCCATCAGGTGTAGTGTTGCCAATTTACGAAAAAAAAAATTATGTTGCATAATTGTTGACATGTGTCTTTTAAATAAATACAAATTTCCGAGTCTTTTCTGACGGTCTGTACAATTTTGATGATTTTAGTAACGCATGCTCGAATATGAACTATGAATTGGAATTATGAATTATTTTAAAGGCGTGAGTCCTTGGCTAATCAATAAGACTGTTCGTGTTCATGAGGGAGCAATTGTAAATTTTCACAGCCCGAGCAATTTGTGTCCGTATAAACAAAAAATTAAGCTTCTGAGACCGTTCGAAGTCGAAAAAACACTGCAGGCTCAAAACCCCGCCTTTTGTGTGAAAAATAAGCCAACGCAAATGGTTATGGCTACTTGTTGTGTGAAGAACTACCGACATTGCAACTTCCACACTATAAGGTGATTATGTTTATCGTTCTCGGCTAAATTCTCTTTGACGGATAAACCTTTTGTTATGGATTAGAAACGCTTTCCATAATAAATTGGCATTCCATTTATCGTTCAGCGGGGCGGATAAATGTCCTATCGAAGCGTTATCAAAATGCTAAACGTAGACCATAAACAGAATTGTTCAACAGTGTGTAAGAAAAGTTTAATGTGTTTAAGCGAAGACCGTTTTTTTTTTTCCTGAAATAAAATCAAAGGTAAATTTCTCATGAAAATTTTCCTACTCCAACTTATTAAAACTTTTTTAATGAAAATAACAAGCAAAAGAAAATTTGAAAAACATGTGACGGCGGTTGTCCCATTTGATCTAAAACCTCTTTCGGCTGTGAAGAAATCTGTGGTTGGGTTTTATTGTTTTGTTGATCTGGAGTGAAGATCAAGTCAATGTAGTGTTGGCTTCTAAAAAACTCCAAATAATTTTTTTTGTCAGAAATACTGCACGAGCTTGATTTAAATATTAAAAAATTGGTTTTGATCTAACTTTTTACTTTTGGAAGAAAAACTTACTTTGTGACTGGCAAATTCGCAGCAATTTGCTATTTAAATAAATAAAGTAGAATCGATCTTCGCTGCCACTGTGAAAAATTTCAAAAATAAACATTCTTTATTTTCACACAAAGTATTTTTTGAATAGTAAATTCAACAATTTAAATTGTGAAAATATGTAAAACTTGTCGAAATTAATCTACTAAACAACTTATCGATCGAATATTACAGAATACAACTTTTCTATCAATCCAATCCAACATTCGACTTGAGTCGATTTCATATCCTGGAAAACGTTTTTGTGGTGAATGCCTTTGGTATCCTAACCCAGAGACAGTATAGCTTTTCGATGAGGGACTTTGTCATGCTTTACCAAAACCACTTGTGTATCATGTTGTCGTAAACAATACTTCATCACCAGTCAATCTTAATCATTTCAGTTATCTGTCAGTAGCAAGCACCTATCATGAACGTCCAAAAAAGTGTACAGCTATTAACTGCGAATTTGAAAACTGCGGTTTTTTTTTTCAATGAATTGGCATAAACATTTTAGCAAAAATTATTATTCTAAAAATATAATAAAAAAAATTACAAATAATACTTAATTTTCATGGCGTCAGAAAAAAGTGTATATTTTTCAAAAACTTTAAGCTAGTGCTTCGTCTGGTTTCCTTTCGCCTTCCGGATAGCATCTATGCTTGTCCGTATTGACTCTACTATATTTTGCTTGAAATATTTCTCATTCGGATTTGTTTATCGAGTTGTTTAGGTCGTGGGACTGCGGAGGGTGGTCCACTTTCTTAGGCATATGATAAAAATAATAAAGCCAAATTTGACGTGTACTTGAGGTCGTTATTATGTGGTAAGAAAGTTTTTTACACACGGCAAATTGTCTCTTAAAATTTTAAGAAAATCATTTTTCATCGATCTTTCAAAAAAAAAAACGATGTTGCCAACTCCAGGTGATGCACCACCTCCGTGCTTTATTGTGGAGTTATGATTTTGTTGTCTATTTTTCGTTTACCATAATTTTGAAGTTATTCTTGAGCCAAAAACTTGCCTTCTGCACTAAAAATAAACTTTTCCCCAGAATAACAAGGTCTCATTTTTATATTTCTCGACATAACGAACGAAGTCTTCGCTTTCGGATTTTTTTCGGAAATATACGCCTTTTTGCTGTGAGACTCTGTCATGTTACCCACTACTATGGAGGGTCAGGTGGACAGTGCTCGCACTTGTGTTGACTCCAGAAGATTGGGAAATATTTTTAACAATCTTCACTGCATTTACTGTGGAATTTTTTGCGAAATTTTCTCACAATAGCACGGAAAGTGGTCGATCTCCTAAATTTTTGGAATTTTTTTTATATTAAATCTGTCCAAGATTTTTACACCGTGTCATTATATCTTCCCAAAGTTTTGACTATTTCATTTCTTAATTTTATAATTAGTTCTCTTGTTTAAACTGTCATTTCTTTACCCATTTTAAGTACACTTTTTTCAATCATAAAAATGAAAAATATGTTGTTTTACATATTTTCTTAAGAGTATTAAGTTAGTTTATTGAAATTTAATCAGCTTCAACAATTGTCAAAAAGCTATTTGAAAAATAAAATTTGCAGGTGTACATTTTCTTTTGACGCTCGCAGTATGTATGTATCTTGTTTATGTGTCTAAATTTCTGCAAGTGGTCATTAATGCTTTAAGAATTAATATTATATGTTTCTGCAATCTCTTGTTTGACTCAACTAACCCCAACTGATAGAAAAATGCATCACGATCATTAAAGTATAAGATAAACAGCAATGGTCCGAGAATGGATCCATATGGTCTTCCGTAGCACATGTTGCCGATAGCTTATTTCTTCTTTAACTTATACCATGAAGGCCCGATTCTTGTTTGACAATTTTCAAGCGGGCCTAGAAGAAAGTTTATAAAAGAAACGCTTTTCATGACACCCAAACACCATCATCACTCTTTGCTCAAGTGCGTGAATTTATCACCTGCTGGCAACAACCCTCCCCCAAAACCAATGAAACCACATTCTAATTTATTTAATATACCGACAAGCAGGTTTTTCCTGTCAATTCCAATGAAAATAGGTTAAGATACACCAGAGTATAGAATAGCATAACAAAAAAAAAACACAGATTCCATCTGAAGGACAAAGGTCCTTTCCCGGTTATTGCACATAATCTTCGAGAAGTACATGTATACAAACCATCACCATCTCTTTGCGACCAATACATACAAACTCACAGTATCGTTGATATTTCCTGACCTAGATAAACTTTTCGCGTAGTGAAAATCGAAATCCAAACATGAAACAGAAAAAAAAAACAGCAAAAAAGAAGAATCAAACTAAAAACAAAAACGGCGAGAACGATGAGAATAACGACGACCGACAACGACAACTACAAAAGTCGATGTTCAAGTGTGTGTGTGTGTGCGAGAGTACATCCCTTGCAATTAACGTCCTTGGACTCGCGCAAAGTTTCATGCTGGGTTATTGAACTGCCAGTGCAATGAGAAAGCTCGATAGCCTCGAAAAGTGTAGATACAATAACACCGAGGGTGTGCGAGGAGACGAAATGGGGGAGGGGGGTTTTCAACGATGTTGCCCATCCTGCCCGGCGGGTGCACGTTGTTGGGTCGATTCCGCCTCGCCGTATTTACGTACATACTTAAATGTGCACGTTATGTGCTGCACCCCAGTGGGGTAGGTTAGTTATATTTGTGGCCGCCGAGTAAAAGCTCCACAAAATTTAAACCCTCTCTTCTCCTTCAGTTTTCTGCTTGTATTGGCAATTTCAATATAAATGCATGGCTAAGTGTGTGTGTGTGTGTTTATGTTTGGTTGTGTGTAGTTGAAGCGATACACACGTCTTTGTCGGGTCAGTAATTCTCAATAATATTGGCCTTACATGTGCTCCCAGAAACAGTATCACTGTGGAGGGTGTCAGAATGTCGGGTTTTTTTTTGGGTAATGTCATTGCCAAAATTTGGCCAATGTAATGTATATATGTACGTATAGATACATTCATACATAAAAGAAAGGGTCGGGTGTGATAACCCTTGAATTTGTAATCACAGGTCAGCGGCTGTAGATAGAATGTGTCCAGATGTTCATTTGTGTGTTCATTCGCAGAGGCTGGGAGTTTTCGGGTGATGATGTTTACGGTATAATAGTCTTGAAAAAAGTGACAGCTTTTTGTCAAGTGAGAAATTTGTCTTGCAGATATTTCTCATACTTTTGAAGTGTTACAATAAACCATTGGGAGTTTCTTATTGGCAAAAATACCATTTATTGCAGAGTTCCTGTTTCAATCATTGACGTCAAATCGAACTGTATATGTTGAGTAAAGCATTTGGATTCCATCAACTTCCTCAAAAAGCTCAAGCCACTCACGGATTATAGCATGCTGACTAAGAAATGCGTAGCCCATATTCTGATTGGGTGCTTGTTTGTTGTTTGGATGACCAATTTTCACACAACATTTGCTTTCGCGATGAGGTCTCATTTTTCACTCGGTTTTACTGTCACCGCAACTCTTATCGCTGAAGCTTAATGTTTACCTATTTTTTTGGTCCCAAATCGAAGAAACGTTCATGGAAGATAAGTGGTTTTAACAAGACCGTGCCATATCTCACACAGCATGACCTGGCCAAGATAGATCGAATTGATACCGATGGATTCATTTTTGAGTGAACATAATTAACAGGCTATTTATCCCCAAAATATCTGAGCTGGGCCCGTTGCTTCCATTAAGAAGACTTTCCGCCATCTGCAGCTGCTTGAGCTTTCAGAGCGTTTTTCTATTGCTGTACATCATTTGCCCGAGTCAACCGAATTTTGTTTTCATAATTAAATCATAATACGCAAAGGGTTCGTGCTTGTGCCTTCTGCTCCTTTCGTCATACCCGCAGGAATAGGTCTAATGACGTAATTTTTTTTTTTTCGAATGCCGCTAAAATCTGCTCTACCTTTTACTGGATGAAGATGATATTTGTCACAAGAAAGTCTAAACTCTCTTACAATTTCGATCCTGAATCTGTCGATTGCAACCCACTCGTGTTCGACGGATTTACATCTTAAGGCTAATTGACTTGAAGACTTACTTTCTGGCCTATTCTTCGAGCTTGGGAAAGTTAAAAAAGATATTGCAATCCATGTTGGCACTATCCCGTGGCTATATCTTTTGAAGAAGTCATATGACATCGCGTCGATTTCTGGAATCTACAAAGCGATAGTCTAATCCTGGATCCTCTTAAAACTGATACGATTAAATTGCAAAATGCTCAAAAACACGCGATACACTGCGCAGTTTGCACCAAGAAACTTTGAATAATTCTAGCATAGAAACGTGCTGTGATCTCATCTTGAGCAAGACCCAAGAAGTATTTAAAAATCTTATGTTTTCAGCAAGAACCACCGTGTTGGTCAAGCTATAAATATGAGGGTAGTAAAAGGGTCCAAAAGGGTATCTACTCGATAAATGAAAAATTGCACAAAATTCGACCAAAAAAAAAATTCGAAGAACAAAAATCATCTTGTCTGTTTTTTTTCAAAAAGCTGAACGTTGGTAGATAAGTATTAAAGCTGGGCGGATTTAATGTACCATCGCAAGATCGAAATTGGAAGAGAAGGTAGAGCCGCGTATTCAAAGAGCTGTTCAATTATGTGAAATTATTTCGTAAGGAAAAAGTTGGCAAAAGTGTCTTAAAATCCGCAGTACTGAGGGTAAGAAAAATACCACATTTTCATTTCATTTCGGTCAAGTGCGGATCGGACCCGTTCAACAAAGGTATTTAAATAGTTCATTAATCACGAAAATCGACGCTCAACCAGGTTTACCTTAGAGTTTTTTCCCTTGCGCGTTTCAAAATTGTACATTATCTTTATTGTAGCTAAATATATACATAGTTAATTTTGAATTCTTAAATATATTGCACAAGTAAGAGATGTGGTACGCAGTACCTTATTTCTAAAAAAAAAAAATACTATTTACAATCAAATACTTTTAGCACAGAATCATATATTGTTTGAAGAAAAAGCTACAAGAAAAACCTTCTTAATTAAAACAAAAGAAAATAAAAAAACAATATACTATATGTATATATAACAATAATAATAAATAAGTTAAACAACAAGGTTGAGAGATGGGGGGAATTCAGGATCACCTGACTCGGGACATTTCTGGAACATAGAGTTTTCCTTATCACATTTAAGATTGCTCACCGCCTGGTTAATAAATACATAATCATATCAATCAGTGAATAGATATGTACATATTAAAGTAAGAAAATCAATAAATAAAAAAATATATAAATAATTTAATAAATAAGTAAATAAATAAATGAATAAATAAATAAATTAATAAATAAATAAATGAATAAGTAAAAAATAAAAAAATAAATAAATATATGAATAAATAAACTTATTTATAAATAACAAAGGATAAAAAAAATTAAGGAATAAATAAATATACTAATAAATAAATAAATAAATAGGGAAGTAAATAAAAAATATAAAAAAATAAATTGACAAATAAATAATTGAATAGATACTGACAGTAAAAACTAATATGACAGGAAGTCGAAGGCCATTATCCCAAGTTTAGTTATATTGCTAGGTCTGAAACTAATTCATTGTCCGACATCCTTCATCTTGAGTTGTATCCTTCAAATAGTTTTTTTATTCTCGATGATATTTTTATTTATTCTTTATGTTTGCATATTTATGAAGCTCATTGGTCGAGAAATGCCATGGTAGGTTCAGAATCATTTTGAGTACATTATTTTGAGCTCTCTGCAGTTTTATGATGTGGAAATTTGCACATTTTCCCCATACAGGTGAACCGTACAGAAGTGTAACCTGAAAGATTGCTTAAAAGTCATTATTTTATTTTCATTGCTCAATCTAGACTTCCGATTTATAAAAGGGCCAGAAAAGGCCAGAAGCTTTCTCTTGATACTTTGTACTCATCGGAGTGATGGTCAGTCACTTGCGAGGGGTGGAATCATGAAAAAATGACAGATGTTCTTACTCGGATCTGAACATCTACGCTTCCTGAGAATTATGGTGGTGACAGACAGATTGAAAACGAAGGTACCCAATAAGGGTTCCGTTTTTTCCCTTTTGAGGTACGGAATCTTTAAAAGCCAGATAGTTATGTCGTTTCGGTTTAATGGGAATACAAAAAGAAGGTTCGTAGGTAAGGGGGATGACATATATTTTTTTTTTCAATTATAATTTATAGAATTTTGAACTCATCTCCGTTCCATTGTTTTCCTCTTAAACGTTATTTTTTCGAACGTAAGCCTGATTATTTAACGGATTCAAAATTTCAGAATTGCGAGTTTTTGTTATTTCAAAGTTTAAATTGCCTCCTTCTTCATTAAAAAAAAAAACTGATTTCCAAAATTGCAGCTTGTTTGGAATTTGTTACAATTTTTCAAATTTCATTAAGACCGTTTTTTTTTTTTTTAATTAGTCTTACAAACTGTTTGTATTCATAGTTATAGGTTTTTCAAAATCTTTCGGTACTTAGCATCAAACCCCCTGATAATCTGTTCTATTACTTCACGTAAGTCAAGTGTGTTATAACGCTATTATGAATTAGAAAAATATTTTTTTAAATTACGTTCCCATTTCCTGTTATTCTCGAATATTCTTATAAAAAACGAAAAATAGATCACCTCATGCAACTATCCAAAACCATTGACACCTAAACCCAGAGACAATGTCAGAACATAAAACTAAATATGTATTCCTCAAAACAATGTCATCCGCACAAAGATCAAGTAAATTAGATCATGTAGAATAAGAAAGGAAAAACTTTCATTTCTTTTCACACACACACACACACAAGCAGTTCTCAAGTGTGCATTAATTTAAAAGTCTTTCATTCTTCGAAACATTTCACCTTTTCAAAAAAAAAACGATTCCTTTTTTTTCTGTACCTACAGCACTCAAACGCTTGACGGCGAAATGTCTTCTTCGATTAGGAACACAAAAATTAGACGTGCACAAAAACGAAATCTTAAAATCATTCACTGAATACTTCTGACCCAGAATCCTAGCGTTTACAGGGAAAAATGTATAAATAAACAGGAGATTTCGAAATACAGTGTTTTTGAACGATGGTTTTATACACTGAACTGTGGTCATACTTAATTTCACCATGATATGGTTTCTTCAGCATAACTTGGAGGAGTGTTCTAGATTTTTTGACATTCCTAATGCGTACGTTGATGAGCTTTCATCTGTTTTGGAACTGAATTCAATTTGACAGGTGGATGCTCTCAATTGACGGATTGTTATAGTTTTTGGCTTTCATTTTTTTTTTTGGAAAAGATTTATGCCAGTGATTTATGAATTTTTGGTTAAACTGTCAGAGATGTCTATTGTGTTGGCTGACTATTTGGGGGCGCCTCAAATGGTTGATGATTCGAGACTAGCTGTCACAGAGTCAATATACGTTTTTTGTCTATTTGTATTTTTAGAACTGAAAGTTTAGGGAATTTTCGGTGAGGGTTAAATTTACATCTAAGACTTGTGAGAAAATTTTCAAAAATATTTCTGGAAAAAGCTTAGAAGTGTTAACACTCTTTTTTATACTCAGAACGTTGAATAAATCTTTTCTTAACATTGAAAAATTCTTTCAAAGTCTATCGGCAAAGGACCGAATTGATGACGAAGTTATTTGTTAGTCAAATCAGTGCAGAGAACTTTCCTAAAATTTTGTCTTGTCAACAGAGTTTTGTATGCCGACTCGCTTTTAATTTTGAAAAACGCTTATTTCCAATATTTAAAGCGAGTTAAATCAGTTTAGTTAACATATACAAATGCTTTAATGAGGTATAGCTTGTAAGGTTCTTTGAAGGAATTTATCTTCTAAACTTATGACCTGATTTCAAAAATTCTTTCACCAGAATTAAAAATGAAAAAAAAAAAACAAAATAAAGGACCTTTCGTGGAGACTGAAGTTGTAACTGAAGTCGGAGATTAAACGGTCGACTGAGTTACGAGCACTGGCTTAATGGTAAGAGATAATTAATTGTTTTCTATAGAAAAGTCTTTGAATTCAAAAAGATCTCGCGGATCTTGTTAAAATATGACTAAAAAATATATAAAATCAATTTCAATCTTTTTATTTCGCCTATAGTCCAAGGAATTTTATGAACACAGAATAATAATGACTTTTAAGGAACATTGTTTTTTAGTTCTAAAACTTTTCGACGGTTATAACATCCGCGTACTAAGTCAGATGTGGCGGCTAGTTTGATGGAAAAATAAACTTAATAGTAGTAGAAAGCATTCAAAGGGGATGCAAAGCTTATTTTTGGAACCGTAGTACTTCTCATGAGTCCAGTTCACAGCATATATATTTCGGGCATGGGCCGTTTGGCCAAATAGCGACATAACTTGTTCCAAACAAGCTAAATTTCCTTAAAAAAAATCAGTACCATGCCAATTCTGATTCCATAACCATGGAATTTATTACAATGGACTAAAGAGGTTGACAAGCAAACAAGCCTGATTTGCAGTTGACCAATTCATAGACTTTTGAACGTCAATCATTTCGATAAGTTGGCGGGTCTAAATGTGCCATCAGAAGGAATCCATTCTGACCCGATCCAGGCTATGCAGTAGAGTTCTTCAAAGACCGGAACCCTGCCTTGTTTTTGTTCCATGAAATCGTTGCAACCGAATAAATATTATTTCTAGTACATTTTTGACAGAATAAATGCAACTATCGAACCAATGTTTCGATGTCAACTTATTCAGATTTTTTCTTGGCACTGGTCATGAACCTAAGTCTTTTCGCTGTAAAATCACAAGCAAATACCTGCGAGCCTTATACACTCAATTTCCGATTTGTGCGTCGTAATTTTTTAAGTTTGTATTTTCAGAGCATAAATGATGGTTCATAAAATGAAGCATCAATTTTTTTGTTATTTTTGAGCCCTAACAACAAACAGACTTCGATGTTCTGCATAATTTTCGGCTATGGGTGCACAAGGTATCGACCAATTGATTAGAAACTATCTTTCTAACTGTTCACATTAAGTCGTACTGGAAGGTCTAAAACTTACAACTAACCATAACAATGCTAATGTGCGCAAGGGTTTCGTTTTGTCTTCGCAATTTTCTCTTGTATGTGGTAGACAATGAAATTCACTTGTTCGTTGTTGACAGTACCATTAATACATTAAGCTGCGATATCATCAGCATACTACAGTAGCAGAAAGACCTTCCATCCTCGGGATGTATTTCAATAACAACTTCGGTTGGAATGACCTTTTTACCGATTCTGCAGAGTATGCAACGAAATGTCTTTGATTTTCTAACATTTTACCATTTTAACCTTTTTTTATCTGGCTGCTGGTTAAGGATGTGGCAATCATTTTTATAAGAACTGAGCATAAACATCGAGATTATTATATTTAATTTTTCAAATGGGCACTTACAGAAAATCGGTTCCATATTGTTCTCACAGGGTTCCAAATGAGGTCTGGTTCATCTCATTATCTTAGCAATCAAATCGGTCGAATCGTGATGAGTAAGCACTTTTTTACGTTAAGTACTCTGCTACAATTGCGGTTTCAATCATAAAAAGGACCTAGTCGAAGAAACTTAAAAGAAGGCTGCAAAAAAAAAAGTTCTTCACAGCATTCAGCGAAGTCGTGTAGGACTTGTTTGCTCTGCAAACTTATAACTTGAAATGTGAAAGACATACACATGTTGTCGCAGATGGTGCCTAGATTACGAAGAGAAGAGACTTAACAAAAGGGTTCCTTGCGGCGAACTAAAAAACGGTCAAAAAATCATTCTAGAAGTGGCGAGCTAAGATCGACCTTAATAATAGTTAAAATGAAAAACATGGGACCAAAATGATGTTCTCTTGGGCGATACCCGAAAGGCTAGCAATTAATTGAATTCAAAAGACCCGAAAATGAAATCAAAATTTTTAATGATTTTTTAAGAAAATTGACTTTTTTTTAAGGGATTATGGCTACCCTTGTTATAAAGGGTTTTTCAAATAAACCAAAAATGGTTTTGGATATCAATAAAATTCTTTATTCATGTGAAAGTACGTTCGATGCCATTATGTATGGAACTCGATTTCTTTTGCATGGCCACCACGTACACGCTTGCAGAAGTACAGACGCTGAACACAATTTTCGACGGTTTTCAAACATAAATCGGCCGATAGTGCCGCAATTTCACGTTTGATATTCGTACGAAGTTCATCATTGTAGCCCCACAGGAAATAGTCTAACGGCGTCAAATCGCACGACTGGACCATTTCGTGAGATAACACGTTCTCCAAACTTGGTTTCCTATAAATTGATTGTGACATTCGCTGTGCGGCTTGTGGCGCCATCCTGTTGGAACCACATCACAGTAACGTGCTGGTCTTGATCATCACGGAAGGAGTACGGATGCAATGATGACTCATGGAGTACGTGTGGATTGCTGCCTGACCAATACCGGATATTTTGTTTATTGACGGAGCTATTCAGCCAGAAATGAGCCTCGTCGCTGAAGATGATTTTTCGATGAAAATCCGAATCATTTTCAAGTTGTTGCTCAGCCCAATTAACGAACATACGACGCTTCTGATGGTCAAGCAGCTTCAGTTCTTGCGTCAATTTAATTTTGTAAGGATTCAAGATCTTTTCGCAAAATTCGCCACAACGACGTCACAGAGATGCAAAACGCTTGAGAACGACGTGTGATAGACACATTTGGGCTTGCTGCAACTGAAGCCTAAGCGGCAGCAATATTCTCGACACTACGGGCATGTCTTTGTCTCACTGCCACGGGAACATTTTGTACTGTGCTTGTGGATTCAAATTTTTCCACTAGATGCTCAATTGTTGATCTGCTAGGACGATTATGAGGACCATAAATTGGACGTAGGGCTCTTAACGTTGAGGACACTGACTCCAAATTTCGATAGTAAATTTTAATAATTTCGACTCGTTGTTGGCTCGTATATTTTTCCATCATGAAATGGCAAACCTTACTGAAGAGAAATGTCAAAAGAACAGCAAGAAATATGGCGTCGTTTGCTGTCCCTGTCGCTCTACTGTTGTAGCGTCCCTATTGAAAAACCCTTTACATGTGCTTAGGAAGCAGGAGGATTAAAAGACGAGTGAAAGACGTATATTTCGATACTCGTAAGGTAATCGAAATCTTAAGGGTACTTCATGCTAACAAAAGTGGGAAAACTCATCCAGACTCGATTCCCATAATTGACGAACTATTTTCAAACATACAAGTTTGTACGAAACCTTCTTCGTGCGGGTTCAACTTGCACTTGGCCGGCTTTTTTTTTTTTTTGGATGCACTCGATTCGCAGTGGATTCGAAAATAAGTAAGGCTTCCAAATAAAATCAAGTTAAAAGTAAGTCAGTTCGTATGCAAGTCAAAAACATTGCATAAGATGATTCTCTCAAAGAAATTGAGAGTAAACGATGGCATTGACATCGGTCTTTAATTCATGACTAGACCGAATTGAAAAGGGTCGATTATGGGTTGAATCAGGAAGCTTGTGTATTTCTAAGGCATTTTTGGGAAATCATCTCTAATTTTCAATGGTTTACTTTGCTGAATGAAAGTATCCAAATAATAAAACAAAAATTATACAGTTCTCTAGGAAAGTACTTCAATTGAATTTCCATGAAACTTTTAAACAGCCTATGTTCTTTTCAACATGCAAGGGTCATTAATTTTCAAAAATTTCGAGTTTTTTTAAAACACCATAGGTACAGCAATTATGATTCCTTGTCCATATTTGTACATTTGATTTAATCGAATCACAGAGACATTATCAAAATTTAACATTCCATCGCTATGTACAGATTTTATTTTGTCAAAATCTGGGCCAACAACCAAAATACACACACTGTCCGCATGGAAAATGCGTTTGTGATGTCGAAACCATCAGCGTCAGAATACTCATATCAAATGTAAATAAAAAAAAATAACCATTTATTTTTTAAACGTGTTAGTAGATAATTTATTTTTTTTTTTTATTCGTTGTGCTCTCGATCCAATGTCGACATATCCCTGGATACTTACCAAGTTTAAGGTTTATTTTTGTTTACAGAAATTTTTTTATATTTTTAATCTTATCTCGTGTTCTTTTTTTTCACCCACCTTAAATGTAGGTCAGATACTTTTTTCGTCGGTGATTACTCAGTTGGAGAGGCACACTTTTTGTGTTTTTTTTTTTTTTTGAAATTGGAAATATTTTTAAGTGAAAGAAGCAGGAAGAATGAATTTACGCAATCGTTGAACATTTGTATTGGTCGACCTGTTGGCAATATGTTATGTTATGTGTTTCGTTTGCCCCCCATTTGTCCGGCCTTATTTTGTATGTTGGAACTGTATTTTGTGTTGAAATGATTCAGCTGTAGGAAAATACGTATTTTTGAAATAAAAGCTTTTCAAATTGTGACGTCTTCCAATTTTTAGTGTCACGTTTTAGCACAAAAGTCGCCTGAACTTGCACGCTTCCGTAATTTTAAGGCTATTTATTATTCCATTGCATTTTTTCCATGGGGAAATGCTCAGTTTTGAAGTATGTTCATCTGTAATTCAAATAACCTAATTGACATTGAAAACCGTTGCTCAAGCCCATAAAAGTCGTTTACAACTCCATCTCCGCTTTGCTAGATAAAGAAAAAAAAAAAACAAGAAAAAAAACGTTTTTCCACGTCTTCTATCATAAAATGTCATCGAAAATTTTTCTACAAAGATCGAGACGGCCACCCACTTACCATCATCACCCACAATGCCACCGTTTGAACCCATTCATTTTCAAGCACCCTCCCGGCACAACGAGGCTGTGAATCAAATTCCCTCGTGTACCTTGTGCAGCTGGGCCCATGTTACACTACAAAAGTGCATAACAATCTGCTTTGCGGCAAAGTTGTCTCGATTGTTGAACACCTTGAGCGTTGAATTGTTGCGATTAGATTTGTTGCTGCCACTTGGCCAGTTCATAGTACCCATGCGATTTAGAAGAGAAATGACTGTATTAAAGATCAATTACGCGAGGGAAACAATGGTTGGTTCTGTGCCTGTGTGGCTTGAAATCGAAGGAAAATCTATATTGAAAGTGATCTTGTTACTTGAGCTGCAGCTGAGATACTCGGATGCTGTAAATCAGAGACTTTCAAACTTCGCGATGTTTTTTTGATGTTAGAGTTTAAAATGGTTTCGAATGACAAAAAATAAGTAAGGGGAAGAGTTGCACTACCCCAAAGGTGAATTAATTTTAACTCTGATGCAGGCAACGCAGAAATCGATGGATGCTCCTCGCTGTTAAAAACCCCATCCTAACATACAAAATTCGGTCGAAATCTAAGTTCACCAAGACCAAGTGACTCTTTTCATCGACAGATTTCTAAGACAACTAGTTTTTCTTAAAACAAGGCTTGTTCAGGGACCTGAATATGCTTTCGGAATGAAACACAGAAATCAAATTCAAGTTTAAAAAAAACACATCTTTAACATTTTTATTTCAATATGTTAAGATTTTTCATTTTGAATGGAAAATAAAATGATTCAAACGTCCACAGGATTTCTTACAGGACTCAATTCTGAATGTTCATAACTTGACTAATGTTCGTTTTTAAAGCGTTCAGAGGTTGCGAATCATATGCATTAACAAAAACTGTTGCATAGCCCTGCAGAAAGTAGTTCAGCAGTTCCAAATCATACGATACGTGGCCGGTTCCCATCACAAATGTTGGAAAAAGCTCGTCCAGAATTTTTTTTTCTCGCAACAACACCGAAACGGGTCGTGTTCTTGGACACGTGGAACCGTCTTGTTGAAACCATATGTCTTCCACTTATATACTTCCGATTTGGGGCCAAAAAAATCTGTTAATATATACAAATTCTGATCAGTAGCACCCTTCACTTTTTCGAAGAAAAATGGAGCCTCACCAGACCAAATTGCACGCCATAAAATGATTTTTTTGTGAGAGCAACATTCTTTCCGCAGTTAAACTCAAATTTGCACTTCACATGTTAAAAGCTTGCTTCAGTTCAGGGAAATAAATTCAAATCGAATTGCAATTTAAGCCCTGGCTCTTTTTCAAAACCTTTGCTGATAGAAATCCCTCAAATCCTCTGTTAAAGAGCCTAAAGTTCAATTGTTTAGTAATAGAACGATGCACGAGTGAATAGGAATAGTTTACAATGGATTCCCAGTTAAAATCTGAGTAGTGTCGTCTGGCATTTGTCAAGACCCTTCATCTTGTCTGGAGTCCACAAAAAATTGCACGTACAAATGGTGGAACTAGTCACTGTCTTCCAAAATAGATATCGTCAGGAAGTTTTTTCTTTAGCTTACAATTACAATGATCAAAAATACCTTTTTATTTTACGCTGCGCATGTGTCATTTAACCAACCAATTGACTGGCCAATGGATTGCAGAGAAAATTAATCTCAGATATTCAACTGGTCATATTCAAGGTTCAGGATGTCAGATAATTAACGAGTTACAGACCTAGTAACCCAAGTAAACATCTTCTGAAATGGACTGTTCGCTTCACTCCCAAATGTCGATTTATTGTTTAATCTAATATAATTTAAAGTTCACTCATTGATGTGAACAGCATTTTTTTTATTAGTTATTTATTAACATAACAAGAATACGGAAAAAAAAAATAAAAAAATAAAAAAGGTTGAAAATTTCGAAAACTAGCAAAAGATGAAATCTCAAAAAATTGGCGCGTAACCATACCCACGATTTCAACCCTCCTGGTAATCTTAAACCAAAAAACAAAAAAGATTATTACTCTAGAATAATGTCGCAACGTCTGGAACAACGGAAAAGTTGGAAAGATTTTTTTTCACAAAATGGCGACTGCCTGAAAACAAAAAACAATTTTTGGACCAGTCTTTTTTGACTGTTTCGAATTAAAAAAAAAATTAAAAGAAATTTGGGGAGGGGGATCGTGGGTATTGTTTTGGAAAAGAAAGTTGCGAGAAAAACGCGTTTAAAATTTCGCGTAAAGTTTTTCGCAGTCTGTCATGAAATGATATTGTAGACTTACATCTATTCAATCTGCCATTCCTGCTTCATACATCGGACCTTTCTCGACTTCGAAAAAACTATTTTCCCCTTTTCTCTCGCTTTCGAGCAGTTCTGGCCTCCTTCGAAGCGTTGGATGCTCGTAACTCGAAGCGGTCAATCCGGGCGTTGTCTCGTTTCATAGCAAATGAATTACGGGCCAATTTTCATTCCCATAAGCTGCATCATTTTTAAAACAGGAATGAAGCCTTCATTAAAAATACAAACAGCAGTAAATGTCGCTATCTCAATTATTTTGCTGCTGATGCACTCGTAAAATTGGTGTCTTCCTGTGCCGTGAATCTTCCTGTGATTTTGTTCGTCGATCTGGATGCGTAATCCTTTGCGCTAAGGATTTATTCATTTTATTAAAAAAAAAATATTTCGAAATATTTTTATTTCACTCACAAGACAAATGTCAGTCCACGTGGTTTGAATGTTAGAATTCAACTGTTAGCAGCTGGACGTAAGTGAACACTAAATATAAAATATACAAGTCACCTTGGGTTCTTGTATTACAATATATATAAAGGACAAAAGGTTTTACTGAGAAATAAGGATACAGGTAGACAGAGAATCCCTAACGTCTATTGTTCGATTAGTTCCGGCCGAATCAGTTTGGATGCCGGGTCAGCAAAATGCCGATATCTCCGAAAATAATTTGAATTTTGAAAAATCCTCTTGTAGATATATTCCTGAATAGTTAAATTTTGGATATTTTTTTTTTTAATTTCTAGACTAGAATACCCCCTTAAAAGTTTGAGGCAATTCAAGACCAATGCAGATCGTACCTCTCTTGATCTCTTCCAGTTAAAAGGTATTCCTGTACCCTTGAACTAAAAATTAACAGAAATTAAAATTTTCATAACAGTTTGAGATTCAGTGAGTCAGTGTTCCCAAAACCAAGGGTACATTTGAACAAATTGTTTATCTAATTTTAATCCGTATATTATTTTGTAGGCTTTTCCCAGCACGAGCACGACTTGCAGATAGAAAAACAAACTACAAAATGTAGATACGGCAAGTCGATATGCGCTCAACTCTTATACTGTGTGATATTTTCTAGTAAACAGCTGACCATGACTTTAAACCTTTATCGCGAGCTGATCGTGGTCGATGTTTTGATGTTTGCCTAACAACAAACGTGCGCCCCATTATTGCGATATGTTGTTAAAATTTGTTGCTCTAAAATGAAAACTCCTTAATAGATGTTGTTTGAGATACGAACTCTGACCATGAATGTTGTTTGGACAGATGTAACAGGTCAAAGGCTGAACCAAGGCCCAACCCAAATAAGAGTAACTTAGTAAATGAAATTTCTTTAAATATATTTTAATTCAAATTGTTTATATAAATGCCTATAAATTGCATATAGCGTTCGAGAAAAGACTTCCTCATTTCTTACCGGTTGTGTGTTCTGTTTTAAAAATTCAATGTCAAAGTGGAAGCCAATCGCGTATCTTGTTTTGTTTTCTGCTCCTATGTTTTTGTTTTTTTGTTTTTATCATCATTTGTATCTATTTATTTATTTATTATTTTCTATAAATATTTATCAATTCCAAGTCGTACACGATTGCTTCAGAGATGCCGGCAAAACGCATGCCGTTCTTCGAAATCTCATACACTATCAAAAAATGTATCTATGAGTTCGTAAGAAATCGTGCAAATTAATTAACATTCTGCTGTAGATAATAATAAAAAATAAAAAAAAATAACCGCATCAGAGTTTGCCACCAGCGCCAGCAACAACAACAGCGGCGGCCGGTCATTTTCCTTGGACTTGCCATTTGAATTACCGCTAGGTGTGTAACCTTCGTTTCGAATATGCGTTGTGTCAACTAACTAAGTCTCTCATACTGACGGGCTTTGACACCACGCGAAGAGAAGCTCATTTGCGTTGTTAGTTTGAGTCGCGCATTAAACAATTCAGTTTACGGAAGTCGAACCTCGAGCTCTAAGCTGAAATTTCGGCGTCGTCGATTTTAATAAAACGTATTTATTTAGCTCGGGAAGTTGCTTGTTTTTGTGCATCAAATGAGTTCGAAAAGTGACGCGTATCAAGTAGCTAAGCTCACTATGGATACATCTTGCCATAATTGTAAGTTCAAGACGAGGAGAGGACCCATCATCTCTTATATTTGTGTAATTTATGAGTGTTGGTTGTAGGTGTGAAGAAGTGTGAAAGCTTATTACAATTTAAAGCTTAAAAGACGATACGCATGAGTTTTATATCGTTGACAAAGCGTTCTACGTTTTTTTTTCTTTTGTTTTCATATTTGTCTTTCGACGAACCTTACTTACACAAGATAATTTATTTACTTAAATTATATTCTGATCGCTCTGTGCAACATGCATTATAATAGTGACCATTTGAGAATCCTCTTGAGCAAGGCGTTTCAACGTTCCCTACTTGCGTACCTCGACATCTACACCAAATGGGTCATAAAATGTGTTTAGAACAGTGTAATAAATTTTGCTATTACGTTTAAAAATTCAAATTGTGTCTCAAGACTCTCAAGACCTTTCGAAACTTCGGTTTTATATAAGGTCAACGCGAAGTATCAGTGACTACCATCTAGGACGCCAAACGTCACAGCTTTAAAGGTACAAGTAAATGAAGAGCGCTCAAAAATTGCTTACAAAAAATTGCATTCTATGATTTTTGAGTAATCAGTGTCATTGATTTGTCGGAAAGATAACAAAGTCTTAAAGCCAAAGGAATCGCTGCATTTTAAAATGGCACATCCGCCCCAAATCTTTAGGTAAATATTTCTTATAAAAGCGCCAAAAAGATTTGTACCATAAACATCCATCGGATCAGGTTAGTTCTACAATTGAAGACCAAAATCGTATCTACACTTAGAATGTAAAGACCAAGGAGGCAGTAGACCACTACAGAGTAGACAACACCGCCGTCGAAGAGAAGCTACGGAATGTGCCGGTCAAAGGTAGGATGAAAAACTGTGACATCTACAATATTGAAAAAATATAACGCCCATTTGAATTGAATTCGCGATCAGAAGTATGCTCAAGCCTCAGAGGCAAAATTCATCAACATCAGTCTATTCGCATGCTCCAACTCAAAGAAAGGATAAAGCTAGCAAAAAAAAACTACGGACAACTACCCAATAAAGATGCAAAAAGCTGAACTCGTATTCGAGCGCGAACATCAGCGAAGAAAATATATTTGAAAGTGTTGAAAGTAAGAACAGCCTTCGACTATAGAAACAAAGCTTCAATTTGGTTCATTACGTTGCTTACGACACAAAGCACTCTTTACATTGTCTGGATATCCCCTCGTTCCAGGAGTCAATTTCAACTCGGACCACTAGTTTGTTTCAGCCATGAAACCTATAAACCCTAAATTGTCAAAAAGAGATTCAACGTTGGATTGTTATATAAAGTGACAGGCAATAATATTGTTTATCCCAACACAACTCAAAGGATCCTTTGTCAAGAACATTAAGATGCCGCCTCGGCCGAGTAATATCATTCAGCCAAAATGAAACCTAGAGTAGGACGACATAAATAAATACGAAATCAATGTTACGGAAATCACTTACCGGTGTTAGGCAGATGGACCACTCAATATTCGTAAAGATCGACCCCAAGTACAATGAATTGAAAACTTTGATCTTAAGTCCAACATGCCTGCTAGATGAACTGATCCTCGGCAAAGTTTAACTGATCAACTACTAAAGGATGATTCGCCTCATTAACCATACATCTTCACACTGCAGAAGATCATGGTATAAACATGGGTATGCAAATTTCCAAAAGTTCGAATCCATATTGACAAGGCGCCACTGTATGGAGCTTCTAGGGATACCTGAAAGAATTGGCGAATGTATGTAACCATAGAGAGGTTGAATAAAACGGGCAGCCACTGGCGTCTGGCTTGATCAGTATCTATGTTTTAATAATGAGCAATAACCTGATCTCCGAGGCATATTATCGCATCTTATCCCCAAGGCTTTTCTCTATTTCGACCGTTTATGTTTATTTCGGGTGAGATTAGCGTTCCCGACAGTCACCAGATGTTTTGATGAGGGAGGTTTTTCGTCCTTTTCTTAAGGGTAGAATAAGAGTCCATGTTAAAAAGGTTAAGTTAAAATTTGTCTTAAGCTCTTAGCTGTATTAAAAAAAAATATTAAAATCCACAAGAAAAAATAGTAATAAACACACAAAAAATATTTAGTGTACATTTCTAGGTATTTAGTTTAAGAAAGTTTTTAATATATTTTCCAGTAGCTTAAGATTAATTCAAAGATCAATAGTATTTTTCTTTTTTCTTTTTAAATAAAACTTTTTAAAAATCTGCTTATAAATAGAAAGGTTAAGTCGAAAGACATATTTTAAGAAATAGTTTTAATTTATAGTACCCGGAAACTTTATTAACAACCGAGTTAAGTCAATTAAGCAAGCTTTAAATGTTTTTGTCAAGCATTCAAATAATTATTCATTTATTTATATAAAAACATTTTGGATGAAAAAAAAGGATTTCATCCAACTGAGTAAACAGCCAACTAATAAACAAATCGGAACCTAAGTCGGTTGGGGAAGGTGAAACTTCATTGGAGTAACTCAGTATCAATTTTAAAATTAGGGCTAACAATTTTCTTCGACTAAATTTTCAAAAATGATATAATTTTGAAGTGATAAATTTTTATTCAATCGGAACCTGAGGGAAGTATATTTAATTTTTTTGCGGAAATGAATCCTGTAGCCTTCAATTGTTAATTTTAAATAATTTCTTTATTGGATCAATTTTTATCGATTTGATTTTCATATTTTTTAGTTTCTTAACAGTATTTCTTTCCCCTCCAATCATTTATGCCCTCGTTATTCGTAAATCTATAAGAATAAGCAAAGTCAAGAATTATACGAAACTCGTACAAAATAATAATATATACAAATATTTTTATTTGTATACTGAAAAAATTTAAAACAATCGAAAATAACAAAATATTCGTGACAAACTTGAACCGAAATCATTTATATTATTGCATATAATTTCTGCTTATTTATTTTTATTATTTTAAACTATATACTTTAAATATAATTTTTTTTTTTTTTGTTGTACAGGGCAACTGGGTAATGACGCGAGCATTTCTTTTGCAGCGTTGGAATTCCTTCGTATAAAGTAAGTAGTACCTTTTTTTTTTGTATTAAAAATATAATGAAATTTTAGATAAAAAAGTCGCTTTGAATTTTTATAAAATTTCGAATGTAAAATTCGAGTTATTTATTTTAAGTTATTTTTCGCATTTTGAAAGTTAATTCAGATTTTGTTTCTCAGTTAATATATAAGCCCGACTGTTTCGAAAGCCACTGTAAATTTTATCATGTGAAGTATAGGAATTTTGAGTATATTTCTGATAAATTAATAAAAATCGTCAGACAAAATTTTGACAACATTTAACCAAAGACAGAGTGTGCAGAGGGCCATGACTTATTTTTGATAGTTTACGCAACCAATTTTTTCAATATTTGGTTGTTCAAAGTTTAATGCATTTCCTTTGATACTGAACTTAGTTATGCTGCTGGAATTAATTTGTGGCAAAGACGTTTTAATAAGCCCATGTTGCAACATAGAACAATGTTTAAGTAATTTAGTAAAATACATAAATTAACGACGTAAGGAAGGCTTGCCGTAAAGGGTTTCACGTAATATCGAACGGATATTCACCATCACTTCGGTGCTATATAAACATACTGAAAATAATTAGATTCAGAACTGGTGGTGAACTAATATCATTTTATTATAAAAAATAAAAAAAAAGAATCAAGGGGCGATAAGAACAAGATGGTCCTTTTAAGATGGAAGGCGAAATGCGAAGTGCGAAAAGAACAAATTTGCTTTGTACGAACTCGAGTTTAAGTAAAACGGTGACCACACAACGGGTGCGTATTGAAGTTGTAGCTCTACAAACGATGTCTAGAGGGGTCTTGTGGTTATTGGACATGAAAACTCTTTACTCATGCGGTTTATGAAGCCAAGATTTTGAGCGATTCGAATACCCAAGTCTTTTGTCAGTTTTACTTTGGCCAACGCAGAACTATTTATGGTGTACAAGAAGGACATAGGATTAACATTTCTTGAAAAGGACATGCATAGACATTTACCCAATATTGCAACACCATTTTGCGAATGAATTAAGGTTATCCTGCAAAGTGCCCATCAATATTTTTATGTGAACTTAAGTACACTTTCAAAAAAGATAACGGATTTAATTTATTACATAGGACTAAGGTGACTACCTTGACGCAAACCTGAGGTGGTGGTTAAGATATCAGAGATCGGTGTCTTAAACAAAACTTGATTGGTTCGGCTGTCAAGATACGTCCATTCCATAAACAATACAAGGCAACCAAGCCATGTCGTTTGTCTGTAAGGAAAGTCAGTCTTGCAATTGACGTAAGCACTTTCGATTATAAGACTCTAAGAGTTTTGCCGAACACGATAGCTAAGCTTTAGGTCTGTAATCTGTAACATAACCCCCGCAACAGGAACTATGAAATTTTCTGGTTGATAGAAGTCTGTGATAAAGCAGCCAAAGGGAGCTGCATGAGAGCTGCAGCAGTACTTTAAAATTTTTGGAGATGGCCCATCAGAACCGCAAGTGTTGTCATTTCTAAGTCATCAGCAGCTTTTGACAGTCATATTAAGTATTTGCATAGTTCCTGCGAATATATCGACATCTCCATCATCTCTCGTGAGATAATTTTTCCATATCTGGTGAGTTGAACATATGCCTAGTTTGTCAAGATATTTTTCTACAAAATATCGTGCTCGAATTGAGTGTGTAAATCGACATCGGTTGTTTTTTAGATTTTTTTTTAAATTTGTAGATATAATTCGTTGCCTGCTGCATTTTTTGAAGAGTATTCTTATCTCCAAAAACCTTTTTACTGACGCTACACTTTTAGATGGTCTTCAACTTCTTTCACTAATTTTTTTTTGTTTTATGGCCCATTCGAAACGAGTATTTCATTCGGCAGCATTTTTTTTTAATTTGCTCGTTCTCAAGGGATTATGACCACCCTTATAAAGAATAAATAAAGATTCAGAGAATGACGAAGTTGGCTTCCACTAGTGTTCAATAATTTCAATCCTTCAACATCCTTGCGATAAGGATATCCATAACCCTATGAAAGACAAAAGGAATTAATTATGACTGCATGACTTTGAAAATTTTTGAGATATTTATAAAACTAGCATTAAATCCTGTTCCATTGTTCCGAGTCCTTATTGTAAATTAAAGGTATTTCCATCGCTCAATTGACCTACAAAATCACCGCACAAAACGACAAGAAATCTCACCAGGAAGGCACCTATCCTGAATTTCCTTTGAATTATAAAGACAAAAGGAATAACCGCCCATCTCCCCCATCTAATTACTATCCCTTGCCTAAGCGAGCATGACGTGCAGAGTGCCATCATACTGCAATCACTTCCCCAACGGCCGCCGAGCCGAGCCGGTAATTCCCATTGTGGCATCATAATTCCAGTTACTTGCACTTGCCCCGTTAGCATGATAAGCTTTGTGCCACAAAACGAGAGTTCCTTTGTTCATTGGGTCAATAACTTGAGCTCGCAATTATCTGCTGTTGCGAGTACGACTGTGAGAGCCATCACAATCGAACAAGAACCGAAATAGGAACAAGGAGCACTCATCGATTGGTGGTTCTCTTCTTCAACGCCACACAGGAATTGCCACTTACACTTGTGTGTGTGTTTGTGTAACCCCATCACCCCTCTCATATTCATGAGAGTATCTCTCAGGTTGTTGCAAGATGCAAGCACACACCGACTGATGTTGCATTGCGAGCTGCAAGTGTGTGAAGTGTGAAACTATGATGGTATGCTGTACGCCGAGTCAGTGTTGGTTGGATTTTCTGGGTCAAACTCATACACTGGTCATTGTACTCGCTTTAAGTGGAGTCTTTTGTGTGTGGGGGGTTTGATTCGAATTGAACAGGATTTTTTACTCTGATTACACTTCGCGAACTGCGGAGCATCATCGATACTACTTGTCGATTGGGATTCTTTTGTTTATATTCTGTATGACGCGAGTGCAACGTAATACTTTTGCTGAGAACTTCAGAGGAGAAGGAGGCACCGTTGTGATCCCACAACATGTTGACAGATTCTGCGAATACTCTGCGTACAGCTTTAGAATAACAGGTATGACTATGCACATTCGAACGGGTGTTCAGGAGTGACAAATGAAACTGTCACAGAGTCATATGATGATGACGTGTTATTAAATATTAAATATTTAATGCATAGAAAAACATGAATTTAAATTGCTTATAATAAATTATTGCAGGATTGGGAAACGTGATGTCCCTTTTGAGGGGCATGCTACCAATAAACAATAGGTCGGCCCATCTGTAAGTAATTTTCTTAAAAGGCTATGAAAAAAGACACTGTTCGATATTTTCCAATGATTGTTGGTTTTTTTAAAAGCGCAAATTTTGCGAATAATTATGGCATTTTATTTCTTTCAAATGACTGCCTCCGTTGACTTTAAAATCAAAACTAATTAAATACGGTATCCAAAATCAAGAACTGTGTTGGTTTCGCTCTTGTCTAAGTGATCGAACACAACTTACGAAAATAAACAACGCTTTTTCGGATAGTGTCGTTGTTATTCGGATAAATTTTGGTGTACCTCTAGGTACTATAAAAGGGCCGCTTCTTTTCCTTAAATATATTAACTATTTGTGTAATATGCAGTTAAATATCTCTTTATGCTGACAGTGCTCATGTGTTTGCGTGCTGTGGTGATGAGTAAAGAATGGACAGGGATTTAAGAGAACTGTGTTAATGGTTATTATGAATATGTTTTAAAAGATTATGAAAAAAATTTTAATCATGGCAAGAAATGCAAAATTGAATGCGAACTTATCAATGAACAATGAGCATATTTAACAGGTTGACACAATGAAGTATCTCAGCGAAACGTTGGACAGTAAATTGGAGCTCAGTAATCCCATGGATTATGTTGCTAAAAAGATTTAAAAAAAAAAAGATCGGATTTTTGAATGGAATCCGTAATTTAATAATTACAGCACAATCATCAAACCCCATTTAAAAGTATTGCTCACCTATATTATACATTGGAAATGATGAAAAACTGTACTGTCTCAAAATTCTACTGAAATGCAACTTTTTTGACGTATTTAAAGTGACTTAATATTAGGCAAAGAATCGCGTTTGATGACGCTCTTTTCGTGTTTCTGATTAAACATGCGATGGTATCGAACTATCTTTCATTAAACTTAGTTTCTGTCGAAAATATGCAACCATATAGATTAAGAACTATTTCGAATTCGGAACTCCGACTACTACTTTGTAGAGACTTCAAAAGAGAGAATTCAAAATATGTACTTAAATGAAGTACTAGTAAAATTAGAAATGAGTCAATTATAGTGATCTGCAAAAGAGAGTTCTTCAATCATATTAGAACTAAAAAATAAAAACTAACTAACCAGAATTTTGATTCTTTTTAACAAGACAATTAGTTTGTCAACAGAGCCTTACTTTGGATAAAATATATCAGGCTTGGTGCCTTCACACAAATTGTCCGTGGAGAAACACGATTTTAAATGGTTCTCAATTTTAAAATTTATAAAAACTGATATATGCAAACATAAACTAATCTATAAATAACATTATTTTAATATAATGTTTTCGCTAGAAGCTTGAATAATATTGCCCTCGAAGGTCTGAATTTTCTATGAATTTTTCGTAGAGAGCTCTTTAGGCAAACCAGGAAAAATGTCCACCGGCATCCGGTAGCTACTTAACAACTTCACTAAAACAACTGATAGTTCAATTAAATTTACAATAAATCGATTGGTGGACAGCTTTTGTGGCCATAAAAAGTCAGTTCTCATGTCTTGGGAGCGCTGTAACGTAACTTCTACTGTCATCTTGAAAAAATAAATTGGGTCAATGAAATCGCCACTCCTAAAGTCACACAAATCATGCTAACGTACCCGGCGAGATAAGAAACCTTTGCGTCTGAAAGTATGATTTCTTAAGATAAAACGTTGATCAGTTTCGAGCTGTTTCTAAGCCCAAACAAAAAATGAATAACGATACGAATAGTGCGGTCACTACCGAAGAATCGGTTTTGGTATCAGCATGTTTCGGCCAAGAAAAATTATTTCGGCCACAGAGGGTTTCGTTCTTGGCGGTGAAGAAGGGGAATATGGAGACTTGCGGCCATGGTAAATCGTGGATGGAGAATTCTAGGCTTTTGTTCTCGTTACGAACCATCGGTTGATATTGCGATGGAGCCGGCCGATATCGACAAACCTGGATCCCACTGCTCATGGTGGTATAAAAAAAATGGATGATTCGAAACCTTTTTAAAAACAGGGTGTGCTATCTTGACAGTAATACTCATTGGAGGATTGGCGGTCACTCAAGAGAGGTGGTGCCATGACAAAATACCAGATGGTCTTACCCGGATTTGAACCCGCACTTACGACCGAGTCGCAGGCATCCACCAGAGTTCCGAAGTTGGAGGTGAAATTTTTTTATTTGAGACTATGTAGCTGTTGGGGTTGGGAAATCTTTTCCAAAGCTTGTCGAGAGCCCAAATCAACTCCGGTGCATGGTTTGACTACAACGGTTAACTTTGTGTGAGTTCTTGGTCCGTCAGCCGTGTGGTCACAAGCATAAATGACTAGGTTAGTGTTTGCACGAAGTGTCTTGTCAATTCGGACGAATTTAATTTTTAAGGTATGCGTACATAAGTGTAAAAATATAATAAATTTGGAGTACTATATTTATTCCAACATGTTTAAATAAGTCGGACACTAGTTGCGGGTTATCATTCAGCCTAAACGGACCTTGTAAGCGAGAAGTCCGAGACCTGTAGGTTAAATTCTTTTCAAGCTAGTGCGATTAATTATCACTTGCTGAGATGTTTGGCGCCTTGAACGTTTTCGGAACCAGCTGTAATATTCTTTATTGAATACACTGGTAGAACAAGAAAATATGTTCAGGTATCAATCAGCAAACCAGTCTCACGAACTTTCTTTAAAAATTTGCGTACATTTGCTGCCACTGTTAATTTTTTTGAACGGAAGTTCGTACCCCGTATTTCACTTTTTATGGCAACACTGCGTCCACTCCACTTTGGAAGTACCAATTTAATCTTTAAAAAATTTGTTGAAGCGTAAAGCGATATTGATATGTACCTAACCGCTTTCCAGTTTGAAGGAAGCAACTATCTTATAAAACCTAAGTTTAAAATTTGCTGAACAGCCAATGGAATAGTGAATGCTGTCGTAAACATGGAACATGGTTTTTTCAGCCTCTGTGGAGCTAGATTTCATTCTCGAGGAATCTGCTCCTTCCTTGAGGTGATCACGCCAAGGTTGGTGAAGACAAAAAAGGCATGGTGGGGTGATGGCCTGCATTTCCAAACGAGTATATTGACTCAAAACTAAATAATTAGAAAGCTGTGCCCAAACAGTGCTGCTTCTACTGACATTGGAAAAAAATCAGCCTTATGAAGATGTTTCAATAAAGTCTTTGGCGTAGTTTCTCAGAAGGTGAATCTACTCCAAGGATATCGAAGACAGTTCCAATTGAAGGTGCATGGGGCTAAGTGGGTTGGAGAAAATGACCAATATTGAGCATGTTGTGAACTTACTTACTGTTGCATTTGAGTTGTTGAAAAATCGGTCACATTTTTGGAAAAATTAAATTCTGTAACTCCAAAATAAACGCAACAGTTTACACGTCACTAATCGCTATCATCAAAATCTGATTCATAAACCCGTGCTTTGCTTATTTTGGCTTAATCAGCATAGCCACGATGTGTGGTAAACTATGTATATTCATGAAAACTTTTTTTTTCTCGGCGGAAATTGTGGAAAACCGTCATTTGGAGCCTTATTTACTCATTTACTCAATTAATTTCTAAGACTCATAATCTACATTTATCGGATCGCAAATAAGCGAAATTTTTGACTATCTTTAAGTGATATTTGTGCATTGAAGGATGGTGAAGCTAGCCGAGGATCTTATTGAAATAATTTATCACAATTAAATGCAAAAACATTCGCTTAACTTGTTTAACAAACGGTTCCTTCAACCTCTTTCCAAAGGAACAAACTGAAAACAGTCAAAAAGTGTTTTTTAACGCTCAAAAAATTCATGCGCTCATGGTTCGTAATATAAAAATAAATAAACAAAACTAGAATTATAATAAACATTTTAATTTATAAAAATTAATATAATGCTTCAAATTGTGTAAACTTAAACTGGACACCCTTTACAAATACTGCGATAGTTTATAGTATGTCGTCGATGTAAAAAAAATATTCTTTCATACAAATACATTGTCGTCAATCGTTCGGTAAAAAAAATGTACCCTCATCGTATTAATGGCTTATTACCGATAAGGACTGTACTGAACTTGGATGGAACGAGGAAATTCTTGAAGTCGTTCCACTGATACATTTTGATTCATTATTATTCTCCAAAGCCCAAACCACAGTCACAGTCTTCTGTCGAACGCAAGGTTCAACATTATTCTCATCCACCATACACCAACACAAATCCAACAGCAACACCAACAGAGCCAAAAAGAGATTGCAGATTGCACCTGTATAACAACTCTTGGTTCTCCTGCTGTGCTTTTCGCATAAACCAATGTTGGCTTCGGCTACTGCTACTGCTGCTGCTGCTGCAGAAAGCTTTTTCGTTTTTATGTGCAAAAAACCCACACACCATCAAGACTGCTCAGCTCACTCTACTCTCTCGTGTGTCGAGCCAATTCAACAATTTAAACATCGTTTTACAGGCTTTTCTCAAAAGTTTTCGCCACCAAGCAGAGTATCTAGATACCATGCAAGCGAACGACTATAAAAAAAAATAATACAAGAAATTTTTGTATCTCAACAAATACACCAAAAAAAAAACAAGAAGAAAAAAAAACAAATTGCAAGTTTACGGGTTGTTGGCACTCTATGGTTCCCAACATTATGACAGTGTGTTTTGTATAATGTGCACTGAATGTAGTAACGTATAACGGCATTTTTCATTTGTTTTACTCCGTGTGCTCCTTCTGCGATACATTCGTTCGGAATCGGGTAAAAAAAAAAAATAAACAAAAGTACGACTCAAAAAAAAAAAAATAGAAAAAAAATTTTAAAAAGAAAGCACACAAAGCTAGTGAATGATATACACTAGTTCATAAGTGTTGTTGCAACAGGAACAACAACAAACCAACAACATCACTAAACCGAAGATCAATCGCATTTCGCATCAATTTTTGAATAAAAAAAAATAAAAATAAAAAAAAGTATCTTTCGCGACGAAGTTTAAGTGCAATCTGATTATTTATTTTTTCTTGAAATGTTTGATCCTGAAAATCTCCACAAAAGGATAACAAGCTGCAGTGCTAAGGATAAATTAACCCAGCAAGGATTTTAATAAAAAAAAGAAAAAACTAAAAAGTGTTTCTCTACCAAAAAAAGGATACAGTTTTGAAATAAAATTAAAAATGAGATATAAAAGTTTAAAAAAGAAAAATTTCAAAAAATGTGCTTAAAAAATAATGATGGTGTCCTGAAAAGTTGTTTTTGTGCATCAATAAAAGGAATAGTTTTCCTTGGGTTTTTTTTAATTCACAAAGGAAGGACCTTTTTTGTGGACGTGTGGTGCATTTGAAGGTGTGCTCAAGATTGATACAGATTTATGTCAATCCTTACGGAAAAATCACTCAAAATTACGTCTACCAAGGTGTCACGGGAATCTCAAACTATGCCTGGCCCAGCTGTGTGGTCGGGTATGTAAATTTCTATTTATTATATATATTTTAATTTTTTCATCTTTTCTTTTGAAAAATGATTCATTGTGATTTGTTTTTTGGTTTGTTTTTTAATCTTGACTTGTCAAATTATGCAAATATAATTTGGCTATTTAAGTTCAGATAACTGCCCCTCGATTTGTATTTTCATTGTCAACTTCCGCAAGAAAATAAAGTAATCCGTGGATTTTTTTGTGTTTAGTCAAAAATGTAAAAACTCCATTAGTGATTTAATTTAAATATAGTTAAAGGTCTTCAATGTCAACGAACTTTAAATAATTTTATTTATGCAATTTTATACGTTTTTCGAAAGTCTGAAATAATTTTTAAGTTCACTCGAAGCCCTTGTGGAAGAGGATTTTTTTATGGATGAAATTTTGACTTAACAATATGAATTAAAATATGCAGTGATATTTGAAATAATAAATGGGGGATCTCTTGTAAGGTTCTTTAAAAAACTGGCTTTAACAAACGAGAAGAAAACTGTTCAATATTTTTCCGAGATGGTTCCGACCTCTATTTCACTACAAATGCTGTCTGAGTGTCTCTTTTGTGTCGCTGGATCCTTCGCAAAACACCGATCTTTAGTGGTGTCACAGGAAAAAAGGATCAACGGCCAAGCAACAAAACTTATTTGAGTACATGGTCATTGAATTAAGTGCGCATATATCCCCATACTGCTGGTTTACTAGCTGAAGTGTGAATTCTCGATTTTTGACAAAAAAAAAAAAATTGGTTCTCATGCGTCGGAAGGGCTCTTCATTGACTGTAATTTTTTTTCCATTTTTGTCTTAGAAGAAAACTTAGCCAATGAAGCCGCTACTTCAAAGTTCACAACACGTACGAGTATGAATACGTGTGGTATGATTTTCGAAGCTTCAAATATGGCAATTTCTGTACTACACTGAGCTGCCGAGATATTCCATGTCTGACAATTTTGGCGCGTCTGGTTTATATGCTTACATTCGGGTTCAGCTGCAATTTGTATCGGTTGAGCACACAGGACGAAGTTATTTTTTAAAATTACAAAACGAATGTCTATGGTTGCTCCAAATACCTTTCAAAAGTCGTTTTGGGATTGATGTTCATGAGTTCAAGCTGCTTTATAAATTATATGAACGAAAACAAAGTCTTATGGCCGATTTAATGCCAAAACTTCGGTGTTGATATTTTAAAATATCTAGTTTTGCAATTTTTTTTTTTCACCCAAAATTATGCAAGTTAGGACCGGGAACCGCTCTATTAGTAAATTCGAGAGATATGGTTTTCAAGCTAAAGAACTAGATTTTCCTGGTGACGAAGCATGTTTTGTTAAATATTGCTAATGAAATAATAACCAACAAAAGATCTAGGCCTCTCCAGCTAGCTCAATATTTAATGTCTATAATTTTCCTACAAGATAGCCCTTGATACGGAATTGTTCCAAAGATTATGGTTTGCTTATTATACTCGTTTATTTCGCGGAAATGGTGGGCATTGGACGATTAATTGACAATTTCAAACGGCTGCAGACATTTTTATTAAGAGAACCTGGAAGAACCACGAAGAAAACTGTTGATAAGAAGCTTCCGAAAAAGTGTATTATTATTCGAGCCAAAAACAAGCCTGTTATAAACACATCCAGAGGTTTTAAAAAACCCATTCAATCAGCAAAAGAAATGTACAAGAAACTTACAAATTTTATATCTAAATAACCTCTTTTAAACTTTATAAACAAACGCTCTTAAGGAATGTATTTTTTTGTTTTACTAAATCGATGTCTTTTTACTATGTCAACATTTACACCCGATTTTAGAGTTAATAATTGAAAGACACTTAATTTGTTAACCAATTGATCGGGGATACAACTTATGATGCTTCTTTAAATATTTCCATGTAAGAATTTGTCGGCATTTCGTCTCAGATAAATAACTCATTTTTATGATCGATTTCATAAATTTTGTGGCATACCTTTTATTTCTTTCAAGTTTTGGTGATTTTCCTTGACAATTTGTTTTCGAAATTCTCTTGAATGCTGTCCAAAATAAAGGTTTAGAAATTAAAAGTTTTTAAAAAAACTAATGTAATTTTGAATATAATTTTGAAAATTCACGTTTACTTTAACAAACCACAAACCTTTCAATTTTGACATCTATTCTGCATCACCCTTTATGAATCCATGGCATTCACTACTTTCTTCCACCTAGATTCGAGGTCCATTTTTGAATCCTGTTATTCTGTTAAACTTATGAAATCCTTCTGCCGACAAAATGACTCCAGAAATAAGACTCAATGATACTGCATTGAAGAAGCCCACAGAGTGTAAGGTGGAACAATTACAAATCCTTACTGTTGCAGAAATTGCACGTAACACGGATTCTAATATTATCATGCAGTAGGATTGGACTATGCCTATTGACCAACGCAATATGTTCTTCACCCAATTTTGCACGCACATTAACGTTACCCATGGTTGGAAATGAATAAATCCTTTCAATGTCCACTGCACTGCCACTGCATTCTTGGAGATGTGTTTTGGGTTTTTGCACTCAACCACTGCTTAATATTTCCCCCTTCAAAGAACTCTTCATTGAAAAAAAAACATTTTTTTTTATTGTTCGTCTTCGATCTTTCAACTCATTTCTTGAGTAGATCCATTCATGATACGTTCTAATCCCATGAAAACAGTGAGTGAGCGAAGTTTTTTTTTCGGTCTTGGCTCACTCGATATGAACCCTTGCCTGATGCCTGGATTTTGCGAAACCACGACACGTCTTCAGTTAATATGCGTTTGAAAAATATTGGATAAGCTGCAACCGCCTAAAAAATGCCTACTGCGATGTAAGCGCGGTTCCTTTATTTTGCATGCAATTCAGATCTTTCAACACCAGCTTTCCAGGCCAAATCCGAATATATCCTTTTCTAGTTTTCTGATATTTTTGGCCCGAGACAACATTTCTTTGATTTTATTGATGACTTCGACGACTTTCGATGTCGACTTCTCCCACATATCCAAAAGCTTTCCAACCTGATTTAAAAACCAAATTTTGTTTAACCTCTTGTTACAAAGTTGATTCCATGTTTGGAATTCTTTAAAATTCAAAAACACAGCCAAGACTAATATACTCTAAAATTTTGAGCGAATGTTGCAACCTCAAAAATTCACTGACTGAAAATGCTACATGGTGTTTATTCCAGAATCCTTTTTGTCCAGAAGGTATTCAGTACATAAAAATTTCGTCGTTTTGGGATTTTTTTTTTATGTAATTTTCGAGACAGAACTTCCCAAACCTCCTAAAATTATGTTCGCTCACAACTGCCACCTCAAATCGAACACATGATAAACATTTCCTTGAATAAACTTAAATGACGGCAAGCAGCTTTAGTTCGGTCTCTGGTGTGACTATATAACACAGACAGCGGGGTGAAAAACCATTCCTCCAAAAATACAAAAACTGCACTTTCTGCTGTCAAATAATTACAAAAAAAATACTGCGAATTAAACGAATGAAAATATAGCGAAATCAGATTTTCAGTCATAATTCTGACTCAAACCATGGAGTAATGGCAACGAACATACACCTTAGTTTCAAACCACTGATAGATTTTTCAATTATTTTCTTTATCCTTCTGCTCGTTCTACGCGAAATGCATTACGAGGGTAGTCAAAATTCCCTGACAGCAAGCAAATTATTAAAAAAAAGGCTAATAATAAATTAACTAGTAACTATCACAAAAAAATCGCACCTTCCAGCAAAGACGTTCACTCGGGAGCTCCTTTTTCTCAGTGAGAGTTGAAATTCACGTGGTAAAAGTGAAAAAATGCCTTCCACAATAATGCGGCTTTAAAAATCTCGCATTTACAAAATAAATAAATCAAAATTTAAAACAAAGTTCATATGCACTGTGTTTAAAATAAAATTGCAAAAAAAAAGAGTCATAAATCATGGAAAAAGAAATAAAATTTCCTATTTCCGCCTACAACACCTAACTCTTCCGCAAAAATACACAATGCCTTCCCTCTCCAATGCACACGAATTTCTCATATACATGCATAGGCACATACCTAGAGCTATATAACATTTTGTCAGCAAGTTCGCAGTCAAGCTCTTCTGCGGGTTCAACAAACTGACGAACCCAATTCGTTCAAAATCATTTCCAAAGACTCTGCTTGCAATCCATACCAAATGAAAGCAAAAGGGATTTTCACCCAGAAGCGTCATCGTCGTCATTCGCCATTAGCTAATCCAGATCATAGTTGGCTCTGACTCTAGCTGCAATGCTAGTACACTTTTAGTTTCATTTTATGACTTGGCAAACTTGCCATAGGTGCACTATATTTTCAGCGTTGTGACTGTTTTTTTTTTTGCATTAGGGCCAATAAACCTGTTTCAATTTCATCTAACGAACAGAAAAAGGCTTAAAAACAAAGCGCCATGTTATGTTAACCAGTTCAGTTACCAATCTCTATCTTTTGCTTCCTCTTTACTTTTTTTTTTTCTTGTTGTCCAAATCGTGCTATCACTCTGTTTCGTTCCCATCATCAAGATAATACAAAGAAGAAAAGTTAAAAATGAAAGGGGTGCCAATCTGCTTACCAACCTTCCATTTACCGCACACACCAGAATTACACTACGAAACAGACTATCGCAACAAATGCTGTGCAAGTGAAAGTTCGGCTTTTGCAGAAGAAAAAAAAACGAAAGAAACAAAAGAAAAGAGTTAAAGGCGGAAAACAAATGTGCAACAACTACTCTAACCCGAAAGCCATTTGGGATCACTTCCTACAAAAGAAGAAAACCAAAAGCCAATAGATAAGCAATAACAACCAACCACACACATTTTGATTACTTAAACGAATTCATATCTCCCATACGGCGCGAAATAAAAAGATACAAAAATATCTTCAACCATCCGTGTGCATCTAAGCAAATGATCCACACGGTATATATGCCAAATCCATGCCCAAACACATAATAAACACATGAGGAAGAGAAAAACTTTCTCCCTACCTATCTACCTACACAGATACACACGCACTCACACCACCCAGCCAGATACACATGCGATACGAGCTCAAGATACACGCGCTATATACATTTGCCTACCGAAGCAACATCATCAGCGATGCCTACATTTATACTCATGCATGCGGCGTCAAATAAAAGTGAAATGTACCAACACACGCAACCCAAGTTATGGTCATAGTGGGGGGAAGGGGGCTGACGAACGAATTAAATATTCCCGGCAAATATGTTGGGCATGCAACGGCGAAGCTTTTGCTCTCCTCTGCTGCTTTGTCATGCATTATTCACGTTTCTAATGGACGGGAGGGCGGGAGGAGGATGCCCTCTTACCCACACATCTTATGTAATGTGCAACTGTGTAATTTTATAGGCAGACAACAATAACCGCAATTGTTTATAGAGAGGATGTAATGATGTTTAGATACATTGCGGTGTGCAGATGTAATTTGATTGATCGGCAATCTTTTTATGGATGCAATTTGGACAAAGTTGGAAAATTCGGTTTTTTTTCTTTGCAGTAAAAAAGCTGCCATCAATCGAATAAGTGCAGGAAAGCATTTCTAACTTCGACTTGACACTATTGGGCCCCGCTTCATCAATTGTGTGTGCGTTTAATATTTTTCGCACAATTGGGTGGTGCTAGGACTTACAGTTTATTACCCATTTCGAACAGTCCAAAATGCTTTATGTCAGAAGTTTCGGGAACTCACCGATAAACTCCTGAACGTACCACTAGCCCGCGTCCTTTTTCAATCAATGCAAAAGCTCAATTTAAGTCACTTTTCCTTTCTTTATTTAGTGAAAAAGAAAGTAGAGCCTTTAACTCGACTCGGCGACTTTTCGAATCCTAACCAATGAGACTTGTGGTTACCATGGGAAAAGTTGGCTCTAAATTTGTTTGGAGAGGTTAGGAGCTAGCTTCAGTTAAAGAAAAAGTTTAAGAGGCAAAGTTAGAGCTGGTATTGGTTTCTGGACACATAGGCATCCGGTTGAGTATGACGGTGCTGATGCTCTGCCGACCGATGTGTATTCAACTTTTGTTTGCTTCACAAATATCAAAACGAAACTGACAGTTGACGTTATTTGCAAGGGTTATGGGATCTTCGGAGAGGATGACGAGTCTTGGGCCACATTTTCTAGAGTCATCCAACCAATTTTGTATTTTTGAACTTGCAACACTCAGCAAGCTTTCCGATTATTTTCGATAGAAGTTAGTTACTGCTATGAGACTATTAAATATCGATCGCTTAGCTCAGGAACATCGTTTTGGAACAGTTGAAATTCATTACAAAAATTTCGAAAGAAAAATTTAAAAAAACATATCGTAAAGTTCAAACTGATTGAAGCGTCTTCTTGCACATGTTAAGTCTCCAACTCAAATTCGAATTGAATTAATTTTTAAACGATATTTGGGATCGAGTCTATCGAAATCTTTCGAAATCAAAACGTATCCACCGAGATTGTACGATTTGATACAACAAGACGTTTTCTGTTGAAGCTAATTTAAACATAAAAATAGATTGCAAAGCTCCACCGATGATTCATGTACTGAATGAAAATATCGGCTTTAGCAAAAACCTTACTTAAACACAATTGAATAAATTAAAACATTGTTTTTTTGTTTTCTTGACTGACGAGTGCTCACTTTCAATTTTTCATGGAGAACAATTTCAGTTGAGGTGCTCGATCGATCACCAAACGAAATCACAGTTTAAGGGTTAAACAACTTAACCAAAACGAAATAATAAATGAACTTCAGGCGCAGAAAATCTTTTGATTAAAACCGAGCAATTTTAAGATTTTAAATTTAAATAAATTTAAATAGGATAACTTAAACATTTAAATAAAATATAAAAAAACTAAGACCAAGAGCAACTCAAACATGAATGAAAGTACGTAGACTTCTAGATATATTTCTGTGGTTTTATTGTTTTTCAAAGTATTCTCCAGCATGATTTATACACTTTTGCATGCGCTGAAACCAATTGTCGAAACATTTTTTTCACTCCGATTGAGACACTTCCAAAACATGGTTTTTGAACGCTTCAATAGCATGTTATGGCGACGAAAATCGTTGACCACGCATTTTTTTCTTGATGTGCGGGAATAAAAAGAAGTCATTGGGTGCCAAGTCAGGGCTTTACGGCGGATGACTCATCAATTCGACGTTTTGGCCGGTCAAAAAGAAGGTGGTTTGAGCCGATGTGAGAGCTCGCATTTTCATGGTGAACAATGATTCGTCTTCTCTTGTTCGTTTTTCAAATTCCTCTGAAAACTTCAGGCGAACAAATTGTTGTGTACCACTCAGAATTGACCGTCCTACGTTACTCTTGCGGAACAGTCGCCACATGACCAGTTTTGCCGAAGAAACAGGCGACCATTTGCTTCGAAATACTTCTTCCACGAACATTGGTTGGTTGGTCGATTGTAGTTTTGTTTCGGGCTCATACGCATATTTCCATGATTCGTCACCTGTGACAATCTTATAAACGTCTTTTGAAGTACCGCGATCGTATTTTTTTAACATTTCTTTGCACCAATCGACACGAGCCTTTTTTTGAGCGATTGTCAAATTGTGAGGTATCCAACGAGAATAAACCTTTTTTACGGCCAGTTGTTCATGCAATAACGAATGTATGCTGGTGGGAGAAATGCCCAGGGATGCCTCTATCTCACGGTATGTCACATGACGATCTTGCATTATCAGTTTACGCACAGCTTCAATGTTCTCTGGCACAACGGCCGTTTTTGGACGACCTTCACGGAATTCGTCTTTGAGCGAGCGTCGGCCATGACTGAATTCATTAAACCAGTTTTTCACAGTGCTATAGGATGGTGCTTCGTCGTCATATAAAGATTTAAGTTCATCAATGCACTCCTGTCGTGATAATCCACGCAGAAAGTTGTGAAAAATGATCGCACGAAAGTGTTCACGAGTTAATTCCATTTTTTTTTTTGCCGAGATGAATTTTTCAAGTCTCTGTAAATTAAACAATGCACGATTAAATGACAACACGTTCTGAACGATGTTATGCTAAAAAATGTCAAACTTTCCAATGGAAACTTCTAGGCCAGAAATATATCTAGCAGCCTACGTAATTTTGAGTTAAAAGCCCCTTTCAAAGTTTTGATCTAGTATGGATTCTTGTGGAACTTCTGCATCATTTGTCCTGCAATTCATCTAAAATTAAAAAAGCGGTCATCCTTAGAACTCGCTTGTGGACTTCATTGTTTAAATCTCAATCCTATAACAAATTCAGCTTTGGCAATACCGATTCTGTCGACATTTTAAAAACAGAATGTTTGTCTCAGGAAACTCAATCGACACGTGAATCTTACATGGGAGTGTAATCAATTTGACACGAAAGTGTGGTCTGGATTTATGTCTTATGCATTATTTTATGTTGCGAAGCCAATGAACTTTATTTTGCTCAAATTATTTATCTCGAATAGCGATGATACGATAAGTTTTGCATGCTTGTTAATCACTTCCAAAGAACTTTTCCAAAAGGGTAAAAGTCACTCTTGGTCATTGGTTATTCTGGATCAAAGATTTGTGCATAAATCTTGCTGTTATTTTTAAACATTTGAAAACTTTGATTTCTTGAAATGACGAATTCATCTTCACGAATTAAAAGTTAAGTTCTGCTGGTAACGATGTTGAAGCGTTTTCAAAAATAACAACAAAAAAAACAAATATCGACGAAATAAACGTTTATAACCAATAATTTAAACAAAAATATAAGTTAAAAGGACTAATTTTGGAAAATCGTTTAATCCTTGTTAATCTTTTTTTTGACTCTTTAATGTGAATTTTTGTCCATTTTTCTTCTACATCGAGAATGGCAGAACCGCAACAGACAATGGAGGCATTACCTGGTTTGACGAAGTATGTTTTATGGCCAGCCAGATTGGGCTACAAGCTATTCAAAAATCGATTTGTTGCACACTTAGTTCAATATTCGTGTAAACAGTAGTTTAGCTGATGTCAATTGGTCGTCACAAGCTTACGATTTGACAACGTTTGGCGCATCGATGATTTGCCTACAGGCCAGAGACTAATCAGGTACCCAACAACTTTTCGTGAAATAGGTAGGAGATAATTGTCCTGACAGGATGGTCTGCTGCCAAGATCAGAGACACACAATTGAATGAAATAATATTCCACAATAACCACTTTTCGATACGGCAACATTAGTTCAAAAATAATGAAAGTGTTACAAGAGTAAAGCCTTCATTCGCCTTAAGTCCCATTAGAAATGGGTTTGATGACTTTAATAAATTAAATTATCTTGAAAAAATTTTTATCTGTCAACGCAAAGAGAAGCTTAATAATGAACCCCGAAATCACTGTGTTCGACGTCTCATGTGTATGCCTTATTACCCTCCATGTAAAGTTCAACAATCAACGTCCAACATTAAAAAAACAAAACTGCTTCCCTAATCCACTTGCAGTTCATAATTTAAACCATCAAGTTGAAACGCCTGTAAATTCGATACACTTTCAAAAAGTAGGTCTCTTCCTGGTTTCCTCGACTACACTCGCAATCATCCCCATCAGAAACACCTTACCACCCAACCCCACTCGGCCAACCAAAGACTCCACCCTTCACTTCGGCAACATTTACTTATGTTGCCAACGATCATCGTAGTTTCTTCCTTCTCCCACCCCAGCTCCCACAGAGCTACCTTGTGTATAGATACAAATTGCATAGATAGAGCTTTTGCATTTTTATACACCAAGTTTCCGTCTGTATTGGTGCCCAACAAACACACTCTCATTAGCGCGGTCGTTCGCTCTATCAATTGAATAACTGTGTCAACTTGTACATAGGCAAACGCAAACAAGACAGCTAGCTAGCTAGCTAGTAGCTCGTTCGGCTAGATTGTTTCTGTATTTTATTTTGCTTTTGTCTTTCGGTGATTCTATTTTATTTTTGCTTCGCTTTCGTTACGGGGCGACCATAAAAAACGAAGCAAAAGTGAAAGAAAAAAAAAAAACAAGAGGCAAAATATAGGAAGTGAAGTATTATGCAGTTGGATGTCGTTGTTGGGTTGCGGTGGGTGGGGGGGCCGATGAGGGAGAATGTTATGCCGCGCGGTAATTTTTCTATGTTGCCAGCTTTTCCTTTCCTCATTTCTCCGGTATGAGGCTATTGGATTCCCTTTCTCTCTCTCGCTCTCTTACTACTATTTTTTTTTTTTGGACTGTTGGTTCGATGGGGTTGTATGGTGTATCTGCAACAAAGAAATGTGCATACCGACGAGCTACAGATACAAATGTATCTATGGGAAATTGTAGTTTTTTTTTTGGAGTGTTGTGGTTCAATCGAAAAACTATGTAACTTTAATAGATTCAACAGTGATGTGATGGGATACAAACAAAGTCAGGAACTATCCAGCCAGTCAACCGACAAAACTACGGGCTAGAGCTAGAGCTAGAGCCAAAAAAAAGCATAGAGCAGCAGCAACAAACGTAAAGTTAGTTTAGTTGAATAGAAAAAAAAAATACCACAGAAGACACACAGAGAGTGAGAGAGTGAGTGACTTGTTGTGTGTGCTTTCTTCTGTGCACATTATGTACTCCTTTCATTTCACTTTATTCCGTTCGTATGTACGCACGTTGGGCGCGGAATAAACTAACAATTTTCCTTTTCATTTCAATCAAAATAAAATTTCATTTTTCATCCAAAATTAACTTCAACATTAAGACGAAAAATAAAACGCCAAAAAAATGACTTTCATTCAAAAATGTTGACCGTTGAAAACGCATACTCGTAGCGTTAAGAATGTTGCATAACATTTATTCCCAGTTTTATTCTTTTTTTTTTTTTGAATTCAGTGTAAATGCGATTTATTTTTGCAAGCGATTACTTTGATTTTGGATACAGCAGTGAATGGGTTACTTTACAATACAATACAGTGAACGAAGTGATTGTTATTTTTATTTTTTTTTTCAAAATTTATTTTCCAATTTAAATTTCCAACTGTCAACAAAGTAGTCTCTGACATGACGTTCGAAATAACGCAAGCGAACAGAACGGGGTTACTTCCTGTCATCATTTTCGAATTGCAAAATTAGTAGTGCTGCCAAATTAAAACGAAACGAAATTTCGCTTGAAATTCTTTTCTTTTGCGTTTAATTTTGTCGAATTACAAAAAAAAAAAACAAAAAAAAAAAGAAGAAAACATTGTGAAGAAAAAGATAATCAGCCATACGAGAAGTGTTTTCCGACTGATCTAATAAAATATTCCGTCCTAATTAAAAGACTTGATAAAAATTAAAGTGACTTAAACAAAAAAAAACAAAAATGTGTTCAAATAAGAGAACAAATTTTTTTCGCATTTCTTTTGCTTTTTACGCGTTTTAACTCTTGCGCATAAATAAAAGACTGATTGCATTTAATTTTTCGTTTATTGTTTTATAATAAATAAAATATTTCAACATGGAAAAAAATCAACTATTTGACGCGAATGTGAAACCTTTTATTAATTTTAACTATTCACATTGATATACCATAAAACATAAACGCAAGTTTTGAAATTATTTCAAATGTCAGCCAATCAATTGGCCGATATTAAAAAGAATCCATCGGAAACCGTGGGATTAACTACGCCTCTAACAATATCGCACACCAATTCAACGTCAACAGTTGATGATGGTGGTGACGAATGTAAACATCAGGAACACCAACAGCAAAATAATAATAAGGCAACAAATGAAATAAATCACCATCATCATCCGTCGATTATAACAAATGGCACAAATAATATTAACTTCAATTTAAATAATAATAATAATAATTCTGATAGTTTTTCATCCACTACGTCGATATCAAATGAGAGAAATTCAAATGTGTATCAAAATTCCACGGAAATTGAACCGACGCCAGCGACATCTATTATTAAAAGCCCATTGAATAAAACTCTATTGAAGAAATGTAATATTAGTGAAGCGAAGCTATTGAATAAATGTACAAAATGCAATAATAATAATAACATCCATTATAACAATTTTAATTGTTATTATAGAAAAAAATCGTGTATGCCCATATGCCGTTAGTATACATATTTTTTATCCACAAATAATTTTTTCTCTTGGTCTAATTACGTTTACAATTAACACCAACAAATTTCGTGAATTGGCAATAAAACAATGTGCAATATTTGGTAAAACAAAAAACAATTGGCAAAACAAAATTATTCGGACAACTTGTTTACAAATTTGAAAAATCACAAAAAAACAAAAAACATTATTCCGCAAACAGAAAAAAAATAAATTCTAAATTGGCTACAATATTTCAAAATTTTGCACAAATTGAATAAAATTTTGCATTAGAAATAAAAACATGACTTCCATAGGTAAATTATATTAAAATTATTTTTTTTTCTGTTTCATTTTTCATTCATTTCGAAAACATTATTTTTTAAACATAAAAACAAATTTACAGAGAAAAATTTAAATAATTATTTTTTAACTATAAAAAATTATCTTTGTCTCATGGTCCATCTATGCATCACGACTTGAATACAAACTTGAGTTTTTTGAAATTAGGGAAACCTTTGAAATTTGGATATTTTCAAAGACTTGGTTGACTTCTGAAAGAGTGTTCCAGGATCTTGAAAACTTATATGCACAAAGTGCTTTACTACCAAGCTGTCCAGAAAATAGTTATTCTTAGCAAAAAATTTCTTTTAAAACGGCGAAAAATTATAATTTTGGTCTGGCAAGAAAAAAAAACTACAACATGATCAAAAAAAAATATAAATTTTGATATTCCTTAATTTATTTATTTTTTTGCTTTTATTGTTTTTATTTTATGTATTTTTGTGCGATTGTTTTATCGTAAGATATTAAAAGGAGCCTTGGTAAAGTTGTTTGATGAAGCCAATGGGTCAATGCTTATTGAAATATTTCTCCTCATATTGAAACCTTTAATTCTAAAAAATAATCAAAAATATCAGACCAAAAGATAGATTTCTGTTTGAATTTGAATTCGATTTTTCAGTCAAAAAATTTCTGAATTTTTTTTAATCGATATAGAAATAATAAGCCAACTGAAGATGCAAAAACTTATGTCAAAAATTTGTTTTTTCTCTCAAAGTAAGCAACCAATTTTTGTCGTCTTGATTGCGCTTTATGTCTCCTGTAGTAGACCACGTCGATTATGGGAAAATTCACTCCTATATTATTACAATGGCAGGAATTAAAAGAAAAAAATATCAACCATTTTATGATCTTTTCTGTACATCTAATCGCTTCTGCCCGCTTTCTAAGTTAATGGAAACAGCATTTATACATTCTGCCCTTGAAAAAGGTGATTGTTTTTTACCTTACATCTTATAAACTATTGTCATAGAAGTGCTAATCTAACAAAAGCTTACGAAATATCTTGAACCAAGGAAGTTTTTAAATGGCTGTCTTAAGGTTATTTGACAGCTTGTAAAGCGGCAAAGTGGCACCGTGCCTTGCACCTTGGTGAACGCACTTCAAATTCATCTAAATAGGAACAACCTTCGAAACCATTCCATCCAAGAAAAAAATTTGGCGTGCCTCAAGGTTCAGTTTTATCTACAAAACTCTTTTTAATTTTATGAATAATCGTTTGCTTGCCACATTTTATCAAAAACATTCTTTCGCTGATGACAGTGCAGCACTTAGTTTATCGTATTCGTTTCGAGGAAAACGGATGCTTATGTTAAACTCCTACTGAACTTAACGGCATATCAGCATGGAATCTTTTGAACTGAGTATAATTAAATGCTGCAAAGATCCAATGCTTTCCTACAGAGGAGGACTCTCATATCTGGAAGGGTAGTCAAAAACCCTTAAAGTAAATATGTTTTAATTGAGTAAAATTTATCTCATTAATCCAATTTATTCTTTCTATATTTTTTTCTATACAATTTTGAACAGCATTTTGCGTTTGTCAAAATATTGTCCATGTACCCGTGGCTCCGAGGTGGGTGCGTCGGCTGCTGAGCATGAGGTCCCGGGTTTAAATCCGGAATGGAACATTTGACGCGAAGAGAAAAAGTGCCAGGATAAAGCTCATAATTCTTATTACGGAGTCGTCAATAAGTGAACCTGGCCCAGTTCCTGTTAACGTCCTGAGTTGGGCACAGCTTGATTTTCAATCAAACTCTTCGCTATGGCGGCGCTATTTTCAACTGACTTTTCCGGAAACATACGAAAAAGCATCTTTTTCTTTGAAATTGTAAAATTAAATTCGCTACAGAGTGCAAGACGATCATTGGTGATGCCTTTAAGCAGTACGAACATAGCAAAAAGTTTCTGAGATATTTCAACAGTCTCGAAATGAATTTTCACTTTATTGGTTCCGATATCCCCTAAAATTCATTCCGCCCAATCAAACGACTGGGAAAAATGCGGAAGATCAAAAAGCTTGCTCGGAATCTACGATAGGTATATTAAGAAGGTGCTTAGTGTTTCAGACCTGATATAATTCTCATGGAGAATAGACCGTGAATTGAACGTCGTATATGCTTCTAAGTCCTTCTCCAATCGAATATATCGTTTGAATTCTTCAAAATTTGACATTAAGCTACGTTAAAAAAAAACTTTAATCTTCCGGCATGAGTATGATGTCTGGTGCCAGTATTTCTCATAAAAAAACATGTGACTTTTCAAAAATTTAAAATTTCTACATCGTGATTTTTCTCTGGTTCATTTCAAAAATATCCCAACCGAATCGATTAAGCTTTTCAATTCTTCTTTTCGAACAATATCGATCAGTAAATATAGGAGATGGCACTTACCCACTTTCTTAGTCTAATCTAAACCTTACTTATCTATAAAACAAGTAAATTCAAAGTTCAATTTTCTCCCCCAAAAAAAATGTCACTACGCATTTAGAGTTTAGGAAAAAAATTGTGTCCAAACTAGGTCAATTAATTTCCTTATCGTGTAAGGTTTCAATTATCTTATGACTTCTAATCGCAGTAAAACACCGCATCTACTATGTAAGCGAACGATAAAAGCCGAACACGAAAAATCAAAATGCATTTTTTCTAATAGTATCTCTACCCTACCAATTGCATCACATCATTCTGATAACAACGAACCCACTGTTCCAATTTCACTTACATAGGTCATTGCCTTGCCTCGATAAACAGAGCTTAATAAGACTTTGTTCTTTTTTTTACCGTCACAATCACCTAGGCACTATTTACAGAAACATTTTTTTTTTTCAAATTCTAACGATCAAGTTCGATTTTTCACCCCAATATTTATTGTTTTATAAATTAACTCAATTTACGTAGAAACGTACACACACAGACAATGTATATCTACTCGTACTCACGCAGACAGTTGGTACTAATAAAAATAAGTGAATATGTGCCGCCTATCATTGTTTAGAATAATCTTGCGCTTGATAATGAAAATGGGTCAAATTTGAAAAACGAAAAAAAAGAGTATCTCCACACGCATGAGAGGGCCACTATATACTCGAATGTAATCGCATGTATCCCCGCATGCTGGCAGATGATATGAATATTATTTTGTTTATAGATACATTTATCTATGTGCAAGATACATCTATTTTCATTTATTTTTCATGTGTGCCCAGTGATCGAGAGCCGACAGATACATAAGCGGCACAACTTGACAAGATAACAATTCATTTGAGAAGGTGGCACTTGAAGTGTCTGAGACATAAATGTATTATGCACTAATTTGTAGCTGTCTGGTTTTGTTGTAAAGCTTGAAATGTGCGTAGGTGAATAGCTATATAAATGGAACGCAACTTACGTCGCATCATTAATTTTTGTGAACATAGAAAAATGTAAAGTGATTACGAAATTTTTGAGTTTTTTAGTTCTCTTTCGAACACAACGACACTTAAAAGTTTATCAAAAAAAAAAAAATAAGGCCATACGGATTTAAAAAGAAAAAAGGAAATAAATTTATTACAGATCTGGTCACACTGGTGACAGTGAAACCCTTTTATTGAACCAATTTTGAACCAGTGAAAAAGTTTAAAGCTAGGTGATTATTTATACGAAAATCGGTTACATTTTTATAAAATTGGGCTGAGGCTCAAAAATACCCTTTTTGTCACTATTTTTTTCTACCGAAGCTAAGCATATCAAAATTCGACCAACTGTTTTCTTTTGCACATTGAAGTTCCTTTTACCCGGTGCTTATATCCGTCGGACCTACATGTACTCGAACGTTCTTTTTAAATCCTTCTCGCTGTATAGCTCTTACAGTCATCCCTCCCTCCCTGCCAAGTGGGCTCAAAAATTATATCAATAATTTTCTATTGCAGCCTCTTAAAGTATTTTCATCAACCATGACGGTTTCGGGTTCCAGGAGTCCGGAAAGTCTTCATTTAAACTCTGGCTGATACTCTAGTAAGCCGGTCTTTCGTCGATCGTAAAGTGAACTATTTTTTCGAAGTTAAATTGACCTGGGTACTACTTTTTGATTGTTGAGGCTTAAATAAAGATTTCATCCTGCAGTTAAATCTTTAAAAAGATCTTGTCTGGGAGCCTTCAAAAGCTTTCGGATATAGCAGTATTATGTTGTTACTTGCACATTTTTGTAGACGAAATTTATGTTGACGAATAAGCCTCAGTGCTGATTGTTATTAAACTTTCGTTTGTGTGCCTACAGTTCAAGGCTTCTAATGCCTCTTGTCACGAATACACATCCTGATTTGGACATTTTTTTGGCTGATTGCAGATGTCCTATTTTTTCAATCTTTTTTTTTTTTGCTCGGTTCATTCCATCGCATGTCTGATGAATTTAATGTGTGCTCTGGAGCCGCTTAGTGCCTCCGCGAGTGAAAACCCTGATTCTTGTATTTTTTGGTTGAGTGAATCTTCAAGAGTTTCAAAAATTCAACTTCTTAAATAAATTCTGTAGTTGCTTTTTTTGCATCAGCTCAGTTTCCTAGCTTAAACAATTGTAAAAAAAAAACCAAACTCGTCACCATTCCGAAAGAAAAGTTTGCCTTGCTCATCTTTTGCAAAAAAGCCCCAAAAATATCCTTGAAAAACAAAATTTCAACGATTTGCTTACGTTGTTTCTTTTTCCCCAGAATACTGATAGACAGGAAGGAGCGCTGACTAGACTAATTAGACTGTCATATTTATGTTAGTCTGGTAGCTTTTTTTTGTGGGCTTCACAGCCGAGTAATTTACACCATCTTAACAATCCATTATTTTAACGAAACGAACTGAAACTTGAGCATAAGCCGACAGAGAAATAACAATGGCACGACGCCTTAGTTTATATTAGTTTAAAGGATTCAAAAAGCCACACTACACTACCTTCTCTTATCAGGCCCTTTTTTCAATTAAGAAAACTTATTCGATTTTTGAAAGTCATTTAGAATAAATTACTTTTTTTAAGTTAAATTTGACCTATCAAAAACAATGTGAGGGTATAGAAATGCTCATGTTTCACAGATCTTTAAAAAATTCCCACCAAGACGTGGAGTTTCATGACCTGAGTCGATATAGTGGACTCCATTTTTATTTCAAAATAAATTCAAAGATTTTTTCCCCCGCAATTTCGGGACACCTGAAACCATCTTTAGATTCCTCAAAGCTCATGTAAGTGTAACACGCCTTCAAATGTCATTAGTCATGGCAAGAACGTGTTACGTAACCAATTGCTCGATATGTGGATGACATACTGAGCTACCCATTTAGTCCGAGTGTCATAAATGCCTATTTTCCTGACTAATTGAAATGTGTTGAAATAATTCCCCCCTTCTTAAAGAAGACAATAGAGCCTGCTTACATTTCCGAAACTTTTTGACAAACTGCTTATGATCATAATCTTGATTTGGTTCAAAATTTACAAACATACATAAATGTAATTCGAAGCAGTAAAATTTTCACAAAGACATTTGTTTTTTACACCTGAAAATACATTCCAGATGGGGTTAATCATCACTTCACTACAGAAAGTGAAATAAAATATAGTCATAGCAAATGTCCAATTCGAAAAAAACGGACTCCCGCAAGGTTCCATTCGTTGACGTATTCTGTTTATGACATAAATTTTTGTTCTTTTCATCCAAAAATTGAATGGCTTCTCTACGGTTTTTCCTGAACCACGCAAGGAAGTTTTTACTAGACCATCACAAGGTCGAGATTCGAATTTTCTTGAAGAAAGCTGATTTTCACAAAATATTGTGAAAGTGTTTCATTCCAGAAGATATTTTCCGTTCCAAGGCGCATAACCGAGGTTATAACTACAAAATGAGGATGTTTCCAGGAAATACAATGATAATGTTTTCCCCCATTTCTGTGTCAGGAATTTTATGTTGATATTACGCGTAGAAAAAAACCACCAACTGTCAACAGACCAGATCAACAAGCAAAAGGCAAATTACGAAATTCGAGTGCAATCATCACAACAAACGTTTTCAATGTCAACAACTTTGCTCTCAAGTTCTGCGAGTTGAACATTTCTGCCATCTGGAAAGTTCTTCTTCGACACTTCCTTCCTTTTGTTAAATTACAAATGCGAGTAACGATCTTTTGCCCGAAATTCCTGAAAATTCAATGAACTATGTTCAATAAATCAGCTTATGCCTTTTCACGCACACACAATCTTAATTATAACGCAGCATAAATATCAATCACCTTGTTAAAAGTCCTTCAATTCTACGGATTGCATTCAGTTCGATGCATAATACTATTTTTCTTTTCCTCCATTGAATGTTTATAAACAATTCTATTCAACCAGATTCGTAAGCCCCATCCAAGTACGCCACATTAAACCCCTAGGAAAACCATTAAAATGAGCAAATATAAACAACAACCATTTAAATCATCGCACAGAGAAATCTATGCCAAAACCCCTCATACAAACATACATATATATATGTATGAATGCCACTTAACCAAGTCGTCACAACGCCCCCGTTTCTCAACACGTACAAAGTATAGTATAGACCTACACTCTTTAATCGTCTCCCTCGCCTAGAATATTATTACTCACTATGCCAAGAACTTTTAAAATTATTTAAAAAAAAAAAAATATGTTTGCTTCTGCGAAATCCCTGTGCACACAGAACGTGCCCCACAGTCGATTTATGCTGCCGCATGCAATTCGCTTTTTATATGCGCACCGATAAGCTTTGTTTTGCATTGCTTTGACCTACACTAACATTTTTCCGATTAATGAGCTCGCTGGGTATGCCGAAGGCAGGCGGGGTGTCTACAAGTTGACAGAACCTAGAGTAGATGTCGATAGTTCGAGTATCAGTGCCGGCAGCGAATCTACAGCTACGCTTGTGAATGGGATGTCTCTAATGGGAAACACCTTGTCTTGCCAGACATCAGCAGAAAGCTCCACAAAGCTGGGAGCTCTGCCACCCACTGCATGTTCGAATGTTCGCGAAATGTTTGTCATAAAACTACCCTACCTTAAGTTTTTGCGATTTTATGATAATTTTGTCTCATCTCTTCGTTTTGTCAACAACAGACGCATACAAATGGAATACACTGTTACACTGTGTGCGAAAAGTTATCAGTCAGCAAATTTTTTTTTTCGTGTTTTTTTTTTAACAAATGTATGTCATGAGGCATTGTCATGAGGCACTGGCCGATATTTAATGCTTTAAATGTATTTTTCCAAGTGAAGTAATAATAAGACTTCCAAATGCGAAAATTCGATATGGGGCAGCCAGAATTTTTGGTGTCGACTTAACGTTTTATGAAACACTTTATTGAACTTGAGCAACCGCGACGATATCTGCTGAGTTGAGTTTTTGTAGCTTTTGAAATTTTCTAGATTTTCGCAGTACATAAATAATTTAATCGCAATTTTCTTCCAGTTCTAGAGCAATAGGTCAAAGTGAATCACATTTTATGAAGCATGAATATGTTTGGTTATTGCTTTATGCTTATGCTTGTATGAAACGTGAGCCTTATTGGTTTGAGTAACTTGCAATCAATTTACAAAAAATGAGTAATGAGTTGATGAAGGGCTCTTTACGGTGATTTTAACCTTTTTCCTTAAACTGAGTGTTAGAATCTTGAAGTTAACTCGTATCATGCAAAACTCATTCGCATGATGTTAAAGAATACAGTTCTAGAATCTACTTTGGAACGACTTCATTTTTATGAGTGCATTCATTGACTTATGTTTGAAGTTTAAGAAAAATTGTTGCAATCGCTTTTTTAAATAATTAAGTTAGGAATTCTAGGAACATTCTTTGCATTCTTTTGCATTCTTTGCATTCGTTTTACACTACGTGAGCATGTAAATCTTATTTCTTATTCAAAAAAATATAAAATGAGGCTAATGAACGCAAATTTAACGGCTGATGAATTCAAAATTTCTTCTTAATTATGGAGCCCTCCATTCTGCGAGGTTCTGAGCCTCGGCAAAGGCTTCTTTTCACTCTTCCCGGCTGCGTTCACAGTGCCTCCAGTTGGTGTGATGCAGTTTCCTGGCCTTCACGAATCTAAATTGAACCTAAATTTCTCCTCCAATCACACTCCCTCGCAAGCAGGACCGTGTATCGTATGCTTACCGTCTCCATATAGCTAGATTATTAACCTTCAAGTATCGATTGCCCAAGATGAGTCCTGATCGTATCTCCTTGCTTGGTTGGTTGGTAAGGGTGAGCTTTGTTAGCACTTCACTTGGGCCTCTGGTTGGGCCTGTTGTGTTCCCATATTTCCTGTGCGGAGAAGATTTTCGTTAAAGACTGTGGTTGTAGTGAAAAAAAGAAGGGTCGATCAAAGAGGAATTTCTATGGATGGTCTTGACTTGTATAGTCGGGAAATCTTTTCGTTCGTTTTTCGAAATTCATGATCTCACCGATCCCTATTTCCAGCTATTGCTGGGCAGTGGCAGAGGAAGTGCTTCAGATCTGCCTCTTCCTCCAAACAGCTTTGTCATGTTGAGGTTTCTACTTGTTCGAGTCCATGCAAGTGGAGATTTAGGTTAATGTGCCCTTTTACCATTAACCGTAGATTAATTTTGCTGGAGACCTTGTTATATGTCGAGCTCACTCCATAAAAACCATCAAGAAGATTGCAAAGAATGTATATAAAAACTGATTGCATTTTTGGCCAACGATCCAAGGAAAAGCAAAGCGAAATTTCTAAGAGAAGACCTTTTCACTCACAAACTATCTCTCGCCATCAAGCAAAGTATACCTTTCTACTTAAAATTCTTGCAACTGATAGATTCAACAATTAAAAAATGTTCATTATCGTAACCCATCTAAAACTCAACCCTGAAAGACTCAGGAAGATATTTGGAACCGAACTTTTATAATAACCAATTTTTGAGTGGATTTCATTCATGGTGGCCCACGAACAATTAGAATTAGCAAACTGATTTTTTTTAAAGTGCAAGAAATGTTATACTATGGAATACTTTTTTATGACAACTCCAAATCACTGCTGATAAACAATTTATGGACAGGAAATGTTAAATATGGAACGACAACTCGAACACGACACATACAGTTGCGTCGCATTTTCAACAACAAGGAAATCTTGGAAAAATCATTACACACCAACAAATCTCGGGCATAATTGACAACAAGACGCATGGGTGATCACTAACGTCACCAGAAGAATATCCTCGAACAAAAATAGTCATGATAGGCGAGGTTAAGACTCCTATGAAACGAGTACGAAACATGTATTACCAGTTCCGAACCAAAAACCCTCAATGGGACCCCAATAGAGAGGAAGAAGAAGATTAAAAAAAAAAGCCGAACAGAGTGGGCCAAACGAGCCTATAGTGGCGAGCATAACAACCATTAGCTTAGCAACCATGTTCCTGAAACTAACTGAGATCCAACCTTCAGTTAATTTTACTTATAGAACAGTTCACTGCCTCTAAAAATGTAAACTCAACCTAACGAAATGGTCTTAACCAATAGAAAGTAAAAGACAAATTTTTTATTCGTTTGGAATGCCCCAACATAGTCATTCTAGACCCATGCTCTTTATTGAAATGATATAATGAATCTACATACCGAATTAACCAATGTTCGCATCCTTAAAAGAAGATGATTAGATCTCTTCTCCTTTTTTTACAAATAGTCCTTCTGGCATTCACGTGTATAAATATTTTTCTCGACTTTGTCTTACAGAATATTGTTTTAAAAATAATTTTATAAAACCTAATGCGTTATAAAGAGTACGAAGTTTCCATTGCAAAGAAAGCTGTTAGCGTAAAATCACTCTTCGTTCTATTTTGCATTACTTTTAATCTCTTCCTGGTCGGAGCCCTTTTTCCACTTAGTTTTGTTCTCTTCTTTGACTTAACTAAACCAAATACATTAAGTTTACCCTTTGGCTTGAACCTTAAACAGATTTGTGTAACTGCCCTTAGGCGAGGGGAGCAAGTCAACACAATGTGTTTACCCCATGCAGTTGAATACGTGCAGGAAGTTGTCTGGTGCCCCTTAGACCGACTCATACCCTCTAGTCTATGAGTTCATTTCGAAAATAGGTCTCCTCAACATAAAGAAAAAGCTTGTTGTAGATAGTAGAAGCACATAAATATCCCCATTCTCACAAAAAGGAATAAATAAAACAAGCCATACACCATAAAACAGGGGTGAGGAAAAACTGACAACTTCTGCCCTGTTTCATGGTGTTCCTCCTCATTTCACGTGGTGTCGGCATTTACAAATACAATTGGGGTGGTTGGCATGTGACACCATCAACATCATCATCATCACCATCGGTCGGTTTTGTAGCGTCGTCATCAAACACACATACTCCAACCGTTGACGTCTTTTGTTGGACGGACTCAAAATAAATAGGTTAAAAGTTGCCATAGGTCAGATTTTACTTCCTCTTTGCGTTGTGTGAAGCAGCCAGCCTGTACGATGTGGGGTTGTTTTGGACAAATTTGTATGTATAGTATGTGCGCTGGTATGTGTTCTATATTCTATTTTGCAGTGCATTCTCCTTTATGGAATCAGTCATGTCGTACATACTCGGTTTTTATTCTGTTGTTCAAATATGTTTGGTGTTTATGGTGCTGGTTATGCCCTGGTTCAGTGATAGATTCCAACAATCAAGCGTTCCACCCTCTCGCACTCTGTCTGACGTTATAACATTTGACGGTGGGACTACCCCGTGCTCTCAACGGGAAATGGTCGTATACTACGACTGAATGGAACTAAAGTGCTGGTCTGGCACAGTGGCGTCGAATCAATTGAAAGGGGGTTGGCATTTTTCTGTTTCTGTTTATGGGCGAAAACTTTTTGGAGTTATAAAAATATGTCTTGGAAAAAAGGTTTGAAACTGATACTCATTCAAAGTCGATACTTATAAAGAAGAAGAAAACAATAAGCACTCGTATGCTGGCGAAATTAACACTCTAATTATTCAATTGTTACAGAACTAACCTTTGCACTCTCGAAGAGTTTCTTGTGGTATGTTATTTAGACGTGCAGGATCATTGTGCCATTTCTCTTAGGATGAAAAGTTGATCAAGTTTTTGTGCCTAATGCTGTGCATAATGCTGTGCACAATTGGCAAAACAATGCACAAATTGAGATACATTGTTCTAACCGCTCATTTAACACCTGAGTTGATATCAATTAATAACGAAAGCTTCTTGCTATTGTGTTTAAATGTCATCATTTCTTGTATTAAGGTGGACACAGCATTTTATAGTGATTTCATTTTGAATCGAAATTTTTAAGAGGTCGCCAATGAGTGAAGCAAAATATCCCATATTCCAATACTCATATTTAGATGCGAGTAGATGAAGCGACGACGTCGAGAAAAATGTTACTTCTTTTTTTGTGCCGTTGTTGATAATATATTTTGTGATTTCAGATTCAAAGAATTTTCCTTTTCATTCATGGCTTTGAACTCTTGATGATGATGATGAGTTGCTTGTTGCTTTTGTCTTCATGTTTTGAGTATTTTGCTTCGGAATTCTTTCGCAGATCCCGATGTACGGGTGTTGACTGGTCTTCTTATGGATATCACTTTGATTTTCAAAAACCGTAATTCTCATTTCAATATTCTCTTAACAACTCGACTGAAATAAGAACAAGGCTCGAGTTAATACATATAACTTAAAAGTTGAAGCAATGCTTCGAGAAGCAAAATGGACTGCTGGAATGACTTGAAAAAAGTCCCTCTAAGTCAGCGAAATAACACTCAACATCTTAAATTCCTTCAGGATCACAGCAACACTTGTTTTCGTTTAACAAAGATGATGAGCATGAGTTTCAACTCTTTGTGAATGCGATTGTAGTAACGCTTTCGGAACTTGTGTTCGAGTTCTCAAAACAATGATTTGAGTCACTTCTGTGAAGAAATAACGCCAGTCTTGGACTAATGATTCAAACTTACAAAACACAAACTGGACTAACTGGTGTAAATTTTGGGCTTACGCAAAAAATCCAATATCGAATTCCCCATCGATATTTGGCCTCCACCCACTGACGATTTCAAGCAAAAATACATCTGAGTCTCAATTTATATCCATCTTTTGAGATGAAGCAAATTATAGTAAATTACTTTTCGAGTAAGCTTCATGGAATTAAGCATAAAAAGCATCAAAAATGACACTACGCACGCGAATTATCTAAACAAAACTTTTTTTTATTAGTTTTTACGGCTAGGCTTTCGTTCAACAAAACATATCCTTTCCTTCTAATAGTGCAAAAAATCCACCCTGGTGTTATTCGTTGAGGATATGTTAGTCACAAGCAGGTTAACTGATATACTATCTTAGAGTTTTGAGTGACTAGTATCTGCGGGATCCAATTAAAATTGGCAACCTACACATATATTTCTAAACATTTTTAAGTCTTAAAAGTTTAAACTTCTTTGTAAAAAGAGCTTTGGTATCGATATCGCTTCCCAGAAGTGGATACGTTTCCGTCTTACGATCTGCTTCTAGACAAGACTGAAGAAATAGTATTGGAGTTTGAAGTCAATTAAAGAAGTCGTGGGACAATGATATCCTCCGATTTATATGAAGCAAATGACAACTTAAGACGCACACCAGACGAATCTAGTCATCATAATTTTGCAGATTTATCCTTTAGTTGCTGTTGCCAGACTTAAGACCAACTTTCATAATATTTAATTGTGAAATAAGATTTACAATTCGTTTATAAAAAATATTCGTTTGGTGCCACTGTGCACATCAATGAAAGTTTTTATTCCTATTCTTGTTATGTTGCACCACCACCACTTTTGCTATTATACTATATTTATAAGTATTCACTCTGACCCAATAAGCTGTAATTTGTTTGCTTCCCTCTAGTGGATACCAACTACGACCGACGGTCTTATTTTCAAATGCAATCTCACTTGATAGAGTCATACGAAGCCTACAATCGTAAGTTCTATGCACAACTCGGATTACTTGGCGGGTGGGGGTTGTAGTATTTTTAAGTAGACTAATAAAAGCACTGTACTATGATGAATTCTCGGATAAACTCATATGGGTGTATAGATCGTGCCTCGATTTCAAGGATGGCGGGCGGCGGCGACGGCGTATAGGCAGTGCGAGGGTGAAGAAAATGACCGACGACTGCGGCAGCCAGCGGTGGCGTTGCAAGAAGGAAAAGTTAAGTGGGTAACCCCGACAATAACAATAGCGACACCCGGCTTCCGGGTTTAATATTGTTTTTGCTTTGTTGGGAAATGTTTGTCGATGTTTTTTTTTTTTTTTTGTTGTGAAATAAATTTTGAGCGGCGGCGGCATTACAGACGTTTGTATAGTTAGAGGCTTTTGTGGAACTTTTGTCATGGGCGAGGTGATGCACTTGATTTGATTTGTAACCATATCGCAAGCTACGATAATCGTGGAAGTTTTAGAGCTATCTGCAGATTAATTCATTGCGCTACTAGACAAGTCGTCTGAGTAATGAGGTCTAGAATGAGGTTGAAAATAAATTGTTATCAGCTTATCAGGACCGCACTAGAAATGACTTCCCAGAGTAGTGAAATTTTTTTTATTCTTTTTGACATTTTTGGGTCGCATGCTTTTTACTTGGCCTTCATATAGATGCTTTGGAGCTAATCTTTCAGATAAAGACAGAATTTATCTGGCAAATTTGGTTAGACACAAAGTCAACTTGCAGCAGAAAATTGTTTATTGTATTTGAAGGAAGCTAACACATTTAGTTTTTCGGAAATTTTTATTATTTAAGGTAGCCAGTTCAATCGATTTCATTCCCAACAAATCATCTGTATTTCTTATGAAAATAGTCCTGTTCATGCATGTGTCTTGAATCTGGCAAAAGAATTTTCCTTTGGGCCTTTGACTGCTCCGAAGAGAACAAATTGTTTTGGGAGATACTTTGTGTTCTAGGTTTGAATTGAAGGTGTAACAAGAATACTAAAAATTTAAATCCCCGTGCTAAATAATTTTGAATGCCTCTCGTAAATAAATATTTGCTTTGCTTAACCTTCCTCCGATCCCGATCTCGATTTTTATAATAAAAGTAACCACCAGACTTCTATTCCCTTCTGCAAACTATCTGCATCGAACTTCAGCTCAATTTTCCTATCGACCCTTAACCGTTTTATTGCTCAATTTTCCTATCGACCCTTAACCGTTTTATTGATCCAAGGGATTGAAAGTTTCCAAGTAACCCTTCAGTTTTTGGACACATATTCGCATGACCCAAAAATTATTGCTTTAATATTCATTTGCATCTACAAGAGGACAACTATTCGACGTCCCATTAGACTGTCAAAAATTGCCTGTATCAACTATGACACTATTAGGACGCATTTATAATCCTTGTGCAAAAAAAATGGTCACAACGATGATATAAACCTTTCGAGAGTATTTTGAACACTCTGCACAGCTTCGTAAAAGGTGATGTACTAAAAAAACCCGTATTGAATTCGTATCTTGAGTTCTGTCAGCTTTGTAAAAAGATGATAAAGTTGGTGCTATATCCCCAACGTTTGATAAAATCCCTATCAAAACATTTAACCGAAATTGTAGACACAAAAATACGAGTGCCTATGGAGTGCATCAAGGTAGTCGTTTAGGACCCATTATATTATTTACATTGTCATTAAACATAAGGTAATAACATGTTTTCAAAAGGTTTTACCACTTTTTTCTCGCACCTATTTATCAGAAAATTAATATCGTAAAATAGTATAAGCGTATTTAGTCGTGATGGTGATGTCCTCGCCATTTGTGCTAAAGACTATTCAAATTAAGTTTGTTTAAATATACTATCAAAAACGTTTTTGAAACTGGTCTTGTTGGATTGCCCTAAAAATTTAGCTCAGAAATGAATTTTGTCCAATGGGATAGAAACACCGCTATAGTTTTTCATCCTTCGAATAGTTAATCGATACTGTAATCATTTGAAAAACACGTTCTTGCGTTTTTGAAGGCATAAAGTTTGCGTCGAATTTTCAATCACATAATTCATACTCTGGAAATGTCCTCAGAAAATGAAAAAAAAAAAAACTTACAAAACGGAAATATGAATTTTAAATGGAAACCTGGCCAAAAGTATACAATCTCAATCTGCTAATGAGCACAAACAGAAATACCATCCATCCATCCATCTACCATCTAACGCAGGATATAGGAGGATATAAATTAAAATTTTCAAGCTCGGGAAGAACCGCTTTCCATTTCAGAAGAGACGGACCACTGAAAATGCTGCCAAAGGCATAATTACGTTAAAAATAGAAAACTGGATTTGTAAAATATTTTGGAAAGAAATCTCAAAGAAATTTAAGCTTTCGCTGAATCAAAACTTGTGGACGAACATTTTCTTACCAGAAACTCTTCCCGTATGTATTAAGTTAGTTACGTAGCCTTCCTGAGTCATATGTCTGCTATGATGCTATAATCGGTGCTTTACTTCATAACTTGTACTTTGAAGCTTGGGTTTACAAAATCGTATTTGCGTACGCTACTTAAAAAATCAGGGAAATTTTGACTTAACCAAAATAACTTTCCACATCACAAAAGTTTGGGGCTTAGCTGTGCTCAAAGTTAGCTCTAGCAAAAAAATCTTCAAACAAAGAAACAAAGGGAAGTCAATAATGAACATACTAACTAACTTACTTATCCAGCCAACGATCCTGGAAGGATCAAAGCATGAGTTAGAAAAGCCTTCCAACATTGACTGTCCTTTGCACGAACGAACATACAAACCGAAATGGGACCTTGTATTGAAACTTTCTGGTATACCTGCAACGTTAAAGATTGATGTGAAAATGGTGTGTGAAAGGCTTGGAAAAGTTAAAACTAAAAAACATTATTATGACTTGTCAGATCACTTGTGGGCTGAAAAGCCAAGGAAGGCTGAGTTTAATGAATCTTAAAGTTACTCCATCCGAACCGACTGTATTTCAATGTACAGCGGCTTTAAACATCTCGTATTTTAAAAACAAGAATAATATTTATGCTCTTTAAAAATTAACGTTAAAATGAAATTATACAAAACTCGATCTTTTTTTACCCAAAACAAAAACAAAATAAAAAAGAAAACGTTAAGCAAAACGTTTTTATTGCATTCCAACTCTTATGGCGCAGCTTTGCATATATTTCTTTTGTAATCAATTAACAAATCACTTAGGAAACAATTTACGGAAGCAATATGCAACTGAGTTTTATTTACTCGCCAGTCGTATATTTTATTTGTAAGACCTCGTTCAAGGCTTCCGGTGTTTGGAATTTATCTTTGAACTTGATCTTTGTTAAGAGATTCCCATGCCTTGATATGCAACTTTATACAAAATGTAAATATACGAACGAAATAAATTTTGGCTTTAAGTCGTATTTTTGTTACTGATTTTGTCAATAAATGAAATTTGTATTATAAAGTCTTCGTTAAGAAAATTATTTTTTCCCGAGCCAGGGACATGGGCGATAAAAAAAAAAGTAATTTTATACAAGAAGACTGATCAGATTACGCTTACAAAATAAAGAGCAGACATTTGCAAAGGCAGAATTAAATTTTATATAATGTTTCAAAAACACTGACCTCTGTCCATAGAGTTCGACATATGTCTCTTGCCTTCATTGGATTGCGATTGCAATTTTGTATGCCTTAGAAAACGGGCCACAAATAACGAAAGTAGCTTGAGAAACATTTCAGGAGAACAACACCGCTCCATATTTGTGGAGTCTCAATCAGAAACAATGTAGAAAAATGAAAAGAATAGTTAAATGAATGTAATGTATTCTGTTTGAAATAAATTGTGATTGCAATCATTTCCTTAAGTCTCAAAATAAGGCAATGTAAGCAATTACGAAATAAATGCATTTTTACAAGTGAAGGATGAAAGCGAAAGACTTAATGAAAAATAGGAATATATTACCTAACGTTCTTAAGGTTCCGTCCGTCTGAAGGAAAAACCCAACCATTATAGGAGAACTTTGTTGTCCGCCTGTCTGTCACCAGACAGGTTGAAATTATAACCAAATACAGTACTTATAGTATGACTGATTTATACCCTCAAGGGGGATCAAACCATATCAGGTTCTTCCCGTTGACTTAGAATTGTAAATTTTTTTATTGCGTCTTGTAGCACATGAAAAGATAAAAATTCGAAAATCGTGAATTTGTACTTATATACATCTCAAAAATCGCAACTCCAAAAACTCTCTAAATTTAGCTTACTAATAGCTCACAAAAAAAAAAATGTTCTCACTAAAATGATTAAAAAAATATACTGTTTTTCGTGAACAAAAAAATTAATTTATTTTATTTAAGATATTTTGTTTTTTAACAAAAATGTGAAAAAAATTCTGTTAAAATAATCAACAAAACCAAGTAACATTTCGAAATTAAAAATATAACATGATAACATTGCATAAAATTGAGCATACACTGTACGCAAAAACGCAATAAGCAATCCGCTCATGCTCTGTTCACTCAAAATTTACCATACTGAGCTGTTTACGCAGTTTACGACGAGAAATTTTACTTTTTCTGAAAGAATTTTTATTCAAATGGCAGAAAAAACAAAGCAGACCAACATTTCTACAAGAAAACTACTTGATTGTGCTGGAATTTTTCGAAAAGTTACAGAAAATCCGAAAATGAGTATTCCAAAACTTACCTTAGAAATCGTGACACTTTAAAAAAGATCCGTTTCAGCAGAAACCGTTCGTCGTTTCCTTAGGAAAAAAAAATTTTATCGAAGAATTGCTCACAAAAAACATTTCATTTGCTGTTATACAGCTGGTAGTGGTACTGAAAACTTTAAGTTATTATTAACATAACAAGAATACAGAAAAAAATCAAAAAATAAAAAAAGTTGAAAATATCAAAGATTCGCAGTTGATGAAGTGGGAGTGTCAAAGAATTGGCGCGTAACCATGCCCACAATTTCAACCCTCCTTGCAAAAAAAAGATAATTAATCTAGAATAATGTCGCAATGTCTAGAACTACGGAAAAGTTGGAAAGATTTTTTTCCACAAAATGGCCTGAAAAAAAAACAATTTTTGTCCCTTTTTTTTGACTGTTTCGAATTAAAAAAAAAAAAAATAGAAATTTGGGGATGGGGGTAGTTCCAGACATAGACAAGTCTTTAAAGAAGACTCTCTAAAAATGTCAGGTAAATCGGTCCCGTAGAAACTGAGAAATCGTGGGTATTGTTTTGAAAAAGACAGTTTCGAGAAAACGCGTTTAAAGTTTCGCGTAAAGTTTTTAGCAGTCTAATTCATCAAATGATATTGTAGACTTACATTCTGCCATTCCTGCTTCACACATCGGACCTTCCTCGACTTCAAAAAATATATTTTCCGCGTTTCTCTCTTCATATCGAACTGTCCTGACCTCCTTTGATTCACTCGTATAACTGGTGTCTTCCTGTGCCGTGAATCTATTGCCGTGAAATTGCCTTTTTGTTTGTCGATCTGTACGCGTAATTCTTTCATTTTTATCCATTTTATTAGTTTGAAGGTTAGAATTCAACTGTTAGTAGCTGAACGTAAGTGAACATTAAATATAAGAGATAAAAGACACCTTGGGTTCTTGTTTTACAATTTATACAAAGGACAGAAAGTTTTACTGAGAAATATGGATTCAGGAAGACGAAGAATCCCTAATGTCTTTTGTTCGATTAGTTCCGGCCGAACCAGTTTGGATGCCGGGTCAGCAAAATACCGATAACTCCGAAAATAATTTGAATTTTGAAAAATTCTCTTGTAGATATATTCTTCAATAGTTTGAAAATTTAGTTTCGACGGAAAAAGGAACAGTGTACCCTGAAACGAACCATTTTTTTTAAGCAGCGACAGGTATGCTTCTTGCAACCGCTGCCATATTTTTTTTGTGCAGCTAAAAATCTAAAGCATACAACAAATAACGAAAGAAAAAAGATAATGAAAGAACCATAATTTTAGCAAGTATAGATCATAAGTTCCAGCACCAGGAAAAATTCATGTAAGATGTTGCGTTCACTCAAAGAGGTGAACTCCCTCATAGCGGCAATTGCAAAATGAGAATTTACCTCGAAATAAGTATGCTTTGGAAACGAAGCATTCATGCCCAGGCAGAAAGTGACTTTTGGTGGATTTTCGGATTTTCAACTTTCTTCGTTCCAACACACTAAAAAGTTACCTGTTTCAGCCAACACGCCTTTCATTCCCATTCGCGTGTGGCAAGGCACTAAGGGAGCATCTTGTTAGGTCATAACTTCACCTCAGTCACCGGTTTGTGAATTTATGGAAAGAATTGAAAAGGAAGCCGAAAATTTTTAATCCCAAAAACAAACAAGAGTTCAAAAAAAATTTAAGGAAATCTGGGAAGATATTCACCATTAAGCTGTTTGAATTGATGCACAATCACTTACAGGCAGTTATAGACGCTAAGGAAGAGCAAACAAAATATTAATTGAAAAATACACTAGAGCGTTTTTAGGTTAGTTTTTCTTTTAGTGAATTATAAGCGAATCTTTAATTTCGTGCCATGAAATTATGCAATATTTTTGTTTTTTAACTGTTGTTTGTTTTTGTTAGATGTTTTCACAGAATTTTATCAGCTATTGGTAATTAAATATGTTGAGTTAAGTAAATTTAAATGTATTTATTGAAAATACTTTATTTTTATCATTTGGAAAAGCAAAACATGTTAATTTTATGGCGTACGCTTTTGGGAGCAACTGTATGTGAAATTTAAAATAAGAAAAATATGTAGTCTGCCGCATATTTTGATATTCGCATGGGAATCAAAACCAAAAGTTCCTATGGAACCTTTGATGCACTGATCATTTTATTTTTCATCAATACTTATTAAAAAAATATTGTATACTCGTAAAAGAATTTGTCTAGATCAATTTAAAGCTTCAGCTCCAATCGTTTCCTTACATTCGACAAATACACAAAAACAAAATATACACAAATGATTTAAATGAGTTAAAGGTTTTTTTTTCTAATTTTACTTTTCCAAAAAAACGAGTCTTTACTCTTTTCACGTGGTTGACTTTCCATTAGGTTCAATAAAATAAAAGGTTTTCTGATTCATCTTCGGTGCACGAAGCCCGCAGTTATCACCCACAAGTCTCTTTCAACTTCTTCGATCTTGTCGTGTTGAAGATATATATTTAAGTCTTCCCTCGAGCTTAATTTTGTAAAAAGGTCTGCTCGTTATATTTGCTTCGGAACCCTCAGCCTTTTTAATTTTCAAGCCTTAAGCCATCATAGAATTTCTTACTTGTTTGAAAATAACCCCCATAAGATTACAAATGCGTTATCAACTTGATTGATTCATGTGAAACAGATTTAGAAGAGGGAGATCTATAAAAACTTGCAATTTTACAGAAGTACTCGTAAAAACTATAAGTGGGATATATGCGGAAGTCATAACGCCATGCCTTTACCACGGTGGAACTTTTTTTTACTGACGCGTATCTACTGAGCTTCAAGTTCAACATATATTTTATATATAAGTGTCGTCCGTCGCCAGTAGCCAGCATCTTGGAAACAAAGACTTGTAAAAAAAAATGAAACTTTTCTTCAATTCATCCGGACTCATAATTGCAGATTTTCGCTCGTTAATTCGTACAGTAAATACCACCAACGAGATCACTTCACTTTGCGGGCATAATAAATTAATCATCAACAACAAAGACTCGCAAATTATATTTCTCCCAGAAAAAAAAAATCCTTTCACCCGACCTAGAAATAATATCAAAAACCAAAAAACTTATCCTCCAAAGAACCACGCAAATTGATCAAAATCCGAAATCATACATTTTTCATTAAAATCATCTTCCATTCGTGATTAATCTTTTGCCTCTTCAAAGTTCAAGAAACTCCAGGCCAGTCCAAAATAAAACTACAAATTTCGGCAGTGAAAGTTTTTTGGGGAAATTTCTTTATGAAATTAAAGCACATACAAATACAAACGAAAAAAAATCAAAATATACAAAAAAAAGAAACAGATACTTACTTGGTGTCAAATGCTAACGGACTCAATTTTGTTGGCTTGTAACTGCCATAAAGAGCGTTGCCTAGTGCTCCTATAACAAAAGCTTCACCTCTAAGCCGCTTCCATTTGTCCGGTCAATAGCACACGGCGGCGTTGGCGGCGGCGCTCCGCTATCTCGGAGGCTGAGATAAGTATCTTTAAGCTTCAAAAGTACCTTCTACAACTACGTACGCAAAATTTAGCCAACTTCCAAAGTGAAGAGTGTGTGCGCTGGCGCGTACGCTCATAAACACTACAATCTGTCATTCCTGACAGTTCTTTAGCGCACGTCTACACGTACGCATATGTGTGACGCGAGAAATGGAAAGTTGAAGCAAACAGTTTCTATTAATTCACTTTTTTTTCCAACTTCTTTGGACTCGCTTCCCTTATGAACTTGCACTGATAAAATATTCAAAAGCCGGACACTTTTCGGCCTTTTCCGGTTGAGTGGTTCAGAGGTGTTCCACCAATGATCACCAAAAGCTTGACTTCGTCAGCGTCACCTTCAATCATATGTGCTAGCTGAGTTCGTACGGTCTGGTTGGTTTGGCACGACAAAGTGTAAAGTCCGGTTGTTGGTTCTTGGCTTGACCGACATCAGCAGCAGGCGGTTCTATGTACAGGTTTAAGGTCGTCATTACTTTTGCATATGCGGACAAGTACAAGGATTACATTTGTGTGTTCTTTTGCTTAAGCACTTGATTAAGAACTTAACTTTGAAGAGACCTTGGAAATTGAATCATTAATGGAATTCTTTCATACGATGGTGTTCCAGGTGATGTGAAGACTCTTGAAGATTCTTGATACCGGTATGGCTTGGAGCGAGTGTGAAGTCGAAGAACTTGTGGAAATATTTGACCTACATTTCATTGGTGGAATTTCTGTACAAACGTTCTATCGGATTGGAGACCGGATATTTATTTGAATGACTCATGGATGATGAAGCTTTTAAATAGACAAGAATGTTGCGAACTGGTTTTCTATGGCTGCCATTTGAGTGATAAAAATATTTTTGACTTCTTTTGATTCATAACTAAAGTAGGGAATTTTTATGACGCACATCCTTGATCTTTTAACAAGAGAATTAACTCTTAAGGATCTACGAATTGGTGGATCGTACGTATAGAATGAACGAATCGAGCTGCAATGAATGGGAAACCATTTTGCAAATAAGTTTTAAGATCGTTTTTGTTCAGTCTCAAAAATGTTCAACCATTTTAATACCATTCAATTTAATGCAATCATGAGAATGCATTCAATCACAGACTATAAAGCTGACTTTTAAACCTCATATTTCTTATTTATTCTATAATATTCATTAAAACCTTGAAGACATTTTTCTAGAAGTTCGTCAAAACGCCTTTCCTACATTTTGCCTCATTTTTAACTAGCCGTGTCGTGCGACTTCGTCTGTGTTTGTTTCGTTTATGTAGAAAAGTTGTAGGTCTAACCGCATTGTGACACCAAAGCGAACTGATTGTTTAAACTCACTTACGATTACTGTGACAGATTGAAATTGTTTTTAAGAGGGGAAATCACAGTAAAATTTTAAATTTTTCGAAAAAAAATTTTATCGCTTAAAAGATGCTCTAGGGTCTTACAAATAATATACCAAATGTTGGTATACGGCAAAAGTGTCCGAATGCTAATAAAATTTTCAAATGGTTTCTCAGTACTTAAAACTTTAAACGCGTTTTTCTCGAAACCACTTTTTTTGAGCTCACCGAATACATTACGCGAGCAAATCTTTACCGATCGACTTGAAATTTTGACAGTAGCTTCGAAATATCTTTCTCCAAGGAGCTACGTAGGATTTTTTATTTTATATGCACATTTTGTAAAAAATCAATATATCGAAAAAATCCTACGTAGCTCGCTAGCTGTTGTTATATGATAACCAAAAAATTTTGGTGTTTTCTTTCAGGTCAAAAATTAAGGAGTTTACGTCTTCGGCCGTCGACACGCTTTCAAAAATAGGCGCCTTGGGCGCAGCCGCCATTTTTGAATATTTTTTATTGAAAAAATTACATTTTGTACTTTTTTAGTATTGCTATAAAAACCACTTTACAGATTTTCGATTGATACTTTTATTCAGCCAAAATTAATTCCCGAAAATATGCCTATTTTTTTGTGTGCTACTGTGATTTCCCCCCTTAAATATTTTTGAGTTCTATTTTCAAAATTTGTGAATAAACCGTAACATATAGACATATGTGGTCGCGGACTTTTTTTTAGAAGCTTTTCAATTCTAAAACTTTTCTTGATTAAGCAAGTAAACATCTTTTACCGTAGCGACAGCGTTCGCAAGAAATTTCCGATTTTTCAACAATGTTATAAAATAATTGGTCGCCACTATAGTTCCAAACGAGCCTTCATTTATTTTGAAGGTCCGTTGTGAGTTTTAGTGAAAGAATTTTTGAAATCGCGTGGGTCGTGTCGAAGATTACCTCCTGAAAATAAACTAACAAACTTATAAACTTTTACTCTTTCTAAAATTGTATTAAAACCTTATCATAAAGAGAAGTGTCTGTCCGGACTTTATTGTAGAACTTATTTATTTCAAAAACTTTTCTAAAGAAAGTAATAAAATATCTTTTTTAAATGGGATAATTCTTAGCCTTTGTTCAATCTGAAGGTCCATTGAAAATATTGGCGCAAGAATTTTTGAAATGGAATAGGAAGTTGCGAAAATTACCTCATGTATTTGATTTTCCAAACATTAACTCTTTATAACATTAGTATTTGTTGAATGCAAAAGAATGCAAGGAATGTTAAAAAATTCATAAGCTGCATTTAATAAATTGAATTCAACTAAAATCACTGCAAAAATTGTAATTCAAAATTAATAATAACTACAATAATTTTCTTTTAATTGTCAAAATGCAGTGAATGAATGCCACTTCAGAACCGAATTCTTTGAATGCTTTCTCAGAATCGTAGAACCATTCAAGTTAATTTATTTGACACCAAACACTTTCTTAAGAGTGTTACGAGAAATTTGTAATAAGAACCTCGCCCTCAACAAAACATTGGTTAATTTTTTTCTGGGTTTAATTTAAGAACGATTATTTGGCAATCAATTCTGCAGCTTTGATTGAGATCTCTGGAGAAACTTTGTCAATTTTCTTGCTAGCATTACATTTTGGTATGTACAGACAGATCAAGATTTGTTCTGGATCTAACATTTAATTCTATTTCATCCGGTTCGCCTACTTTTTTTAATTTCGTGCTACTTTGTCGATGAGACCAGCCAAGAGTTACTTGGTGAGTGTTTTCAGTTACGTTTTGGAACTTGTTGCATTCAAGTACTGTTGTCCACTTAACCAACACGAATACTGATATCCTTTTCAGTAGAATATCGACTTTGCTTTTTTTTATTTGCATTTATTCTAGACACTGCGTTTGAGAATAGGCTGTAGGATTATCGAATCACCAATGTACAAGCTTCATAGAATTTTTAAGAGGGCATTGTAGTCTAGAGGCATGAGTTTAATGTAATTTTTGAAGTGCCATAAAAAAAGGCAATTAATATTTTTACTATCCTTTTCTTATAAGTTATTTATAAACATAAAAAGAATACAGAAAAAAATAAAAAAAAAAGTTGAAAATTTCAAAAATTAGCAGTGATGAAGTGGGGGTCTCAAAAAATCGGCGCTAACCATACCCACGATTTCAACCCTCCTAGCAATCTGAAATCAAAAAAAACAGATAATTAATCTAGAATAATGTCGCAATGTCTGGAACTACGGAAAAGTTGGAAAGATATTTTTTTCAAAAAATGGCGACTGCCTGAAAAAAAAACAATTTTTGGACCACTCTTTTTGACTGTTTCGAAGTTTTAAAAAAAAAATAATAATCAAAATTTGGGGATAGGAAGAGTTCCAGACATAGACAAGTCTAAAGAAGACGCTCTAAAAATTTTAGGTAAATCGGTCCAGTAGAACCTGAGAAATCGTGGGTATTGTTTTGAAAAAGAAAATTTCGAGAAAAACGAGTTTAAAGTTTCGCGTAAAATTTTTCGCAGTCTAATTCATCAAATGATATTGTAGACTTACATTCTTCCATTCCTGCTTCACACATCGGACCTTCCTCGACATCGAAAAAACTATTTTCCGCGTTACTCTCTTCATATCGAGCAGTTCTGGCCTCCTTTGAAGCGTTGGATGCTCGTAGCTCGTAGCGGTCAATCCGGGCGTTGTCTCGTTTCACAGCAAATGAATGAGCTTCCGGGCCAATTTTCATTCCCATGAGCTCCATAATTTTTAAAATAGGAATGAAGCCTTCTTTAAAAAAAACAAACAGCAATATTTCACAATATTTTTGAAGGTTAGAATTCAACTGTTAGCAGCTCGACTTTAGGCAAAAAACAATGCTTTACAAAATCGGAATTCAAACTTATTGCTCCCTTCAATCCGAATTGCTTCAGTCACTGCTTGACTGAGCACTGAACAATTTAACTCCATGCATACATTCTAGGTGCATAGGGCCTTCTTATTTTAGTTCAATCGGTAGTTCCAGTCCAAAGTTGGGTTCGTTCGTGGTGGTCCTACTTTGATAGCTCACAGATAAAACGCGCTCAAAATAATCGATTGCGTGGAGAACATGTATTGTAGCTCTCAGTTGCTTTTATAGAAATAAGGATCTAGAGAGAGAGTGTTACATGACTCAAGAGGTCAAGACACATTAAGCGTTTAGGCACCAACACTCCAATCAGAAGGGTTTTCAAATCTGCATCACTAACACAATACGAAAGCACTTTACTCTCTCCTAATTAAGAAAATATTTTTCCCTACCACGCATTTACTTAAAGGAGCAGAAAGTTAGGAATTGTGCTTGAGCTCTTCCATTATGTGTAGTAAGCTGATAAGTTAGCTTTCGACTCAATCCGTTCAGGAAATCTTGTAAGAAGTTCAAAACACATACAAATACGATGCCATTCGACATGGTGGTTTGCATCCCAATCCCTTAACGAACTTTGTCACTACTCAAGAAATAAATCTTCATTCATGAATATTCTCATTCAAATTTCATCATTTACCATTTTATCATCAGAAATATTTCACGTTAAAACTTTCATTACAATTAATCTAATTTGTATAAATTTTGTTTTGGTTTCTTTTAGGAATTATGACACTGAGCCGTGGCCCGTACAGCGAGCTCGATAAAATGAGCCTATTTCAGGATCTAAAGCTGAAACGAAGGAAAATCGATTCAAGATGCAGTAGCGATGGCGAATCAGTAGCAGATACGAGCACTTCATCGCCGGATCTATTAGCGCCAATATCGCCGAAAATGTGCGATCAAGGGCCAATTGTTACCATATCGTCCTCATCGATGTCATCGGCGGCTGCTGTAACAACAACATCAACGACAACTGCCTCAGCAGTTGTTGCAGTCAAAGCAGCAGCTGTTGCAGCTGCAGCAGCCGCCGCCGTTGCTGCAAATCAGCAACAACAGGAGAATAGTAGTAATAATAATAGTAGCATTAATATCAAACAAGAAGCGCATGCGCACCCATCAAGTTTTAATTTGAAGCACGAAGCGCATTCGCTACCATCGAGTTGTACGGTGAAAACGGAAACCGAGCCGCAACAAATCCATTCATCATCGAGTTGCACGATATCAGCGGCGGCACCATCATCAGTCATGTCACCACCGCCGCTCACCGTACGAACGCCGCCAACACCGGAGACAACAACTGCCCAAACACCGCCACCACCTGCGCCACCAACTACACCAACGCCACCCCATCATGGCAATGGCACGGCGAGTAGTACCAGCTGTGGAACTAGCACAGGCGGTGGCAGTAGCCGAGCATCACCGGATTCATTGGATGATAAGCCGTCGACAACCACTAATCTGACGCCGTCAAATGGTATACACGGATCGTCGGGAGGCTTTGGTCGAAATGAGGCTATGGTGAATAGCAGCAGCGGTGGAGGTATCAGTGGTAATGGACCTGGCGGCGGTGGTGGTGGTGGTGGCGGCGGTGTTACTGTGAGTGGAGGTAATAGTGTTAATTTAAGTGTGATACGTTCCGTGAAAGAGGAGCGCATACTGGCTTCCCCCACTAAAATGATGGCATACCATCACCATCAGCAGCAACAACAACAGCATTTGCAACAGCAGTTGCAACAGCAACAGCAACAGCATCAACAGCATCAGCAGCAACAGCAGCACCAACAACAACAGCAGCAACAGCAACAGCAGCAGCAGCAGCAGCAGCAACAACATCAACATACACAGCAGCATCATCAAAGGCAGCCATCACCAAAAGGTCTTACCCAGTCCCAACAACATGTTACCGTTTTGGTGACACCCTCAAGAGTAAAGTCTGAACCACAACAAAATTCACCTTATCAGCAGCACAGTAACAGCAGCAGCATCCATTCTCCCCATCAACCTACGCAACATCAATTGCTGCAGCAACACCAACAACAGCAATCACAACAACAGCAGCAGCAACATCATCCGCATCACCCGGCGCATCAGCACCTGCAAAACTTGCAGCAAAGTGCACACATTTCGTCGCGAAAGTCCAGCCCGCCATCCCATCAGCAACAGTATCAATTCCACGGTCACAGTCGTGGAGATAATGGTCACAATATGACAATTACCACCACGTCGACGTCACCAATGCATTTGACGCAGTCACAACAACTCCAGATCCTACAAGCGGCTGCCTCCACACAAGCCATGATCTCGCGACAGCAAATGTCCCCAAACTCGATGTCACCTTCGTCGCGACAGGGACCTCCTATGCCCCAGGTGCATTCGTCACAATCCCCGCAACATCAGGCACATCATCTTCACCAGCAGCAACAGCAGCAACAACAGCAACAACATATTCGAATAAAAAAGGAATCCTCGCCAATGCTGAATCTCTCGCCAACAGCACATCACAGACAACAACAAGCGCAGCAGACGCAACCGCCGCAGTTGCCAACACAGTCAATGAGTCCCTTAGCGGCTCAAGCACTCATGCATCCAAGCCTCCAATTGCGCCATCCTGCTAATCGAGATGCATCTTCGATTCTCTTTCGGGTGAAAAACGAAGTTCATCAACAAGTACCAAATCTGATGCAATCATCTCCCGCTCAACGCATGGTCTGGGTGTCCAATAACGCACGCATCAATGGTGTTAAGCCTGAAGTGATTGGCGGGCCGATTGGAACTTTACGACCAAATGCTCCTGTTCAGTCGCCCTCCCCGCATCATTCATCGTCCTCGTCATCATCACAGCTGTCGCCGCAAACACCGTCACAGACACCACCCAGAGGTACACCCACAGTCATCATGGGCGAGAGCTGTGGTGTCCGGACAATGGTGTGGGGCTATGAGCCTTCGCCTCAATCTGTGCAGTCACCGCCCGCGGCTTCGTCTACGCCCATCCAAAACACTGGACCATCTCAGCACACCGAGGAGGCTGCTCAACTGCTACTGAGCTTGGGACAGACACGAATCCAAGACAACAGGCCCAGACCGCAACCGTTTCGAACACCGCATTCGCTCAACATGGAACGATTATGGGCTGGCGACTATAGTCAACTGCCGCCGGGCCAACTGCAGGCGCTGAATTTAAGTTCTCAACAGCAATGGGGCGCATCGAATTCGGTGGGCGGCAGTGGCAACATTGGCCTTAACCGCCCAGTCGATGCTCCACACGATCCCACAGACGAGGATGAACAGCCACTGGTGTGCATGATCTGCGAGGATAAAGCTACCGGATTGCATTACGGAATCATCACTTGTGAGGGGTAAGTTTTTTTTTAAGTCAGAAAATCAAAGCTTCTAAATTTTTAATAGAATTTAACGTCTACTATTTCTATCGAAGGTCTGCTGGCTTTCAGTATTGATATCCGATCATTCATGCTAAAGTACATATAAACACTGCGGATTATCCTTAAAAGATAGATTTGTACTTATGCGGTCTTTCTTGTAGATCTTGTTGAGATACATAATTCCTAAGACAAGTTTTATGTTTACGTAAAGCTTCATTGACTCAAAATACCGAGTCATTATCATTATCATTACTTCTTGCTTCTTGAATAATCATTACCATTATCATTACCTCCAGCTTCTTAAAATGATGTAGACGTTCAGAGATGACAAAATTTAAACTCATTTGGACAACTTTCGTACTTACCATTGTTTTTCTTCCAAACGAGTCCTGCAAGCTAAAGCGAGCTACAAATGATAGAGCATCGAGAGTTTATCTGTCTATATTCAAATGTACATTTTTGTATGTTTAAGGATTCCAAAGTCTATCTTTATCTTCGTCGGTAGCTCTTTACGTCCGTCGGTAGCTCACAACGATATGAATTTCTTGCCTGTCTTCTTGGTATTGTTAATAACATTCGCTTTTGTATTTTTTTGGAAATTTTGCTGGAAATGGATTCACAAGGAGCTAACAGAAGATTTAGACGAAGATTTAATAGTTTGGGAATGTTTAATTGGTGGCTTAAGACTCAGATATATTTGGTCCCGGTGATTGGTGCTGGAGTACGAGCTGATAATTATTTTTTTGCATTCGCATTGAATTCACAGTAATTCTTTTCCGAATAGCCGATTAGAAAGTTAGAACGTATGCTTAGGAAGATTACTTGTATATCATTAGTATGCTATCAGTGTTGTGCATTTTATTGTTGAGCAAAGAACATAAACTTCTCCAAATGAATGGTCTGTGGACCTTGGCCAAGATACCAGTATAACCGTTAACATCCCTAGAGTATTTCCTTTGAATAGCTGCGAATTGCAATGAGGTGGAGCACAGAACGAAGTAGTACATTCCACTTGCATGTTGTTCTGCTTATAAAAGAATCCCTTTACGGCGCAAAATATTCAGAGTGGTTAACTAAGTGTAGGCGGATTTTGGATATAAAAAGGTGCACAACTAAGTCCTCTTTGTTTTCTGTTGAAGAAAATGCAATTTAATTCGATGTATTCCTCATCGCTTGCTAAATATTTTTCCCATCTTTCTGGCAGAGCCCGAATACCTCGAATAAGAACATTTTTTGGGTTCGCTGGATTTAAACAATTCAAAATAAATGACACCGACTTGGTCCCGCCCAAATATACAGCATAACCTACGCAGTGTGAATACTCCGCCGAACCGATGACATGATCGGGGAGTCCCCACGATTTTTCTTCTACTTTTTTCCGCTGGACCAGGTGTTCAAAGACGATAAAACGACTTCAAATCTTAAGGAACCCAAGTTCCTTTTTTTTTAATCATTCCCAATGCTAGCACTAGCTTGGAAATGACTTGGCAGGTAACTCATAATGCTGGACTAAGCTGTTATTGCGATGGGCACGGATCCTCATGGATCAATGCCTCCAATTGAGCGTCTTCAAAGGATTTTGGCCTTCCTTCACGTGGACATTCATCAGCATCGAAATCACCGTCTTTTCCACCCTTTTAAACTAACCTTGGGCGAACTAAATTTTAAGGGAACTCCATTCTATATTTATGTGTTGAATTGCATACCTGAGATCATCCAAAATAATTTTTTTTTTTTACTGAAAGAACAGTTAAATCTCATATGCACACATTTTCGACAAAAGAGCTGTATTGCGAACTTTGTCAAATGGCTTAGGAATGCAATATTTTTATTCTGCTGAGATTATGAAAACATTGGTTTGGCTTTTAAGTGCTTTAAGTTATCAAATCACAAGTGGACCTATGGTTTGAAAGCGTGTCAAGTTATTTCTTAAGCTAAAGGGTTCACAGCATTTCAATGCCGCGAGTTGAAGATTCCACTTTCTTCGAGACGGATTGGGCAAATGCTGTTTTCCACACACTCGAAAAAAGCAGTCATTATAGTAGTAGAGGAGGAAATATCATAAGAACTACATGGTGCATATACCATCTGGAGTAAGGGATATACGTATGTCAAGATCCTTCGATGCATCTGTGCGAGGACGGAGATGACACTGCGTCATAAAATTTCTGAGTTACCTACATTCTCTTATCCAGGTTGACTTAAAAAAAATGAGGTTGCACAATTATGAAGCAAGCTGAACGTCGGCTATGTTGTAAAATGAAAGTTTGCCTGAGAGTGGAGTGCGCTCTGCTGTGCTACAGTGAATGAAGATCGATTGCCTGCTCAACATCCTTAAGAGTGCTAATTTTCGTATATTTAGTCAAGTCTATGCTGATGGCTTTGCCTTATTCTGCGTTCGATCAAGCCCCTTAACTTTTCCAAGATACTTAATCCTTTTTCCTTGGAGCTGTGGTGGGCTTACCTCACTTTTGTCTTTAGATTTCATGACCCTCACAGATGATTTCCAATTCCATCGTTAATCTGGTGTGAGGTCATTATGGAATGCAATGACACTAGACAATGGTCAGTAATAATATCTTATATCCTGCATTCCAATGCAATGAGCGATAAAACAATGCTTTGGTCAGTGTTTGTCCATTCTTCTTCAGGGTTTGTCATACAGTTTTTAATTCAAAGGAATTGATTTCAGATTTCGAAGTCAAAACCTGTCAACTTCAATTTAAAAACCGAGAAGAATTCTTGATATGAAAGACAATCCATGAATTCAGTCATGTATATGATAATTTTTTGTATTAAATTTTAGTACCCTTTCTAAAAAAATCTTTTTGTTTCATTCAAAATTTTAGCTGTAAAGGCTTTTTCAAGCGAACCGTTCAAAATCGTCGAGTGTACACTTGTGTGGCCGATGGAACCTGCGAAATCACCAAAGCACAGAGAAATAGATGTCAGTATTGTCGTTTTAAGAAATGCATCGAACAAGGAATGGTGCTACAGGGTAAGTTATCCGTACCAGTTCTGAGCTGCCTTATTATTTCCTTTCTTATCATCCAAACCCCATTGAATTAGCTGTACGCGAAGATCGAATGCCCGGTGGACGCAACAGTGGTGCCGTTTACAATTTGTACAAAGTAAAATACAAGAAGCATAAAAAATCCGCCCAAAAACAAATTCAACAACAACAGCAGCAACAGCAGCAGCATCAGCAGCAACAACAGCAACAATTGCAACAGCACCACCATCAACAGCAGCAACACCACTCGCAACAGCAACAGCATCATCTTCAGCATCCGCATCACCATCAGCATTCACATCATCATCAGCAACAGTCACAAGGTGGAATGTCTAGCCAACAGCAACACCAACAACAGCAGCAGCAGCAACAGCATCAACAAGCACACGTGCAGCAACACCAGCAACAGCAACCGCACTCGCAACATCAACAGCATCCGCTATCGCCGCACCATGCTGCCAGTCAAACACCGTCAAGTCACCATCATCCGCATCACCATCCGAGTCAGTCGCCTCATCATCATCATGCCATCCAAATGGCCCAGCAACAGCAGACGAAGATCAGTGCCGTAGCGTCATCTGGCGGCAATGATTGCAAAAATGTGTTCCTATGCCCCTCCGCGCTGAAGCAAGATGATGATGCTCAGGACATTAAGCTACCCTCGCATTTGGTCAATGGAACAATACTTAAGACTGCCCTTACGAATCCCAGCGAAATAGTGCATTTACGCCATCGACTGGACAATGCGGTAAGCTCATCAAAAGATCGCCAGATCTCATACGAACACTCGGTGAATATGATCCAGACGCTCATTGATTGCGACGCCATGGAAGACATTGCCACACTGCCGCATTTCTCCGAATTCCTTGAGGACAAGTCTGAGATAAGCGAGAAGCTGTGTAATATTGGTGACTCGATTGTCCATAAGCTGGTTTCGTGGACCAAGAAGCTGCCCTTCTACTTGGAGATTCCTGTTGAGATCCACACAAAATTGTTGACTGATAAATGGCATGAGATACTCATACTTACAACAGCCGCTTACCAGGCGCTGCACGGCAAGCGATTGTCGGGTTCATCAGCAACTTCGTCAGCGACGACTGGAGTGAGTGGTTCGTCTGCAACGAATTCAACGTCACCGATTTCTTCAATGGGAATGCCCCTGCATAAGGACGATCCGGAATTCGTGCAGGAGGTAAATGCCCATCTAAGTACACTACAAACGTGTCTGACGACGTTAATGGGCCAGCCCATTGCCATGGAACAGTTGAAGATGGATGTCGGTCATATGGTGGATAAGATGACTCAAATAACGATAATGTTTCGGCGGATTAAACTCAAAATGGAGGAGTATGTGTGCTTAAAGGTTTACATTTTACTTAATAAGGGTAGGTTTTTTTTTAGGTCAATTATCCTTTTTATAAACAATGTTTTTTTTACAGAGGTTGAGTTGGAGAGCATACAGGAACGTTATGTTCAAGTTTTGCGGACATATTTACAGCATTCGTCACCACAAAATCCGCAGGCCAGATTGGGTGAATTGCTGTCACATATACCAGAGGTAAGGATTGTCAAGGTTTACGAAGAGATAGCTGGCTACGTTTTGCAATTCTCTGCCACTTGTTTCTTTTAAGTCTGTCATGCGATTTTTATCGTTACAATATCTGCAAAAAATCCGTATCAGAAAACCCAACGATTACAACCTTTTGTGTCAAGATAATTGGACCGTAATTCTTCTATTCTGCAACAGGTGGTTTGACTTTCTAATTCTGTGCCTTCGTCAAATGATGATCGTGCGCCCATAAAAGGAAATAGCCCATTGACCTGTATAGCTCAAGGCCTGTTTCGAATTTATAGTGAATGTTTCCAGCATTTAAATCGCAACTTGCATGGATCCGGTAGCCTCAAGGATGGAAGATCAAGTGGTCCAAAAACCACAATGCATTTATTGAGAATGAAAGTTGTATATGAAATCTCAAGCCAGCGTGGTGAAGATTTCACCTGTTCCATGAAAATTTCTGTTGAAGACGTCTTTTTGAAATCAGACACGGGCACTTTTTAATGGAGAAGTGCCTGAAGACTCTGCTAAATGCTTGACATCTGATCAATAGATCAAGTGGTAAAAATTTAACGAAAGAGATCAAACTTGGCACTGACCAACTACGATAGTTTTTAGGGTACCGTACCCATAGTGTCCAAAGAAACCCTATTACAAAGCCTCCGCTGTCTGTCCTTTCGTCAGTCACAGAGCTTTATCTCCTAAACCGTTATAGAGAGATACTTTCAATTTTCCCAGAGGGTTTACTGCTATTGCCGATCCACTCTTGTCGATCCCGGGCACGCTGCTTCCTGTTATCTAGATTAAGCGATTGGGCATTTGTGATCGCTTGATCCTTAAAACGGAATTTTGGTCTTTCTTGTCGTCTCGAACCTGTGAGCTGTGGTTCGAAGATCCTCTTAGCTGGAGCATTATTGTTCATTCACTCGATGTAGCCGAGCCAATGTTGTCGTCGTGTTTTGGCGTTTCTGTCACCTCTACGTTTCTGGGCTCCATATAGCAGAACTGAAAGGATCAACGTTTTGTAAATTATACATCTTGTCTTCCGGGTAAGGTGGTTGGAATCCATATGTTTCGCCAAACCGAAATAGCAGCGGTTTATAAGTTGAGTTTACGCCGAATCTCTACCAAGATGTCATTCGTGGAGTTGATATTTACTCTGAGGTAGGTGAACTCCTTAATCATCTCAATTTTACGGTTGCCAACAGTGATGTTTTGTCCTGTGTGGTGGACAGATATTTCTTTGTTTGTTGACATCATGAACATGGTTTTGTCCCCGTGTACTTCAAAACCAACTCATTTTGCCTGTTCTCCAATTGCCGTAAAAGCCGATGATGACGATATCGTCTGCATATTGATTTGTTGAATATATACGCACTTTCCGTTCCGGCGCGAGATTGAAGAAGTCGTTTGATAGCGCATCTCCTTGTAATTGTCGCTACACCAACAAATAATAAAAAATGATATAATATTGAAAATTAATGTGGTTCACCATACAAAGAAAGTGTTTCATAAAATTGCAACTCAACTTAACATCTAAAAGTAGACAATGATTCCGCTTCATGGAGCAGCTTAACAGTTTTTTAAAACTAGGCAATGATCTCGTCCATCCAAGACAAAGTAAAAGCTCGACATTGGTGTATACATGTTATTCCAATAAGAAGAAGAACTTCCAGTTGGGAAATACAAAAGTTTCAAAAAATAAATTTCAAAGGATCACCGATCACCCGTACCTATGTATCAAAGAAATATAGTTCTGCATACCTTTGAGAGGTGCGGTGTAAGAGTCAACTCTCAGTTGGTAACTTTTTTTTCATGTCAATTTATAAAGTAATGATAATGAATATAAACCAACCTTAAAAAAAATTTTATTTTTCAACATAGTCTCGTGGGTATGTTATTGTATCCTTGCTAGGGAGTTGTTTACTATCGTGAGACCTACAATAGTCCTAAAACCAGCCAGATACACATATGAATCTGAGGAGATTTACAGTGCAATCCCGCTTAAGTCCTCCAGCTCTATGAAGAAGTACTTTCCTAGAAATTGCTTTCTTTTCCTTGTTATGGCTGGACAATCACGAAGCAAATGTTGGATAGATTCTATTTTTTCTTAATCTCTGCAGCTTCTGCAAAAGTTGTTGTGCGGTAGGATCAGACGCATTGCATGTGTTCCTATGGCACAGTACCTGTCAGGGTCTCCTATTATCATGCGCACTTCCTTACGTCTAAAATCGATCAATGATGTTGATCTGTTCTCGCTCAGCCCAGACCAAGCCATCGAGATCTGGCTCTATCCACGGCTTCGTCTTCTATTTTTTCCTTATGTAGCTTTGCAGTGTATGTATATACAAGATTGCTAAGGATTCCCCATTTCCCAACCCTTTTCCGCGACACTGTCCGCGTTTTCATTTCCAGTATGCCTCGATACCCAGCAGAGGGTCGCGGAATTCATCAAGAATATCTGACTGATGCTCTGTCTGCAGAACCTAACCAACTTTGATGTCGGAATGTTTAATTATATGTCCATTACTGCCGCTGGCCCCGAGTGCTGCCATCAGTGTCGACTGAAGCATCCTGTTATTCTTAGGCAGGCCGATCTTTTAATCAGGACTAGCTGCATGAAGATATATTTCCTCTCCGGTGCTTTCCACCAAACCAGAGAACCGTAAGTTAAGATCGGTTTTACTTTCATGGTGTATAGCCAGTACACCCGTGGTTTATGACCCCAAGTTTTACCGAAGTTACGTTTTCACGTATAGAATGCCATAAACACCTTCTTTAAACGGTCCTCCGTGTTGAGGTTGGAATCGAGTAAACCCTGAAGTATTTTACTGTCTTTGAGAGTTTGAGTTCAACTCCATTGACAGTTGGACAGATGAACTAAGGAATGTTCCTTTCGAATTCCGTTTTTCTTGTGTCTGTGTCTAGTCTTTAACAAGCATTTGTAAATGATTGACACGCGAAAGAAACTTACAACATAGTCTCCTAGCAAGTTCATACATTCAGTTCATCTTTTTTTCAAAAATCAGCATACCCTTAGAAAAAAAAATCTTTGTGTTGAGTCTCCACAAAACGCAACGACAGCGGCCTTCACTCTGCTATTGTCATCTCAAATTTCCGAGGAAAGAGGTTGAAGTCACTGGGAACTAGATCTGGCGAATAGGGCGAATGTTCAAGGAGTTCGAATTTCATTTCTTGAATTGCAGAATTGCAACTAATGCGTTGTCTTGTTGAAACAGCTCTCCTGCTCGCAGTTGGACGGGTCTTTTTTCCTTAGTAGCCTCCCGCAATCTTCTTATTTAGTCAGCATAGTAGGAGCCTGATATAGTGGCAACAAAATCGTGGATTCAGGTCTCACCCATGGTCACTAATCGTGACAATGAATTCTCCTGATCTGCCTGGAACTTTTGATTATTCACTCTTCGCTTGCCAACACGAGATCTTCGCCCTTTTTCACGTTGTCCTCACTAAGGGACGTTCTTTTCGGGGTGTTCATCTTCAGTGGAAGTTCTTCATAGCTTAAAATACTTGGTCCAGCGTCGACGGTGGAGCAGAGCCCTTTAATGTATTCACGTCGATGTGTATCTGTACAATTTTTTTCAAACAGAGGTACTCGGTGACGGCTCTAATTTTGTTTTTTCTCCAGTTTGATGTTCTTTCTTCGTTGGTACCTTTTCAAATGAATGGAATCGTGAACTATTTAACCTAGTGGGAGGTAGTTAAAATTTTCTTTTTGGAATTTCATGCGGACCGGATCACCGCTAGTATTAAGTAGTATCACAATGTTTTCGTAGGTCTGTGTGAAGCTCGTGTTTTACGTGATATTCCTGGTTAAAGTCCTGTGCGGATTGGGGATGGTGCATTTTTGATACTGTTACAATTTCGTTCTTAAGTTAGAGGCATAGAGTTGAGTAACTTGGTATCTATAGTTTGTGGCACTGAAACATTCGTTGTTGAGTAAGTCCCATGAAGTCGCTAAAAGGGATTGTTTCGGAGTGTGTATGAGTTACACACTGTTCTTGATGTCTTTTTTGGAGCGGGGTGGTTGCCTTTTGTTTTTGCTTCCTCGGTATTTAAAAACCTAGGTCTTTTTTGCACGTCCTTTAGGCTGTAAACAAACGTATATCATTGTATATTAGCTCCGATGAGTTTTCTATATTATATCAGCTTAAAGCTCTGACTAAGTTTTGTCTTCTTTGCTGTGGAAATAAGCATTTTGTTAGTGTTTTTGTAGTTTATAAAATAAGTACTCACGTTTCAGGTCCAAAATGTACTTTAAATAGAACTCATTTATTATTTTTGCTTTAGGAGCAGTTTTTTGAAAAGTTTTTTTAATACTCTAAAAATTGAGAGGTCTTATCTTATTTCTATTCAATTATGCGTGTAATTTCAGATCCAAGCAGCTGCTAGTCTATTGCTCGAGAGCAAAATGTTCTACGTACCGTTCGTCCTAAATTCAGCTAGCATAAGGTAGCAAATGCTGGAGCGTGGACTCATTCCGGTCGATGATGATCCACATTCACCGTCTCCGCCACTACTGCCGCCGCCACCACAGAAAATGATTGTCCATCAACCATTATCCTCGTCGTCATCTTCATCATCACCGTCGCCTCATCATCATCATCATCATCAACAGCAACAACAACAGCAACAACAGCAGCAACAACATCATAACTATAGGAATGTACAATTAACACTGCCAGCAACAGCGATAAATCAACATAAGCAACAACCAAATGATATGAAAACAACACTGCCACAACAGTCCTTGTTGAAATCCTCGCTACTTGGCTCATCGCCAAGTTCGTCGTCATCTTCATCGACAACAACATCTACTGCCACATCAATGCAATACCAAGAGACTAAACGGCAAGACCAACAACAAATAAATGCAACCGAACTGCCCATCCAACAATACAAGTCAATTTTACATACGCATCTTATGTCTAAGCAAGCTGCATCATCTTCAGCATCATCATCAACAGCAGCAACATCAGCATCATCATCCTCATCCGGAACAACGTTAAATTTAAATAACTCAAATGCAAGTGGACGCCACAATCACAACCACCATCATCAGCAGCAACATTTACAGCAACAGCATAATAACCAGCAATTTTCACTGCCAACGAAGCAACAACAATTCAATCATCATCAAAACCAGATGCAAGGACTTGCACACCATCAACAAATTCGCAAGTCATCTCCAACATCGACGATGACGACGACGACAACGTTGCTTCCACATTTCGTCATATCGACACCATCTACAACCAACAATGGTAGTAATAGTAATAACAGCAACAATAACCTAAGCAAGAATAATTCTAATTGTATTACAAATGTAAGTAATAGTCTAAGCTATAATAGCCTAAGCACTAGTAGTAAGAATAACAACGTTAACAGCTGTCCAAAGAGTTCGTCTAGCCCATACCATGTACAGAATCCACCCACCAGCCATGTTGGCTCTGCCTCAGCCTCGTCCACAACCAACTCCAATACCACAACCACAGCGACGACACAAACCCAAACCGATGACACGGGCATCGTGACTGATGGGAGTGGTGGTCATCTTCAGCTCGTTCCATCGAGCAGTGGCAACCTAGGCTCTGGTGGTTCAAACACTACCGGAAATAACAGTATGGCTGGTGGAGCATTGTCGAGGCGAGGTCCTCATCACCACGAAGCTGTTACCGTTGTTGTATTTAAAACAATGTTACCTGATGACTGAATTATTATTATTATACGAAAAAAATATAATGGAAAACTATTGACGTCTTTTCCATAATTGAACCTTTTTTTTTTGTCTTAAAATTTTTTATTACGATTGATGAGTAGATAAAAAAAGTAAACCTATATTTCTTACCTTTTTGTTGGTAAGACTGCATTATACAAAAATATATACTATAGAGTATACATACATTTTTTTTATTATTATTTTTATGCATTAAATAAATATACTTTCTTTTTGTAGATATTTTTTTTTTTGATAATTTTTTTGTTTATTTATTAGCTCATAAAACTGTTTGTGTATTCTTTTAGAATTATATTTTGTTAAAAAAAAAAATAAAATAAACTGATCACACGAATGAATATTTAAAACATGTTGTTATTTCATGAATAAAAAACATTGAAAGAAAGATAGAATATATGAAAAAATAAAACAGCTAATACTAAAGTAAATGTAAAAATTAAAAATATATTACCTAAGCATAAACAATATATAAATATATATATTTTATTATATTTAATGTGAATATTGAATAAGGAATCGTATTTGCTGTGTAAAAAAAGAAAGAAATAAAACAAAAACACAAACTTATAATAAACATACATAAAACACTAATATTAAGTTAAATTAAAAAAAAAAACAAAGAAAAATATGTATAAAAAAATTAAAACCATAACGAAACGCAAATTCAAAAATATACAAGCTAAAAAAATGTATACAAAAAAAACAGAAACAATAAAATGAATGGGAATGCATATTAAGAAAAATTTAAAAATACTTATTCAATATGAGAGAGAGCTTGATGCAATTTTAAGGCCCAAAAGATCTAAAATAATTCCTCAAGTTGAAAACTTAAGTTCGTTTAGTTGGTTTGAAAACAAAAAAATATTTAAAAAATGTTAAACCGTAACCTTATATCGATATTTCAGGACATTTCTTCAGTCGATAGGTACATCTTTCAAAGGAGGTTATTAAATTCTCTTTTTTTTTTAAAGTGCTCAATCAAATCAAAACGCAAGACCGTTTTCAACAGTGCGAACATACTTATCGTCAAAAAAAAAATGGGGAAACAAAGTTCCTATTCTTGTCAAATTTGGGAAAACTTGTAGCTTACAAATGTCAGTATACAAACTTGCATCGTTGCGTCTAACAATTGATAATTGTTTAGCCTTAACTGAAGGACTAAAGCCTACTTGGGTCGGTAAAATGGACTGTTCTTTAGTCGTTCTTATAAAGTATAGATTAATCACATCTTACAATATTCGAGCTTCTTTCGCTCCCATTAAAAAACTGGCTAATTTAAAATTTCTTCACAATAATCTCGTTTGTCATCCTGCGATCTTCGTCAATTTTAGCCTTCGCCAGGACCACATTTGAGTCATGAGTCGAAGAATTTTAAACTACCTTCACTAGATTCGACCTCCATAGTAAAATGGCTTGTCTGAAAACTTTAAATCTATTTTGAAACATTAACAACTGATTGTGCATGCTTTTCATTAACATTGAAATCCGAAAAAAATTGGCAAAACGAATTTCCTCCAGAATTCGCGGTCAAAGTTTACCCAAGCTTGATCTAAATTATTGCTCTGAATTTTGAAAAAATAAATCCTGGTTTATAGCAGTGCATTTTCTGTTTTTCGGAAACTAATTACTTGACACCAACTAGGCGAACTTTCGTTAGCATCCTCGTATTTATCTATCTTTGCAAAATAAAAATAATTTCTTATTTTCCATTTTTGTCTTTTCACTTTTATTACAAAATTTTTTGCATGTTATTTTTGGTCAGTTACTCATCTCAAATATTTTCCGATGTTTGAAAACAACCTTCGTACTCCCTCCTTCAAAAAGTCCTTCTACGTTTTCAAAAACGTCATGAGCGTAAAAAATTAATTAATCAAATGTTCCTAAAAGCAAATTTTTATTTTATCTTTTTTAATTGTTTTGCTTGCTCGAAAACGCAGGATATTTATTGGCTGAAATTATGAGCCATAAAACGAGATGGGTTCGCCTTGCAAATCATGTTCATTTGACTTTCCGCATTGGATCTACATCTTTGTTTAACTAATAGAGTTTTTAGTTTTACCTTTAATCTATTATCTCTTCTTCAATCGCAAGGATCGAATAAGCCACAATCTTCGGCAGTCGGCTAATTGGATGAACATATTCTTCAGATAAAAAGTGCATTTTAAAGTGTATACATATTCGCAGAGTATTCAAAATTTTACTCTTAAAGTATGTAGGCGATATTTCTTGAGCATTATTGACCTCATGTCTGTTCTTTGACGTATTAACACAGCACTGTTGCTTTTTGGAGTCTCTGTACATTTAGAAAAGCTCTTCGCTGATGCTCTTCTACAAAATCAACATCGAGCTCGAATTTTCCTCCTCTCTATGAATGCTGTTCTACAAGCTACAATGATCGAAAGGAAGTTCAGTGGATCTCCTATGTTTTTTTTACCAGATCAATGGAAGCTTGAAAATTTGATCAAGATTGTGAACTTTAATGACGACAAGAGTTTGGTCCTGCACAAAGTATAAAGACAAATATAAATTTCTGAGGTTTCATTCCGTTCACGCGTTTGAAATGATTTCGTGCGTGCATCTAAGAAGGCCATTTTCATTCCCGGTTAAGTGTATTCCTTGCGTAGCTGTCTGAAGTCCCACTTCCATTTTTGTGCGAGTTGTCTATCTGGTGATAGTTTAAAGATGCTCAACTGTTGTCATCCACCCAATCTTTGTTATCATTGTACAGCTTTCAAATTTTGCGGAAGGCGGAAAACGCCCGCCAATAATAAGTAAGGCCCGAGAATACCCTTCAATATCTTCCAGAGAGTTGCAGCTAGAGGAAGGTCTACAATAGAATGCAACAAGATGAAAAGATGCATGCATGCAGACCACCAAACTCTAGCACATGCCTTAAAGTTTTTTGAATACGACTTCTCTTCCCTTTTGGAATACCTTTTGTCGGAAAAACGAATTCAAACTGCGATTAAGGCAGTCCTCTGTCTGCTGAAGGCATGGTGAGTGGAAAAGAATGGAAAATCCGGTTTAATGTGTCCTTTCTCTTGACAACCTCTGGTTTGAACAAAAATGAATTAAAATACATCGCCATTTCTTTTCAACTAATTTATCCAAAATATTTTCAAAATTCCAAGACCATTAAAAGTCTACCTACTATTATTGCCGAATGATATTCCCATTTTTCCGAAACTAAAATGTATTCTTATTTTATAAGTTTACAATACCGTTTAACATTGAATATTTATGAGTTAAGTTCTTGCGATTTTGACCAAATTTTAAAAATCCCAAAACAACCAGATCGTAATTCTCTTATTGTAGCTATCCTTTTCCGTATCGTTTCCAACTATAATGGCTCATTTGAGCAATACTAGTATCGACTAAGTAGCAGAGTGAAAATCTTACTATTCGTCCTTTTACTTGCAATCAATTCTTCGCTGAGGCTATCATTTTTAAAAAGCCCAACTTCTGCAAATAATGTGTCATCCTTTTTTTTTCTTTGCATTTGCAGCTTTTGTAGTCAAATTTTCAAATTAACAAAAAAAATTGTTTTGTTTAGTAAAAATTTATTATTTCAATTGATACATACAAAAAACAAAAACGATTGAACTCCTAGTTAATTATTATTGATAAATGAATAATGTTTAAGACATCCTTTTGAATAATTGTACACACCACATAAATAATAAAAAACAAAAACACGGTTATATATTTTTTGTTGTTGTTTCATATTTTTTAAGTATCACATTAAAATAAAAAAAAAATTGTAGTTTAGTCAAATATCATGCGACTAGCCATTTTTTTTTACCGCAAAATCTAAGTAATCTAAAATATTATTTAAAAACAAAAAATCATTATTCTTAAACTATTATTTTTATTATATTATTCCTTTGCATTTTAACTTTACATTAACTTGAATGATTGTTGTTCATTTGTTTCCTTTTTCTTTTTTTTCGATTTAGACAAAATGAATACACAAAAAAAAATTAGTACTATTATATTTACAATTTATTAAATATTACATTACTACTACTACTTTAACTATTTGCTATTTTCAAACTATTTTAATTATTATTTTCCTTTGTATGTTTGTATACAGTTTTATTGAGCACATTAGAAGAGAAGCAAAAACAAAAAAAAAAACTAAAAAAAGAACAAAAAAAATATATAAATGACTGATTTGTAGTTTTCTTAAAATTATTAAAAAAAAATCAATGAAAAATAAAAACTTATTAATTTAAAAGATGAAAATTGAATTTAATATTTATTTTTGTTTTATCATTTTGCTTATCTGCAACCAAAATTCTTTATTTTATTACACGCTTTAGTTCTCTTCTTTTACATATTCGCTTAATCTCTCTATCGAATTCCTTCCCCTGTCACCTAATTCAATAAATTTTTTTCCTTAATAAAAATTCGGAACTAAAAAATTACATCCAAGGAAAAAAAATCCGAAGAACTTTTTTACTTCACAGGATGCGAATCGATAAATAGTGGGTTTCAAAGACGAGACAGTATTTCACTCTCTTTGATTCAAGGAACTCTTCTACCAGTGGTCTACCCCAAGATAAACCTCTAAAAAAGGTTCAGCCTTCCTTGCGGCTGTTATTCAAAGTAACTTATTACTGGAGCATTATTCTTAATTCTGAAACGTGTTTTTGCCATTTAAAGCCATTTTGCCGGTACTCCAAGCATTTCATAGATTTATTGAAGATGGTCTGTTCCAGAATGAAATTCCCTCCTTGCCAAAATTCGGTTCATATTTAAAATTGTTCGGAGGAACAATTACAATTTCTGGGTTCCTGAGAGCACTAAGGGCGTCGTGGTTAGGATCAAGCAGACTTCAATACGTTTCAACGTTTCTCTACTAGATATTTATTTGTATGAATTTTGTTTTCATATTCAGTCTGGGCGTAGCCAAAGATATATCGATAGGGTGATAATTAAAGTCCAAAAGAAGCAAAATGTCTTTTCGTACAAACCCGTCACTCAAAGGAGAAATGTATGGTAAGGAGTGAGTCAGTGGCTCCCTGTGTACAGTTCAAGCTAAAAAGATACCCCTACTTATCAAATAGATTGTTTTTTTTTTCCTGTATGCTCCCGAGGCAAACTCTTTTATGTTTCGGGAAAAATACCATAAAATTGCGACTGCACGTAGTTCCCTATTAAGTTTCGAGTTTTGAGAATTTTAAAGTTTTAAGTTATAATTTTAAATGAAAGCAATTTCATATAGTCCCTTAAAAAGTTTCTGTCTAGAGTGCTTTTGCCTAGTGCAGGGCTTCCAAGCAGCCAAACGGATAGACTCTCTTTCTCATCTCTGCAGCTTCTGCAAAAGCCTTTTTATGCTGTACCCCAAACCATTCAGCATGGATACCTAGACAAAAGATGACAAAAGAATGCCTTATACGATACGGATACCTTTGATATTTTCCATCTCTAGTTGGTCACAGCAGTCCGGATGTGGCTCGTAAATATAATCGACCCCATTGCCTATGAGATCTGAATACTGTTTCAATATGCATTTATCTATAGAGATTGTTGATTAGTGCTTCCACAAAGAGGAGAATAAAAGAACCGACTGACCAAGTTTGCCAGCTTATTCGTATCTGGTTACATTTTTATGTTTTTTTCTGCACATTGTTACAAGTAGTCATCTCTGCAGCCTACAGAATAGCTATGCATTCGTCCTTAAAGCCGTCTCCTTTCCTGAATAACCATGTACCATCTTTCGTTCTCTTGCTCTAGGGATCATTTTGATTTTATCATGTAGAAAACTATTTCTCGATCTTCTTTCTTACAGGAATGAAATCGATGTGGATTTCTTGTCGAAGACCGAAATGGGTGCGATGAACTTCAACTTTCGCCATCCTCTCTGAGTCATTCTAAGGGAAGTCTCAAAAACCAAAAGAAACCACTTCTTCATCGTGTCGGCCTACGCTGACAAGGGCACCGCTCTGGTACCAGGAAAATTCTTATCCACACTTTTTAAAAGTCTAAATTTTATCCAATATCACTTGTTCTTTTGTGGGCTGTCAAATAGCCATAGCCTTGTTAACAATGCAAAATATAATACCGATCGTTCTCGGTTCTCTTAAATTATTAAACAAAGTTTTTTTGTGAAATTCTTTCTGTCCTGTTTTTTTAACACCAATGGTCCACGCCATTCTGTCTATTCAGTCGGCTCTGAGAACTGTTTAGTGTTCCAAAGTTTCGTTCAGTTTTTTGAAATTTTATTTTCACGCTCAAAGGATCAAAATGATTCTTATGGAAGGTTAAGAGGAAGAAATCACGCTTTGTAAATTAGCTTTAGTTTTATTTGGATTGCTCCCTGTAAGGACAAAAAATTCTATATCTATGAAACTTATTTGCATTCGTTTAATTCATAGTATTTTATTTTTTTATATTATATATTATTTTTTTTTATTCATTTGCAATGGTATTTCTTTCGCTTTGAAAGACGACACGAGCTTGGAATTCCAGCATGAAAAACCGATAACTAAATCATTACAAGGGTACAGAAAAAATAAACAATATTAAAACTCTTTCGAACCTTTTCGATCCTATTAGTGTATATACTATATGTACCAGTATTAATGTAAATTTTATCGGCAAGCTATTTTGTCCTTTTCCAGTATTATTTGTTTAATGTAATTGGAGTAAGCTAGTGAGTCTTTTCTTTCTATTGTAAATTGCCTGTTTAATAGCTTTACCTCAAATTCAATTTGTTTTGATGAGGTCAATCGAGCTAGACCGATTAATCCTTCGCTTTGTTCACTTATTACATCCAAGTTCATGTTTGTGTGTTTCTGTTGCAAGTCTGGAAAAAGTTTCCGATTCAACTGATTCCTATTCAGTATAAATATCACAGGAGTATGGTCAGACGAGAAATATTCGCTGCTTTTAATTGTCTCAACCTTCCTTGGAGAGGAGGAGACTGACTCAGAATATATCCTTGCAATTTGAAGCAAATTTCATCATCATGGACAAACAGATCTGAATCAATTATCATTTGCTCGTTACTTTTATTGTTAAAAAAAGGATTATTGGTCCTAAATGACTACCTTGAGGTTCTCCTAAGGTAACAACATCTAAATATAGACCTGTCATAGATCTTGTCACAGAGATGAAGGATGTTAAACAGGCTTTAGGGGTCCTTAACTTAAGGAGGAGAATAATATCATTAAAATACTATCAAAAGCCTTGCTAATGTCGGTGTCCATTGCACCATCCTCTGTTCCATCTTCCAATACTGGAAGTGCTTTCGATACGATTTCAATAAGCTTAGTTTGCGTGGATCTTCATTTGAAATATTTATTGTGCGGTGAAAAAGTCATGGAGTCAGTACTTTGATTTTTCTTCCTCAACCAATTTTTAAGGAAAGGAGTAGAAAATACACACGTCTTACCATCAAGGTAAAAATGATTAGGGCTGATGAAAAAATTTGTTTGAAAAATATCGAGATATTTTTGGTTAAGTCATTTAAAGAGATCGTAGAAATGGGGAAGACCAGTTGGTAGTCCTTTATAGCTAAAGTCTTCTAATAAAAATGCCATAAATTGTTTCTCTTCTTGCCAAGTATTTGTAAATTTTTATTGCACCAAGACTTTTTTTTAACAAATATGGTAATGACTTTGCAAAGCACTTAAATATTTGGGGTTTGAGAAATGTTCCATCGAAACCCTGCATCTGTTGCATCAGGCCAAACCTCAAGGCAATACAATACTTCATATATGTTAATTAAAAAATAACGAATCGGCTTTAAGGTCTCTGACCGATTACGCAAAGAGTAGTCAACTTTATGCGAAACGATAGCGGACTAAAAATGACGTACTGTATTCGGAATGTTATAGGCTTATAGCGCATATATCAAGCCCACTTCCTATTGCATAGAAGGCCCCTAAAACTTTACTGAAGAAGATTCCAGAACTTCAACCTGTCTATCTTTATGAGAACATCACTAATAGATACAGATTTAATTTGTTTAAGCCTTTAGAATATACAATTTTATTTATCACACATTTTATCGAATTTTATCTATTTGTTTATCTATTATAGTTCATCTTCTTCCTTGTTTCAGGGAAAAAAATTCCATTAACTTAACAAATCATCTTGTTTACCGATAAACATGAACACATTATTCATATCTATCTCAGCACCACGTAACACCTAATAGCTAGACATTCAATCGAACCAAACGAGCACCTCATCATTTATCACTTAATTAGACCGTAGTCAAAGCAGAAGATTATGCAAATGTATAGTAAATATTTCCATCGGACAAATGATCATGTCAGACAGTCTGCCCTCGTACACCTCCTACGCCTCACAGCCGCATACTTCATGTTCAATCATCTTTAATCTCCTCAATCCCATCTACCATCGATCCCAACCAACTGACCTCGCAGTTAATAGCTTCGTTATTACTTCAGATTCGAGTTGTTTTATTTTTTTTTCGAAATCTATAAATTCGATATTGGTTTTTTTTTATAGCCATCGTATATGTATCAACACTAGGATCTTGAGACGAAGATGAAGTCATGTCAAAAACTTGTTGTATCCACTCCACCTACACCTAATTGATGTCATCATTAAGACATATATTTTTTTTGATTTTATTTATTTCATTATACTTGATTTTACTTGAAAATAAATAGTCTCATTTTACTTAGATTATTCATAATTTAAAAAAAAAAAATAATAAGTAATAAAAAATATTTATATATGTAATAATAAAAAATATAATGCGACGATTCTTTTATACTAGGAAGTCTGAAATCAAATGCCTTGAATTGTAATGTTTTAAAAGTAACAACAAAAAACATAAAAATAATAATTAAAAACAAAAATAAAGTCATTCAAAGAAAAAAATAAACAAATTCAGCTAAGATAAAATTAAAAGAAAATCCATTAATGTAAATACGGATCAAATGTATATATGGACATAATAATTTAATGCGTTCAATTAAGATTCAAAAAGATCATAATATATCTTTTTATGTGTATATATATGTAAATTTAAAAAAAAAAACAAAAAACATTAAAACGTATGCGCCGAATGTGTTCTTCATTAAATGTAAACATTTTCACATGAAAATTTTACACGAGAAACAAAAAAAAATATTAATAAATGAAATATTTTTGCACTAAATAGAATGAGTAATTAAGTAGAACATTTCGACTATGTATAGGAACAGCATCTCAGTAGCTTGACACTTTTTTTTTTTTTGTGGAACTTGTTTATAAATTATGCCCGGCGTAGTATTTGGCGAAAATGTCACTGACTTTGTTTTTATTTTTAGTGAAAAGAGGTATTTTTTATGATCATTATGTTTTTTTTGGGTTGAGAAGATTCCTTTTGAGATGACGTAAGGTCTTGTTGATTGGGTTTTTCAACAATACTGTTTGTTTCCCAATCAGAAGTGTAACTAACAATAAACATGGGCAGATCCATCACCAGTGACGATGATCTCGAGGATTTCTTCAGCGAAGTCTCCGAATTCTCAATTCAAGTTGCCAGAACGAGATCTTATCTTCGACTGGATATAATTAAAAGTTACACTCACTTGGGCAACCATACCTAACAACTCGATCTTTCTTCGACTATTCGCATCGAGCTCTCTGAAATATGCAAATCACTTAGCAACCATGAACCAAATACAATCAATTTCAATATTTGATCCCAATCGATTCCTTCAACTAACCTCGACGGATGCGAAGTTTTTTCAGCCAATCATTTGCGGTCCAATTATCATTACCTCCAATTCCAACTAAGCAACACACATATTCCCCCGGTCTAGACGGTGTGCCTGTCACACTGCTTAAAAAATGAACTATATTTTTGTACTAAGGCCTAGTTCTAGAGTCCCCAAAATACAAAAACTCTTAAATAGTAAACGTCCTAAGAATGAAATCATTTTTTTTTTCTAACAAATCCGATCGATTCAGACAGGCGTCACCCAAGGTTGTCTTACTGGGCCAGTGCTTTTCATATACTAGTTAGACGATGGTTCAGTGAGCTGTTCAACCCAGTGCCTCTTTATCCCTTTTCCCCTATCCCTTGTCAGACCCGTCCTCGATTATGATTCTCATAATACTGAAAGCATCTTCAATTCAATGGGAGCATAGGATTGTCATACAACCGTCGATAATTCACTATCCAGCGGGAACCACGCTAAGATTAGCAAGAGTCTGCACTCTAGATCGGATTCATCTGGTTTCCTATTGATTTTCACTTCCCAATTATTATAAAATAGATTCTGTGGAAGTGAGATCACGAAGTTATTTGTACCAAAAACGGCTCAATTCCTTTTTTTTATTATTATCAAAACAGACAGGAAATTCCCTCGCATGACAAAACCGTTTTCATCTCTGAGAGACACTTCAAAAATTACCCATTGTTGAGAAAAGTTCTCCCAATTTTCTTCTTAAATTAAATTATTAGATCGCATCCGCTGTTTAAAAAATCTTCGATTTATAAATGATCTTAAATCACTAATGCATTTATCAAGGTCAACTTAAGCCTCTTATTCAAAAAGGCTACACTTTGATTATGCGGCTCTGGCACTTAATCTTTACGACCGTTGAATATGCATGAGCGAGGCTGTTAATGCGTTTATAACTAGTCCAATTTCGGCTCACAATTTTTTCTTATAAATGTATTACGATCGCATCCTTTGTCTGGTTTGATAATGACACGGTTGACTACTTTATTTCTTAAGTTGAAAAATAAAACAATACATCTCAAAATTCTGACGCACCTATTCCATTAACAAAAATATTATTACCCAAAATACCGAATCATACTGATGAATAAATTTAGATTTGCCATTTTTATCATTTATTCTTTTTTTTTGACAGGATTTATATAAATATATTCAATAAATGTTAAGAAATAATTGTAAATAGAATTTCATGGTAAATCCACCAAAATGTGTGTCACATGTATGTCAGCAATTGTAAACAAAATTTCGAAACTTTGTATATTATGAAAAGAAATTGTGCTTACAGAAAACCTAGATAACGAAACTCTTAAATACTTAAATACTTAAGTAATGCTAAAGTTTTCATTACGTGTCTTTTCTAGCAACAAACATTTTTGTTGCTGCAAATATGCAACAAGTTTCTTGCAGAAAATAAACGAAGAAGTATAATTTTAATTTAAACTTAAAAAAAAACTTATAACTATAAAAAATGTAACTAATAATTTTTAAAACTTGTAAAATAATGGTGCTCTTAGTTTATCTATTCTATTAATTTGTTTTTTTTTTTGTAAAAAAAAAAAATAAATATTATAACGAAATTATAAGAAAATTTAAATGAATTCTATTTAGCAATGTCATGTAATATAAAAGTACATCTGACTGAATATCTGATTAACAAAAAAATAAATAAGAAATATATTTAAGGAAAAACCATTGTAAATATTGATAAGAAGTTAATAATAAAGTTATAACGATGAAGTAATGAATTCGTTTTAAATTAAACTAAAAATAAAGATAACAACATTTAAAGATCAAAAGAAAAAAAAAATAACTATTTTATCAAGAAATTAAAATTATTTATAAGATTTAACGAAGAGAAAATGAAAACAATTTATAACTAAATATAAAAATAGTAAATTTAAATATAGTAATTTATATACTGAAGCAAAATAATAGCTTTTTTACATAAAACAAAAGAATAGTCATCTATTTGGTTGTTTTTCCTTTTTTGTTAAATAGCTAATGTTTATTTATTCAGTTGTTTTAGGAAAATAAATCTTCATTCACAGCAACAATACACAGAAACACCCCCCACTAAACCCACAAAATACAATACTCAAATGGATAAAATGATCTTTTATACTCTTCTTGCATCTAGTAAAAAATAAACCAAAATAAAAATTCACACATTAAAACAGACTAATTATATAAAACTGCAACAGCTATAAATTAAAAACACAAGAAAAAGAAAACTTAAGAAGAAGAAAAAAAAATATTAACAACAACAACTGCCTAATATGAAATCTCTATTTATCATTATTATGATTAATGAATATTAACTTTATTATATCTATTATTACAATAAACAATAGAGACTCAAATGTACTATATATATACAAATTATATTAAATTTAGTTGTATTCGTTTTTTATCTACAATTTAAGATTTTTTTTTTTAATTTACAATGTGTTTAAATAAGAGGAAAAAAATTATGTGGAAATTAAAAAAAAAAAAAAAAACAAAAACAGATTTTATTATAAAAGAAAAACAGAAAAAAAAACTTTACTATACATTTATTATATTGATGAAAAATTTAATAAATAAAAAAAAAAAAAATTTATGTTAATTGAGTTATTCATACATAAATCGAGTATACCCTTACAACTATAAAAACGATTCCAAATCTGGTGCCGGACGATTTTTACTGCGACCCTTAATTCGACTATATTTTTGTCTTTTACAGGGTTTGGCGCAGTTTAAAAACCAATCAAGCTGTTGACAAACAAGGTGTTTCAGGCGTTCACAAAGCATGGCATAAGTCAAACGTAAGGTGACTCAGTTTAAGAGTTATATTTTCTTTAAGACTGGGCAAATGTTATGCGACCCACCAAAATGACTTACTTTCAAAAACAATTATTACAATGTGTTTTCGTGGGGTACCCTGGGTTTTAAAATTTGTCAGTGTTGCGGTCAGAGGTATATTAAAAAAATTGGATGAATATTAATGCTCGTCCATTCAAAGGTCAAAGATACGAATTTTCAAGAACGATACAATCAGTGATTCTCAACCACAAAAAAAAAAACAATGCTCAGTGCATTGTGACATAAATCTTTCCTTCATTAGTCATTTTGAAGCCGCAGTCAAATGAATCATGATGTAGTTATTAAATTTAATATTGCGTGGGATGAAGTTAATGGCTACCACCTTTTGTTGACAGGAAATTAAGTCCAAAAAGTCGTCCCAATTGAAAATATCAAAAAAAAAGAAGCCTGCGGCGAGAGACTTTAACAAATTCCAACGAGAGTATTAAATTATTTAAGGACCAAAAATGTAACACCCACCTTCATTAGTTAAATGAGCAAATAAATTATGAGCAAAAATAAAATTTGCAAATCATCACATTTGGCAAAAGTTTTATAATTCTTTTTTATTTATACAGGGTGTTATGCATTTCAATGCTTGTCTGGCAAAATTCTGAGAAACTTTTTCCAAACCCTTTAAATTTCTATAACTCATGCCATGTTAATAGGACTACCATGTTAATAGGACTACAACTTCATATTTATTACTCTGTCACATCAGAAACTTCATGTCATTGTCTAATTATTTCAGTCTAGGTTATTGGTCATTAGTGAAAACACACAAGTTTTTGTAAAGCCGTAAAATGTCTACATTCGTGCCATCAAATCAACATTTGCGGGAAGTTTTAATATGCTTTTTTCATTTAAAGAAAAAAGCAACCGAAGCGCATCAATTGCTTACCGAAGCTTACCCGGGCTATACTATAGACGTTAGAATTTGTCAGCGGTGTTTAAGTGGTTCAAAGATGGTGATTTCGACACCGAAGACAAAGAACGCTCCGGCCAGGTGAAAAAGTTTGAAGACCATGAATTGGAGGCATTGCTCGATCAAGATCCGCCACAAACGTAAGAAGAACTTGCAAAATCACTTGGCGTCACGCAGCAAACCAATTCCGATCATTTGAAAGCAATGGGAATGATCCGAAAGGTAGGACATTGGGTGCCATATGAATTGAAGCCACGAGACGTCGAACGCCTATTTTGCATGTCCGAAATGCTGCTTAAACGCCACAAAAAGAAGTCTTTTTTGCATCGAATCGTCACTGGTGATGAAAAATGGGTACATTACGATAATCCAAAACGTCGGATACTATGGATACCCCGGACATGCCTCAGCAGCGAGGGCCGGTAAGAATATTCATGGCCTGAAGGTTATGCTGTGCATTTGGTGGGACCAGAAGTGTTGTGCATTATGAGCTGCTAAAACCGAATGAAACAATCACAGGCGAGGTGAGCCGAGCACTGAAACGGTCGCAAGACACGATAAAGTTATTTTGCAACATGACAATGCTCGGCCACATGTTGCAAATGTCGTCAAAACTTACCTTGAAACGCTCAAATGGGATGTCCTACCCCTCCCGCCGTATAGTCCAGACCTTGCGCCATCCGATTACTATCTCTTCCGATCGATGCAATAGGCCTGGCTGACCAGCACTTCCGTCATTTCGATGATGTCAAAAAATGGATCGATTCGTCGATTGCGGCCAAACCGGTCGAATTTTTCCGAACGGGTATCCATGAATTGCCAGAAAAATGGGAAAAATGTGTTGCTAGCGATGGGCAATACTTTGAATATTGAATTTATATCTATTTTTCCTCAATAAAGCATCGATTTTTGGTACCACTTGTTTTCAACATTGCCCAAAGAGCTATGGATAAGCGACTCAACTCGATTCTGCTGGTTGACAGAAAACATGCCCTAGTTCAATCGTTGAGTTCCATCTTCAATTAGACCCAGTTTACAGCTTAAATATATTTGTACATCATCAGCGGAAGGTTTTTTTTATGAAAATGGAAAACAACTCAACAACTCCTGTAGATTCATCTTTAAATTCGTATTCTTTACCACGGCTTGCATCCTTGTTGCAAGAAAAGTACTTATAAGTTTTGCAGCTACCGGAGAGTAGGGTTATGTTAATCTTTTCTAGTTTTTGTATTAGCTTTGAGTGATTGACAATGTCGAAAGCCTTGGAAAAGTAAAATTGAAAATGTTGTCAATGGAAATGCAAATATCATCGGTAAGTTTTAAAAAAGTGGATATTCAGCTGTGCTTCCTTTTGAATCCGGATTGGTTCCTCTCCGGCAGTTTGTTGTTCGGCAAAAATACTGATACTTGGGAGTGAATCAATTTATTCAAGACCTTAAACAAAAATGACAAGATATTCTTTATTCAGGTGGAGAACTTCGCGACCCCTGCTTTTTTAGTTTGGTTAGAATTTTTGATGATTTCCATAGAGATAGAAAAAAGGAAGCTTAAATTATTGAGTCGAAAATATGTGTGAGAGCTGAAAGTAAATGAGGCAAAATTATCTTCACAAAACTAGGATGAATTCCATCCAATCCAACAGCATTTGACTTAACATTCAAAATAGCTTTAACAGCGTCAGCTTGCTAAACGCAGGAGAGTTCAAAACCAAGCAATGTATTGGCAGGTATATCATTATAATCCAAGGAAGCAGATAGAGGCGAAAAAGCGGTTGTGGAGGAAAAATGTACAAAAACATTGTTTAGTTGATCGAGATCTAAGTCTTCCAAGTCCTATTCATTTTTCCATCCAACACCTTCTTCGCGCAAGTTATTCCATAATTTTTTTGTAGACAAGCAAATAGAAAATAAAACTAATAAGTCTTTTAGCAAATTAAATAAACCACGAAAATTTTCATACAACTCTGACGATTTGAAAAGTTTTCACCTTTTGAAGGCTGCGTAGTGCCTATTTTTAGATCTAAAACCTTTGCAGTAAGCTTAGCTTTTAAAGTACCAAGTTATAAGTCGAACATGGGTATTGAACATGGTTGTTAGTCTGGGGAGTTCAAGTAAAATATTGGTTGCCAAATTACTCCCAAATCGTCTTCCTCCAAATTTTATTTTTAATTAGAGATAAAGGTTAAAAATAATTAGCAAAACTCCTCTTTGCAAAGTTTTTAAATCTTAATTTTCTTAGATTTTTGTCAGCATTATAAATGAGGTACGTAAGCTTAAATAAAGAGCGCTGGTTTATGGCCAGTAAGTAAGATACGAACATTGAGTTCTAAGCTTTTTGTCTGACAACTGAGAAAAAAAACTGTTTTCGAATTGCAGCCACTAGGCTGACAGCAACCAAACAATGCTAAGAATTTTGACTTTGACATACGATCTGACAGCAATGTGCACGGGATCAAGGACGGGACATTTAGCTATATTTCAAATAAATTGAGCATGGACCTTATGGATCAGCTCTTCTTGAACTCATTTTAAATATGTATGGATGAAGTTGGATTTCTCCTGATTTGAATTTCGAAGCTATTCCATCGACACAAATATATCGGCCACATCTTCATCGGAAAAGGTGTACAAGCAATGCACATAACCATTTGTTGCCGACCGGATATGGGAAAAACCCATATTCTGCTTCCAAAGAGTTTCTTAAAGTGACAACAAATAAAATGTCATGATCCTTACCTTAATGCCAGAAGACTGGTTGCAATCTAAATTTAAGCGAAACTCACGATAAAAATGAATGTTAAAAACGTCAGACTGGACGCAGTGAACAATTATGACGAGCCTGGTGGGCTTATCTCAAAAGTTAAAAACCAGTTGGTATAACATTCCTGAGAAAATGAAAAGGAATCCTTTTGTGTATTTGTAAGTATATAATAAACCCACACAAGATGCAAATGAAAAGTCAGCGGCTCTTAACCCATGATGACATCCTACAAATTCAGTTCTGCTGCACTTGAAACCTAATTAGAATTGAAATCAGCCTCCATAATCAAACAATGCTGACATAAACTCATAAATAATTAAGTGAGTGCCATTATTAAGGTGGTGCCAGTAATCTGTCAAACTACTCGTAATTTAGCAAATCAATTTGCAATACTCAGCAAGATGAATATTTTGAAATGTTTATCCGTTAAATCAAGTCAATATAACTAAGCAAAAAACAGATATAAAAATGCAAATTAACAAATTTACATATGATCCAATCAAATTTGGGAATCTCGGCTCACGACAATGTTTTGCATATTCCTACTAACACTGGAAAGCTTCCACAATGACAGCGGCGAAGCTCATCCCATTCATCCGCATTCCAACTAAAAGTCAAACCAAAGAAAAAAAAACAACAAAATCAACAATTAGAAACCCCAATTTTGAGAGGGTAAACAATAACAGCTGACGACACGGCGGCGATATCTTAGTGATGCTGCTTCTCATCTGGATGGAATGCTACTACGCTCAGGATGGCTAAACTTGTTGTTTTGCTCTCCGAGTCGATTGATCGTACGTTAGTCTTTAATTAAGGTAAATATCGTCGAGCCAAGGTGAGTATATCGAACGAAACCAAGTCAGTTGACGTCATAGTCGAATATTTGATTTTTGGGGGGATTCTTCCTTGGAATTTTGTCGCGCTGGATTAATCACTTCGTGGCGCCGAGTTTTTTCAACATCGAAAGTATTTAAAAGAGCTGCTCTGGTTAGGTGTCGATAGTAGTATCACCACATCACTTACTGAAGACGTTTCAATAAACGCGAGTTCTTGAGTTTCTAATCAAAAGCAATCTTTGCTAAGAAATTCAAACAAACAAATATTTAAAGTTTAAAATTCAACGTGAATTTGTATCCTTTTTCTGCTGTTTTCAAAAACAAGTATGTACTTTTTTTTTCAAAAATATATTTTTAAAATTTTTGTTTTAGCGGGTTGGCATAAGAAGGTTTAAAATAAAAAATTGTGTTCTCATGTGAATTTAAGGACGAAAATAATAATTTAGGACCGGCTGAAAGTTACAGTTATAAAAATCGACGAAAGTTCAATGAATCAATAATATTAAGATGTGCGTCTATCCTTCATTTATTTTTATCTAAACGGTCGTGAAAGAATGTAATTGAGAGGGAAAAGCAAGCGGATTGAGCTTGTATACTCATTCCTTAAGTGTTACCATAAGTTTCAAAAACGAACCGTTTTCAACCTTAACCATCTATTTTTGCAAAGGTTCATGACAAAATTGTTACAAAAAATCTTTAGCTTAATAACTCAGTTATGAGCCGAACTTTACAAGTTTGCATTTTTAAGGTTTATTGAATCAAAAGCCACTTTTAAATTTATGATAACCGTTTTTTAAGTTTATTATAAAAATCAAGTCCTACATAAAGTTGGCAACAATACCTTTCTCCATTTCGCTATCAATTTTGATCAGCATACTTTTAAGTGTTATTTAAGCCATACGAGACTAAAATAGCTAGCGTGCAACAAAACAAGCGGAAAATCTGAATACAAATGCATTTGCACTAGCCTTTCGAAGGGTGGAAAGATTGGGTAGTGGTTTGAACCTAAGGTTTAAATTTTGCTACATTTGTTTGTTGTCATTCAAACTTGTGTCATTTTCCGATATAAGCCGCTTAAAATGCAAATCTAGTCGGTTGGATAGCTTGCGTCATTTCTCTGCTTAAACCAAAATAATCTTCATAATCAATCGGATGCAGATCGTGAGTGCAACGTGACCAGCCGACAGTGCAACTATTGCCCCAAAACCGATGGTCTTCCGTTCGTTGATATTCTTTAAGATCAGACAGAGGGATTGAACTTAATCCTACTGGCATTATTCTTAACGCATGTTGTTGAAGCGTACGATGCTTCTCCTCGAAGCCAAGTTGCTATGTGTTTTCCATAATTTGCAGTTCTTTTTCAATGATAGAAATTTTTAATGTTTTCAATCCTGCCGGAAAAAAATCTGTTGCTTTAAATAACTGTAATGGTGATCATTGCGACTGATCATCAGAATTTCAAGTTCTTAAAATATTTCAAACATTCGCTTTCGAATTTGATGAAAAAAAATATGCAGAATTGACCAAGAAGAACAAGAGGCTTACAAAAGTGCACTCATTGAATTTCGACATTGAAAATATCTGGTGACAATTTAAGATTGATGTAAAACCCATTAAAGAAAGTTCCATCACAACAGATAAGAAATTTTCAAGTAAAAGTTAAGCAATTACACACAATTTCAAGGCAAACAAACCGATCGGAATTCTTTATAAATAAACTCAAAAACGGGTTAATCCAAATGCACAATCTCAATCCCGATCTTGACGTCGTCGTGTCAACAACAGATGAATCAATATGTCAAATATATCTACGTCCCGCTGTTAATTGGATTGGCGACACATCAATAAACGAATGAATGATTCAGAATGCGGTTTAACTGAGTGACCTTACGAGGATAACTACGAATTCAATTCGTTGAAAAAAAAAACCAGCAATTTGATGGGTTCTAAAATAACCACAATGACATTCCACCTCCGTCATAAGAACCGCTTTTTGTATTTCACGGTTTTTTTTAATGATCGTATAAATTAAAAAACAAAAACAAAAACGAGTGAGAAAATAAAAGCGCTGGAACATCGAGTTTGCAAAATGTTAATTAGAACTTTAATATCTTCCTAAATATCGAAATCAAATTTATTACGACAGCATCAAAATATTTATTTCGCATATTAAAGTGTCCTCTTTCAATTCGAAATTCCTTAACTTGAATACTCTGAAGAAAAGTTGACTTAATGGTCTTATAAATATCACACAAATATTTCCTGACGTTCCATTTAAGAATGTTATCGAAGAAGGATGCTCATAAAATATCATAAACCATTTCGATAGAAATAATTATTTATACAGACTTATTTAACCTTTCAAAAAGTATATCTTAAAAATGCAATAAAACGTTCGAGTGCACATAAAAACAGTCACTTAGTGAAATATTTCGTTCTTAATCTTAATTGACATCTTTTAAATGAAGATTTATGCGAGCTGTTTGGAATGAAGATGCATATCGGCGTAAATTGACTCAAGCCAAAAGATGTCAAAAATTAAGACGTTAAAGTAAACTGAAAACATCCATAGATGTTGAAGACGACGTCAATTAATTTAATATAAGATAACAATAAAAATATTGATTTTTGAGCCAATGCCTTTTGTCAATGGACTGAGCCAGTTTTCCAAAAATAATCACGGTCCTTGGCCTTAAACAAAATGAGCCCCATTTGCCTTATGCCAATTATCTGCCGAAAATATGTCAAATTAATTGATAACAAAACGTCTGACTCAGTTATTGAGATTAATCTTGAATTGAACGCTTGATTTTCGTAGTGGTTAGGGGTCAGAAAAATATCTAATCTCATTTCGAAATTAACTCAAAATTTATAAAACCAAAAATTTATTTTTTCTACTTTTAGTTTTAATTAAAATCTCAATTCAACATGAAGTCAATCATTATTGTCTCAATCTTATTGGCAGTTTTGTGCCCAGCTATTAACGCAAGTGTCTCAGGAGGACTATTCAGAAATCCAAGTAAGTTTTTATTCATTCAAACTCAAATTAACATTTCTTATATTTAAAAAAATCGTTTTCTTTTTTAAAGAATATCCTGGCAAGTGTACTCTTGATGAGACAATGATTCTTGGTCCAGGAGAAGTTGCAAAGAATCCTGGAGGCGAATGTGCAATGATTACTTGTTATGAAAATGGACAGGCTTCCATTATGAGATGTATGAAGCAAGGAATGAGGGAGGGATGCAAGGAGGGACGTGTTCTTTATCCACATGCCAAGTACCCAGAATGTTGTAGAAAGGAAATAACATGCGATCAATATTATTTCTCAAATACCTATTAATTTGTTAAAGCTAAAAGAAAACGCAAAAAAAATCCTTTTATTATGTGAATTTAATTAATTTAAGTGTTAAATATAATAAAAACGACTGATATTTTTTTAATTGTATACAAAAAAAAAACGTTTTCCATATTTTGATTGAATTTTAAAAATTGAAATGGTAGCAGATATTTACCTTGAAATATGTGCTCCTCGTTTAGCAAGCTTTTGTACTGGTCAGTTTTGTTACCAGAGAAGGTAATGTTCAGCAATGTGGTTGGAAATCCTTAAAGACAAAAGTGGCCCAACTTTACAACCTTGCAAAAAGTTTAGTTTCTTTTTGAATAGTTTGCTGAAAACACTTTTGTGCTTAAAACACTGACAGAAAATAAGTACTTATCAAAGCACTTCGAAAATTAAGTCTGTACAGCCATTGGAAAAAGAGGGGTTCACATTCTATAGTTTGTTTAACAAACACGGGATGACTTCTTTGATTTTAATAATGTGAATACTCCATCCAGGAGATGGTCAACCATGCTGGATTGATTTCAAAACATTTCGATATTTTACTGGCTTGACAGGTTAATTTCAAAATGTGAATGCGTGGTTGTCATACAGAAATGCAATTTTTACGTTCCACGGTACACGTTGTTATAATAGCTGAAATGAATATTGCCATTTTTGAAATAAGTTTTTCGAAATGAAACATGGCAAAAAAAAAAAGTGAAATTTGTAAGAACAAAAAAAACATTTTATATTATTTATTATTATTATTATGATATTATAGTACTTTGTTGATTTGTAGCACTTTTAAAATACAATTTGAATAGTAAATTTTAAGATTTTGTATTATTCATTATTACTATTTGTAATTCAACCGCTATTATATATTATTTGAATTTTTTAATTTTTATATTTATATTTTGTTTATTCGTCAAATTTATTACTAATTCAATTTATTTATTCACTAGGTTAATCTATTTTTGATAATTTTAATCTGGATAAACTGAAGAATTTGTCTTGTTAAGTTACATGCATGAAATTAATCTAAATCTATGAAACTAGAATCAACTTTTCGGGGGCAGTTCTTGAAATATCGAAGAGATGCATTTGGCTCGTTTTAACAGTCCGAAACTAACCGAAGTAATTTAGGGAAAATAATGGGGAAAATCAGTTCGGAGTACGAAGCTTATTTCTAGAAGATTAAATGTTTGCTTGGGAGGTCAAAATAGACGACCTCAGTGGTAGTTCGCTCCAAAGCCGTCGGTATCGGTACAAGACTTTGGTAGATCTTAAAAACGATCTGCGTCGAGCTAAAGGAAAAATAATTTCGTCAAGCGCAGTGAGAAAAAGGCTCGTTAAAGCTGGACTAAGCCAGTACTGGAGCCAGAATATCCAATAAGAGTCAGAGAAAAACAATTGCCCTGGGCTCAGGAGCACCATAATTGACAAGACATGTGCCATAATGTTGTCTTCTCCGACGAATCAAAGTTAAAGCTGCATATTGGAGATGAAAGGACACATGCGCGAAGAGAAGCTAACGAAAAATTGAGCTCTGAATGCATATGACGGATGTACGAATATACTTCAGGAAATTGATAAGAATCCTCTCGCAGTAAATAGAAAGGTAAAAATATTTCAAGAAGAACGAAAGTCATCGATTTTATATGACAACTTGTCCCCATTGATGAAACTAAGGACTCTATGAAGGAGGAATTGAGTCTTTCTCGAGTACGAAGTCCAAATCGTATTCAACTAAATCGGTAAAAAAAAACAACTTTTGCTGAGTGGTCGATTTGTACAGCCTCCACGAAACATGAAAATGGCTTCTGATTAAAAAACTTTGCAGAAGGTAGTAAAACAGTGGTAAGAAGCATGATATTTTCCCGTAAGAAGATCAAACAATAACCTGGCTACACTTGGATGGTCAAATAGTGAACCAAATTAACTACGCGCTGAATAACGCTAGACACTTGCCGTGTATTCTTAATGTGAGAACATTCAGATGGGCCTATGTGCATTCTGACAGCAATTTAGCAGCAGCTTGATTTAGAGTCCGATTGATCAATGCTAGAAAACTGAAAGAGGCTGCTATAAGATGGTTTAAATCGGATTCAGTAAATCAAAGAAGATTTAAGCCAAAAAAATTTTAAATGAATCGTTGCCAAAGCAAAAACCAATAATCTTACCAGTTCTTCTTCATGGAGCCAATTGTTTGTCTATAAACAAAAAATTAAAGCAGATTTTAGGGCCCTTCTACAGAAATATTTTTTGGCGGACATTTGTTTTGTCTCGACCTGGTCAGGAAAAAAAATATGTCGGCCACGGTGGCTCGTCCGATAGCAATCCTAAAGCTAAAATTATCTTTGAATCCAATATCCAAGTTCACAATAAAAGTGAAGACCGACTATCAGTCGCGAAGCTTGATCTAACCAACTAGAAGGCTAGGCTCAGATCCTCCAGGGATCGATGGACAGTTGACTGAAATGTCATCATGACCGATTTTCCTATCTCGAGATCGTCGTGTTGAAAATCAGGCCCTTGAATCGAGCATACTGGGAAGTGAGTGTTCATGTGGGCGTGTCATGTTTATTTTTCTGGACTATTTCAAAATAACGAGTCGGCCCTGGTTTTGTTATGCTGCAGCGAACAGTTGCTTGTGGGCGGTTGAATTCAAAATTCGTTGGAATTCCCCAGCCTATCTCGCTGGTGACGTTGATACGTCCATTTAAATTTCAAATTAATTCACACATCATCGAACAACAGAACTTGTATTGACATTTATGCCACTATTGTGGAATTATAAAGACCTGTTCAAAAGCATAAAAACTAATTGGAACATTCTCAATTTGTCCAATTGTTATTTGTTTTTTTTTTATGTTAGGAACGTCCGCCAGTCAGGCGCCAAAATTTCGAATTTATTATGTTTTTTTTTTGTAGAAAATGTTTATTATTCAATCAACTTTTCACGAAACTCACTAATTTTTTATTTAATTAAATCTTATCCGCGAATTGAATGAAAAAAAAAAATAATTTAAAGCGGATCCTAATAAAGAATACTTGGAGCAGTAAAACTGAAATCCATAATTCAGCTTTTTAAATATCAGTGTTTTATGGGAGATTGATTAATCCAAATAGGTGCTAAATTTGAGAAAAATGAAAGGCAGAACATTGTTTCTATTTTTATATTTTATCGATCTTCTTATGACGTTCCAATGTCACGAGACATCCTTTAACGCGCAAAACTGTTAATCCTCTAAAAATAGACAAGTCGTAGATTGTAAACAAAGACTGATATTTTGAAAATTAACACCATTTTGAGCTTTGTTTGTAGGGATTCCCAGACTGAACTGCGCGTTAATGAATGATTTTATATTTTTTTTGTTTGTCGTGCTTACTTTTAAATAATTGAAGCAAAGTATTGGTTCAACAGTTTTGTTTGAACATTTTTGTAATTTTTTTGAACAAGTTACCTTAGAGAGCCTTTAAAATTACGAATTTCTACAGCAACCTGGCGCTCTCGAGATTGTCGGCCATATAAAAGAATTTGTTGATTTTCTTGGCTATCAAACTTATAGTCATGAATTCCTTATAAAGTTCAGCTACAATTTCAGGAAAGTGCATTCATTTAAATACGAACCATCGCCGTCGAAAAGAGTACATCAAAATGGAGAAAATTTTGCTGTCACTTAGTTTAAAAAAAATTATACCAAAGACATACACAGCGACTTGGTGGAAACATAAGGGGACTCTGCTCCTCCATATTCCATCGTAGCACCGTGGGCACTGGAATTTAATGTTGCAAGAACATCCACCGAAGATGAACACCACTAAGGGCGTCCATCCACGTACCTCACTGAAGACAACATGAAAAAATTCGAAGATGTCGTGCTGGCAGATCGTGCACAGGGATCTCATATGGCAGTTCTCAAGGAATCCTTGCTTACGAATAACGTACGAAAAAGCCCTCTGTGCGTTGGGTGCAGTGAATGTTGACGGACGAGCAAAAGAAAAAACAAGTCGACATTTCGAGGTTGAATTTCGAAAAGTTCCAGGCAGATCAAAAGAAGTGTTCGTCATGTATTGTGACCATACAAGAAACCTGCATTCATCATTTTGATTCAAAAACTAGACAACAATTGATGACCTGGATGCGACCCTCTTCACTGACGCCGACGAAATTCAAAGCAAAGTGTCGAGATCGGGAGGGAAGGTTATGGCATCAGTTTTTTGGGACTCTGAAGGAAGCCATAAATCGGATTCTTACGGAAGCCATTTCATAATGTTCAGTGTGCTAGTGCATCAAGACAATGCACTGGTTCAAATGGCTCCAGTTGGAACTGCCTGAGCACCCACCCTATTCGCCAGATCTTGTTCCGAGTGACTTCTACATCTTTCCTTAGCTCAAAGAACCCCTTCGAACACCTACCGAAGTGATGGCCGCTATTGAGGTGTTTTGGGAGAGAACTGTTTTCTTAGGGTTTGGAAAAAAGATGGACTTAAGGTATTAACTTGTTGGAAGACTATATGATAACTTGTTGGAAGACTATGATAAGCAATAAATATTTTTTTAAATTTAATCGCCTAAGTTAATATTCATTCTCATTACTTTTGAATCATTTCTAATATTAGACGTCGATTCTGACAACTTGCTTGCTGAAGCCAATTTCAGGACTAGACAGTTCTAAGCAAAAGACTCTCCGACTTGCAGTCATCATCTGACTTGAAGCCTGAGTAAGTTTTTCGACACATAAAAGGAATTCGTTAAAGCAGCATTTGCAGAAGCTTATTAGAGTGAAAGGCGAAGAAGGGAACCAACCTACCAGTATAGCTACAAGGAGCTGAGTGCTGTACGCTTAGCAATAAGGACGAATGGAGGAGAAGAAACAACCGCAAACTATCCAGCTGTACAAAAATACGCAAAACCTTGGCATATCGACAATATTCCAACTAAGAGTGACTTCAAATCCCAGCCATCGGGTTCACGAATAGTGGGAAGACCGAAAAATTGATTTAATTATAACTCTATGGCCGATATTGATGAAGTGTGAAAATGATAGTGCAGCAAAATGATAGTTGAATCATAGTTGGCAGGCTTAAATCGAGAAGTAAGGCCGAACCTCTGTTTTAAGAATCGCTTGTGCCAGAGCATTTGGTAAAGGCAACTAGCAGCAGAGTGGAAGGCTGCCGTATCTTAGGAAAGGAATTTCCAAGGGTCGCTAGCTATGAAGTGAATAAGCTCGTATCTTAGACTTAGACATAGTGCCCATAGTGATTTTTGGTTGAGAATGATAACAAAAAACAACTTTTAAAATTATATAGTTCTCAATAAATTATTTATAAATGTGAGCGACTTGCGACTTGCATTAGTTTAACATCTTTTTCATCATTACAAAAGATAAGTACACTGATGGCTAACATGGTGGTCCAACATGTTTTACATGCGTCCTTTTGCCCGCAAGACGTGCTCAAAATATGCTAAAGGTTAATTTTTTAAATGAGTAATTATATAAAAGTTTTTATTTGATGAAATGATAATATTTACAACATGTACGTGAAGTGAAAAATGCATCACATTATTGTGCAAATAAAACATAAGCAAATACAGATTGATGTATATACATAAGGTATTTGAATTTGCTTTTAATGTTTTAGAAAATATTAATCATTGTATGCTTGCTGGTTTTGCCTGATCTACAGTATTGGCTTTGATCTGATAAATACTTATACAACAAACAATTTTTTTTTTCAATTTCAGCAACAAACGTTCCATTTCCAAGTCTAGATAATAAGAGTTTCAATTCAGGTGATTTTTTGGACAATTAAAGATGGTTAAATTCTTCTGGTATTTTTTGTCATAGAACATGCGTCAATCCATATTTTAACATTTTTTTTTTTTTATAAGAGGTGGGTTACACAAAAGTATTTTTAATACATCAAACGATTTTATCACCACAGAACACTCCTGACGAAAATGTTCTTTTCTCCAAAAAGAGAGCAATAATACCTTCCACGCCATTCCCCGACAAAAATACATTAAATCTAAAATTTATCAAAAATAACTACAGCGTGGCAAAAAGTTTTTTTCCCTTGGTAAAAAAATTAATTAGTTTTTATTTTTTGGATCGCACAGTGAACACAAATCGTCGCATGGTTTTTGGAAAACAGTCGTTCAATAATCTACACTCAACGTACCTATAGGCAATTTTATGAAATTCGAAACGCTCTAACGTGCAATAATAGCCAAATTTGACAAATAGGGGAATGTTATGAACTCATTATGGACGATCGACCAAAAACATTCAGGTCGTAAGTCAATGGGGTGCAGCTGATCCCAAAACATCGACACGACGACGTTCAACATAGTTAGACATATCGCGCGGAACGATTCGTCAGTTTATGAGGAAAGATCTGCGCCTTTACCCTCCAATGACCATGAATTCAAAGAAAATTTTATTCATCTGAGTGGATTCGTAGACAAGTCAAATTGCAGATTTTGGGGCCCACAGAATCCTAAAAATTTCCATTGACGTCCCTTGCACTCATTTTGTGTTATTGTTGAATATGGAATAACCTCACAAAATGTTTAATGGGACATATTTCTTTGAAAATGATGCGGCTGCAAGCGTTACAGTTATAGGGCATCGCTACAAAACAATGCTTTAATACTTTTTTTTCCACTCAAACAAGTTGATAATCTTGAGCTCATGCGGTTTCAGCAAGACGGAGTTACAGCTCACACTGCTCGTTAGACGGTGAACTAAATGCACGAAAAATTCCCAAATCGCATTAGCTCAAAAAAGGGTGGTCTTAAATGGCCAAAGCGATCATCTGATCTGATATGATCGGTTCTGGACTTTAGCAAACCACACACTATCGAGAAGAAATCGCGCAAATTCAAAAAGTCATGGAAAGTGCTATCAAAAGAGCCCATGAGTAGCTGCATTCTAATGTCGGCCACTTTTCCGATGCAATTTTCACTACAAAATAGAAAGAATGTCCATGAAATAAACTTTTATTTGTAGTTCATTTCATTAGTTTTAATCTTTTCGTTCAGAAGTTGTCCCAGATTTGAACAGGTAATGGTCTTTTGGTCAACCCTGCATTTCTCAGAACCTTAATAAAGTAAGCTGGTGTTCTATATTTTTTTTTTGAGTATCTATACACAGCTTGATTGAGTTAGCAATTCCGCCTATCTCTTTCAATATCTTCTGTGGATGGTGATGTGATGCGATCAAATGCTATCTCTTAGAATGTGTGAAGCAATTTTAATCTCCTAAGTCTAATCTAAGTCTCCTAAGGTTTATAACAGAAATACACTATCCAAAACAAGGAGAGCTGTGGATATACTATACATTCTTTCTTAATATCTAAGAAATTACCATTTATCTAATTTCACGAGCAACCCATTTATATGACCAAAAACTTGAGTTATTGGAGCAAGAGGGCTTTTGAAAATATTTTTCAGGTCCACAGAGTCTTCCGATGCTAAACACAAAATTTTTCCAATAAAATTTCATTCCAATTTGAGCTCTAAAATTGTTTCAGTAACATGATTTATTTTGGCGTTTTAGCGTATTCAGAAGTATATTTTTGGATTTCTGTTTTTGAAATTGTATTTTCAAATCATGTGGTATCAGTTGGGCATCAGTTTTCCCACACTATAAAATGAAGTGTATATTAAAAAAAAAATTAAGTCAAACAGAACTGTTTAGTATCACAATTATTCTAGAAAAAAAATACATTTTCAGCAAATTCGTACGCACTTTAAGTGTAAACCCAAATTCAGTCACATCACGCAAAATTGCCCAATTTACATTATTCACCGTTCACCGCCTGTGGCTAATAAGCCTAATCAGCCTTTAACAAGAACCATTAATCTTAGTTTGAAATCAAACACAACACATTAACAATAAAACTTACATGTTTGAGACGCTCTAATCAATTTGATTTAAAGACCACATCACATTATAATAATTAGGAAGACAATAAAAACCAACAGTTTTTATGTGAGCAACGAACTTGTTAAATAAACAACAAATTAAAAAAAAGTGAAGTTAATAGCATAAAAATATTATAAAAGGTCTTCTGTATCGATCGTATTCTGTCGTCACAAATTAATGAAACCAGTTCCGTTTCAGCAATAAGGCGCCAACTAGCATTCCTCGAGTCTTACGAATATTTCTCTAGATCTTGCATTCCCGACATTTGCATATTGGCCTTCAGAATATTATTTTGCTGATTAATGTTGTTTTTAGTTTCGAAGAATTCATCTCCTAGAGTAGTCTTAGAGATCCACCTTCACAGGCCGAGCTTCGATAAAAAAATACAGTGAGTAATTGCGTGTTTTAGATTTCGTAATTAATTCCAAATAATTAACATTTATTATCTTGTCAGAAATGTTTATATAAGGGAACTAAACAAAATTTATGTCTCGATTAGGATGATACGAGTGGGCATGTTACTTAACATTTCGACACATTTGAATTTGGGCTTATCTATCATTAGAACTTGATTTGTCTCCGCAGTAAGAATAAAGGTTATTATTTGGAATGTTATGGAGTAATAATTTTGTTTACTTTAAGCAGAGACTGATTGTAGAGGTTGTTGCCCTTTTTCCATACGATTAAATTGGGTAGTATTTGGAGGGCTTTTTTTAAACAACATTGATTCGAATGCCTTAGAGATGACTGTGTTCTAGAGATGTCTTAACTTGAAAGAAGCTCAAACATTGATTGTAAGTCATAAGATAACTGAGATGTGCCTTCTTCCATATCGAAAGCAGGTGACACTGTTACTTCTTTTTAAGATATCATTATCTCCACCAATCTGCTTCATCCTTCCTCATCAAGCTTTCGGTTTTGCAGCAGCCAAAAATATGGGCGGGCCTCTTAGAGAGTTTTTGTAATGCTGATATTTCCCGTTGGCTATATGACAGCTAAACATGGACTGGTAGAAGGATGTATCGTCCAGGCTTTATTTGTAAAGAAAAATTTAAAAAAATGATTGAAATAAGTTTGACGGATGGCGCTGCTCATTTAAAAGAACAGCTCTATCCGTGATAGACGAATACATTCCAAAACGTCAAGTTGGTAGTAAAGGGTCCGCCAAATAACTTTTTTTTTTTTTTTGAAAATGCTATAAAAAAAAACTGCTGAATATTTTCTCAAATTTCTTTTTTTATTTGAAAGTACAATCCTTCCGGTTAATAATGGAAAATTATTTCATTCAAATGGCTGCCTCGGCTGGCCATGCAGTAGCCTACACGATCGGTCCAATTTTTAAGCACATTATCGATTGTGTGCAGCTGTATTTCACCAATGGCTTCACGAATATTGTCCTTTAAAGCGTCAAATGTCTCTGGCTTGTCGACGTAACACTTATCTTTCAGGGCACCCCATAAATAATAGTCCAACGGTGTCAAATCGCAGCTCCGAGATGGCCAAACGACATCAGCTCTGCGGCTGATAATGCGATCTTCAAAAACAGGGCGCAAAACATCGAGTGTAGCTTCGGCTGTGTGGCACGTAGCGTCGTCCTATTGAAACCAAATGTTGCCAATATCCTCCTCTTCAATTTTTGTGAACAAAAATTCGTTCAACATGGCCCGATAACGATCGCCATTGACTGTAACGGCCACTCCTTGCTCATTTTCGAAGAAAAATGGCCCAATTATGCCTCTGGACCGAAATCCGCACCAAACAGTGACTCGTTTTGGGTGCATCGGCTTTTCAATGTATGCGTGCGGGTTATTGTGCCCCAAATGCGACAATTTTGCTTGTTTACATATCCGCCAAGATCAAAATGAGCTTCAGCTGAAAAGATGATTTTTTTGGCAAAATCGGCATCTTCTGTAAGTCGATCGCAGGCCCACTTAGCGAAGCGAAAACGCATTTGATGGTCAGTTAGCTTCAACTCCTGAACCAATTGGTCTTTGTGCAAAATTCCTCTCAATGATGTCTCCGAAATGTTCAATTGTTGAGAACGACGGAGAATTGCTGATGATGGAGGTTGCCAGTTTCTTTCACTTTTTTCACAAGATAACGAACATACGGAGCTGACGGTGCTTCTCTTCTTCCAAAATCCGTACGCAATTTTCGCACACATTCTGCAACATTACCATGATTTTCAAAATAATGTCGCAATATTTCCCAGCGTTGTTCAAGCGTATACAGAACCATATTCGTTCAGCGGAAGGATAAAACTAATTATCTGTCAAATCAGACATGCGCTAAGTTTTATCATTCACGAAATAAGCACTAGTTGAAAAAAAACGTTAGATGGCGGACCCTTTATTTTATAAATAAGAAAATCCTTATTGGTCAGATCCTTTCAAATCATCTGCACATTGACGCAATGCCTTCTTGTGGACCCAAAACTGTTTTGGAAGCTCATCAACCGAAAGGAATCAGATAGCCTTGAAGCTATCTGACTTGAATAACTTGAGTAAAAAGCCTGCTGAATTATGAGGCATATTTTCAGTTGAGTGTCTTTCTAAACTTTGGTTTACAAATGGTGTTGTAAGCAAAAAAAAACATCGGATGTACTTGACAAATAAATCCAAGTGACCGCCAAGTCGAGCGCGAAGCAAAAACTGCCGATCCATCCTTTGCTGGAACCATTTCGCCGCATTTTTAGGCCCCTATATGAGAACCTCTGGATAAGACCAGAACGCAGTCATCCACATACTTTAAATCCGAAATTTCAAGTCTGTAGATCATTAAGTTCCGAAGTTAAGCGAAAGCAAAGTTTCGCATTTATGAAACTAAACTTACTCATGATTATCAGAACAGAACTAGTACTTTCCATAAACTCAGAGAGCTGAAATTTTGGTACAGAGTTAGGGTTTAATGGCCACATAAAGGGAAAACTATATTAACTAGGATAATCAAAGATCTGGAGTACCTGGTGACCCTGATTGGAAAACACAAGAGCCCAACCAAACTGTTAGAGATCGACATACCGCATTTGGAAAAAATATTCAACTTGATGGGCCGCTTCGTCTGAAGTATCTGATGAAGAACCCTCAGCTGGTCTCAGCTGTATTAGAGATATGGTTATGCCCGCTTCTACTAAAGAAATAGGCGAACGAGGGTCGATATTCGTTGAACAAAAAGTGAGGTGGGACCCGGAAAACTAAACAAAGCCTAAACAATTGGTATTTGCTTCATGAATTATTGCCTATTAAGTCAAAATTTGAGATCATACTCCACAAGAGCCAAGGTCTCATGGACATTGTCAACTCCAAATTGCCAAGTCATGGAGCACCTGATTTTGTACCCTTGTGTACCCTTCAACGGCCAAGTCACACAACTTTAACAATAATAAAAAAGAAATCGCAGTAAGGAACCTTAGACTTGGCACGACTTTGTCTAGATTTCATTAATTTTTAGAGATAAACAAGCAGCTCCATCGAGACTTGGCTAGTTTTTTACAGAATGTTTTTGGTGGGATTTATTTTACAAAAAATGTCATAGAAGAAGGTTATAAAATCGGCTCCGTCCACAGTGACTACGGAACTCCTTTTGATATTTATTTTTTTTTAATAAGTTTTCTTGATTTTCCCATGAATTGTGTTGGCCAAATCTGCTCGCACAAGTATTTTAACGGGCGAACTTATCAAGTCTGGTACAGTAGATGAACCTCTGAAACAATAAACACTTCCTCAGGTGTGCCTTAAGATTACCACTGGAGTCATTCTTCTTAGCTTAAAAGTTTTGTAGAAAATATATAAAAGAAGTTGGGTCAAGTATGTCCCCGAAATGGAAGGGTTTTTTTGCAAGCAACAACATTAAGGATATACATTAAAACCCTCATTCCTACTTGTATACTTAGAATGACATTATTACTTGCCAAAGCGTGCCTTGCAAGTCATTCTTCTAATTTAGTTCTCTTCTGTGTACCTATAAAAAAAACAGATGAAAGCTTGCCCGATGACTTGACTATCGACTCTATCTAACCGATTCTATGTCTTGCAGCAACTACCGAGGTAAACCACTATTCGATGTCGCCTACAAGATCCTTTCCAGCGTACGTGCGTGGGAACTTACAAAACTCTTTTGATCCAAACAAATCGGACAATGCCAGTATGGTGTCCGGCCGGACCAAAAACCAAAGGCCAAATTTTCAGACTGCGCCTTGAAAAGACCAACGAGTTTGAGGTCGATACTCAACATATATTCATCGACTTCAAAGCCACATCTGACGGAAAACTCCGCTCCAAGTTCTACAACGCGAAAGTTGAATTTTTGATCCCGAGAAAGCTGATCCGGTTGTGTTCGCTCGAAATACACTATGTCCCGTGCAGTTTGGACACATTTTTTTGATACGCAGACGTAAATCGACTTCCAGCGTGCCGTAGTTGAAGCATTCACGGCGATTGAAGAATAGACAAAACGGATTGAACTAATGAGGATGGGACAAAATATATGCTGTCAATCAGAAATAGATCTGTCGAAAATCATCTCGGGCAAAACAAAATGATTGATATCTCCAAGTTTGATGTATTGAAGAATTCATATCTACCTTGGCGCTAATACATCCGTCACAAACGACACCAGAGTGGAGATCCGAGACAGAATAAATCTAGGCAATCGTCGCTACTTCGGCTTACCAAAACAAGTGGCATCTAAACTCCTAACACGAAGAACAAAATACTGCTTTAAAAGACACTGCTTTTGCCACTCCTACCTTATGGAACCGAATGTTGAGCGACAATTGAATCACCTACACAAATATTGTAGATATATGATCCTATTTGCCAATAGGGAACGCCTAAACGTGAACTCTACGACCTGTAAAAAAAATGTGGATATAGTTCGGAAGACAAAGATACGTCGACTACACTGACTCGGCTTCATCCAGGGAATGGACAATAACCCTCAAGGTAGGAGAGTCTTGGACTCCAAGTCATCAGGTTTAAGAAGAACGAGAAAATTTAACCTCCGGCTCAAGGGTCAAGCAAAGCTTGATCTAATCAACTGGAAGCAGCATGCTAATGAACGTCAAGGCTTGAAGGCATCTCTAACTCAGGCTCTGATCCTTCCAGGGTTGTTGATGAGTTATTCTTCTCGCAAGATTCCTTAACACTAGCAAAAGTTGGGAACGTAAAAAAATTGAATTGTTATGTCTGGAATTTGAGCCTGAACCGATAGTCCGACGCATTCAAAACAAAGACCTCGATTTATACCACAAAACCTGTCAATCTCTAGCTCCTAGAGGCTGCGTCATAGGCACGATATAAGCCTTTATCGTTAAAACCTTTAGCCAAGAACGTACTTTCTGAACGTACTATCCATCTGTCACGTAGAGGCACGACCCCGACTCGCTCTCGGCGTTTTTTTTTCGCTTTAAAATATGAACATATCTCTAAGGTTTTTCCTTAAGTGATTCCGGTGTGTCCCAAACTCAATCTGCCGAAACGATCTTTCCAGACGTTTTGTACAAATTACATGATTACAGATTAAGTCATATTTTTTACATGGTCAACGGTCTGGCAAATAATTAATAACTTAATTGATATTCAGCGCAAACGTCTTTATTTGATTCTGAACACGATTCCCCAACAAGACACACCGGGGAACTACTCAAACGTTTCTAGATACCGATCAATGGAAAATTACTTTCCTCCCATTTGATTTAGTTAGACTGTCGCGTCTAGTCTTAAATAGATTTTTGAAATAAAAACATGAAAAAAGAACAAGTTTTTTTTGGTTAATCGAATTAGCATCAACAAAGCCAGTCTCGAAATTACGGATTATTTAAAATGCAAGAATTTGATCGAAATCCAATTTTTTAATGGGTTCCAGATTTCAGAAGATACAAAAAAAAAAAATTAAAGTGTGATCAGATAATTTATGAAATTCATCCCGCATATTAAATTTATATTTAATTATGTGCTGTTCAGGCGAAATATTAGCATGTCTGCCAAAAACAAATAAATATTAAATTGATAGCGCCCACCACAAAGCTTATTTATTATATAACAATAAATGACGTCAAGAGTGAACAGGAAAACCCCGCCGGATTTATTGTGCAATATTGTCACTAATTATCTTCTAATGTGTTAAAAATGCTTAACTCAATTTCCAGACAATTGATTCCGACAGATATTTGCATTGGGAATTTATGACACGTCTTTTTTGATAGCAATTTAATTATATTTTTTATGCATGTCCTTGGTGGAATTTGATTAGCCTATTTGGAAGTTAATCTCAAGCTCCTTATAACCACGTCATAGGAGCAGGTTCTTAGAACTTGTCTTTTCCGGTTATTTTGTTATTATCTTCAAAAACTGAAAACAGTGGGCGGCGTAATATGGAAGCTGAATGATTGGTCATAAAATTGATTAATGGATCATTATATCCATTAGGATATGTAGCTGTCCACTCTTTATGGACACCATAAGACAGTCTTATTAAGCAACAAGTGAAACTTAGGCTCATTGAGATTAAATACCCGAAAAGGTACAATTTGATATTGAATCATTTGCATTCGCTAAATTCCAATCTTTCTGGCAATTCACGGATACCCGTTCTGAAAAATTCGACCGGTTTGGCCGCAATCCACGAATCGATCCATTTTTTGACATCATCGAAATGACGGAAGTACTGGTCAGCCAAGCCATGTTGCATCGATCGGAAGAGATAGTAATCGGATGGCGCAAGGTCTGGACTATACGGCGGGTGTTGTAGGAAATCCCATTTGAGCGTTTCAAGGTAAGTTTTGACGACATTTGCAACGTGTGGCCGAGCATTGTCGTGTCTTGCGACTGTTTCCGGCCGTTTTTCCTTCAGTGCTCGCCTCAAACGCATCAATCGTCGTCGGTACACCTCGCCTGTGATTGTTTCATTCGGTTTTAGCAGCTCATAATACCCAACACCCTTCTGGTCCCACCAAATGAACAGCATAATCTTCAGGCCATGAATATTCTGAACGGTCGTCGATGTTGAGGCATGTCCGGGGTATCCATACGTTGTCCATCACCAGTGACGATTCGATGCAAAAAAGACTTCTTTTTGTGGCGTTCAAGCAGCATTTCGGACATGCAAAATCGGCGTTCGACGTCTCGTGGCTTCAATTCATACGGCACCCAATGTATTACCTTTCGGATCATTCCCATTGCTTTCAAATGATCGGAAATGGTTTGCTGAGTGACGCCAAGTGATTTTGCAAGTTCTTCTTACGTTTGTGGCGGATCTTGATCGAGCAATGCCTCCAATTCATGGTCTTCAAACTTCTTCACCTGGCCGGGGCGTTCTTTGTCTTCGGTGTCGAAATCACCATCTTTGAACCGCTTAAACCACCGCTGACACATTCTAACGTCTATAGTATAGTCCGGGAAAGCTTCGGTAAGCAATTGATGCGCTTCGGTTGCTTTTTTCTTTAAATGAAAGAAGCATATTAAAACTTCCCGCAAATGTTGTTTTAATGGCACGAATGTAGACATTTTACGGCTTTACAAAAACTTTTGTGTTTTAACTAATGACCAATAACCTAGACTGAAATAATTAGACAATGACATGAAGTTTCTGATGTGACAGCTGTCATGGTCAAAATTCACCTCAGAGTAATAGATATGAAATTGTCTGCAATAACGACATTTTCAACCGGTATTATTAATTGCGATAAAAAAAAGTCATCGAGTTGCTCATGTTAATCTTGGAAAATTTTTAAATCGAAAAATGGAAAATCACTTGAAAACTGCTTAAAAATTTGTTTGCATATTTCAAAACATTTTATTTAAAACTATCTTTCATTTACTATAATTGCATTTAATGATTCGTCCACAGCAATCTGGATATGCTGCAGTTGGACTTGAAGGGCCTTCATCTATGCATCCCTCCGCAAGTGATGGCAATGGACATCTGAAAAGATGAAATGCTTTTTATTTGACTTCCGCATCTAACCACGAGTTGTTTACCCAAGATATTGCGTCGAGCCATCTTCAATACATTCCAATAGGGCGCAATCAGCATCAGGATGCTTAATCCTTTGTCCGGCCGAAAGGATTTGATTGTTCACGGTACATTTTGCCGCCAACGAGGCCGCAATGCACACTGCCAACAGAAGAAAAATGCAAACGAACGATCTCATCTCTAGAAAAGATTTACACTTAATGCTTAGGTATGCGAGGCAAGATCGCCTCTTTAAAAGGAAAATTTGCGAGCAAATAGTAATTATACATTATTTAAACAAGTACCTTGGGAAAATAACGTCATTGGGTGGATCTCTGATATAAAGTCAACACGTCAATCTTGAAGCGTGTAATTTTTCAAATTGAAAAAAACAAAATCTCGAGGCACAATTCATCTTAATCAATTTTTATTTAATTCTGAAGTCACTATTCAGACCTTGAATTAAGCTACTTTGTTCTTATTCTTGTTTTGAAATGCAATCTAGGTAGTTCCAATTCATTTCGAGTAGCCTTGTTTTCAGCGTTAAAAAGGAACAAGGCAGTCATGACATTTAGGCAAAAATCTTGCAATGAACGATTTTCGGTCATTCCAAGGAACATTTGGATAGTTGAAGCTTTCTAGAATCTGGAAATTGCTTGATCCTTAAACTGAAGGCTCGAAGGACTTTTCGTGAAGCTTTTGTATATCCGCTCAATTCCGCTGAGCCATTGTAGATCCACATCCTCGTTTGCACCTTTAGCTCTAAGAGTTCTTGGATGTCACAAACAGGACCATTTATTGGATGGAACCGGTTCTGCTGTCATGGTTATTGTCCAGGCTTCGACTCCATGTAGAACATCTGATTGAGTGATTTGTGGAGCATGATTTTGGTCCTTCGAGCTAGTAGCATCGATTGCGTAGGATGAGTCTTCGCAAAATTCACCTAAACACCTTTACTACCATAATAAAGGGTTTTTCAACAGGGACGCTACAAAAGAAGAGCGACAGGGACAGCAAACGACGCCATATTTCTTGCCGCCCTTTTGACATTTCTCTTCAGTAAAGTTTGCCATTTCATGATGGAAAGATATACGAGCCAACAACGCGTCGATATTATTAAAATTAACTACCGAAATTCGGAGTCAGTGGCCTCAACGTTGAGAGCGCTACGTCCAATTTATGGTCGTCATAATCGTCCTAGCAGATCAAAAATTGAGCGCCTAGTGGAAAAATTTGAATTCACAGGCACAGTACAAAATGTTCCCGTGCCAGTGAGACAAAGAAGTGCCCGTAGTGTCGAGAATATTGCTACCGCTGAGGATTCAGTTGCAGAAAGCCCAAATGTGTCTCTCACACGTTCTCAAGCGTTGGGCATCTCTGTGACGTCGTTGTGGCCCCAATTGGATGATATGGACTTGGAGGACATGTGGTTCCAACAGGATGGCGCCACAAGCCACACAGCGAATGTCACAATAAATTTATTGGAAACCAAGTTTGGAGAACGTGTTATCTCACGAAATGGTCCAGTCGCTTGGCCGCCTCGGTCGTGCGATTTGACGCCGTTAGACTATTTCCTGTGGGGCTACGTCAAGTCTATGGTCTATGCCAACAAGCCAGCGACGATTGATGAACTTTGTACGAATAACGAACGTGAAATTGCAGCAGTATCGGTCGATTTATGCTTGAAAACTGTCGAAAATTGGGTTCAGCGTCTGGACTTCTGCAAGCGTGCCCGTGGTGGCCATGCAAAAGAAATCGAAATCCATACATAATGACATCAAACGTACTTTCACAGGAATAATGAATTTCATTGATATCCAAAACCGTTTTTGTTTTATTCAAAAAAAACTTTTGTAGCGCTCTTATTGAAAAACCCTTTATTATAGCCGTCTCTCGTGACATTTGTCCCAGCTGGTGTTCGATGGATCGGTTTCTTGTCTATAATGTGTATTTTGTTTAATCCTCATTTTTTTCGAAGATAACCTTTTCTGTCCTCTTTTCAATCAAACAGATATTGCCTTCCTTGTTTTGCATGCCTTGATCACTTCTGAGAATTATATCTGAAGGTCGAATAAATAAGTGATACCTTTGCGCCTTGTAATTAGATTGAGAAACGCACTGCTTCGTTATGATGAGCAAACGCCCATGCCTAGCCTTAGTCTAAGTAACTCAAAAGCTAGTCCAACTAAGTTTCGCATAAGTTATAAGGACCTTAAGGGGGTGATGAACTTTTACGATATATTTTTCAAGATAAAGGATCCAGTTTCCCTGTAAAACTTGACGTCAGCACCTTTGCGGGTTTTTTTATTGCAGTTGACCCTCCTTACTTACCTGGACCTGGGCCACAACCAACAAGCTTCTCCAGCCAGCTCGGTCCTTGGCTAGGTGTTTCTAGTTTTACCAAGTTTGTTGAGGTCCCCTCTCACTTGTGTGTGCCACCTGAGACGCGGTCTTCCTCTACTGCGCCGTCCGTCAGGGGTGAATTCGAAGAATTCCCGGGCCGCAGCATTGGTGTCCATTCGCTTTTAATGATCGAGCCATCTTAGTGGTTGAACTTCTATCCTTTTTTGCAAAGTCGCTGTACAACCCATACAGCTCGTTGTTGAATCTTCTCCTCCACTCGTCGTCAATGCAGACGGGACACGGGCATAGACCACACGTAGAATTTTTCCTTAGAAGCTACACAAGGCTTGAATGTGTCTATGCTTCTGCACCATTAAGCAGGACCGATTTGGAGCTCCTGGGTTTTTTTCCAAGATCTGCCGTGATGTGAATATTTGGTCAATGGTTCTGAGAACACAGAAATGGACCTACCTGATGTTCACATAATACTGCAGAAAAGATCTTAATGGTAATGTTGAGACTGATACCTCTGTAGTTGGCGGAGTGAAGAAGGTCTCCTATCCGTCTCCACTCACACTCTCAGATTAACAATTTATGAAATAACTGCAACCCTTTAATATTTTTATTGGGATGACGTAGTAGAAAAGTTAAGAAGGTAAGTAATGAGAGGTAAGGATGCACATTGTTTTTGAATTTGTCCAGATTGAAACAAGTTGTGAACACACAAACAGCTTGAGAAATCAGCCCACATTCATATTGCGTGACTCCCTACTGTAAACTGATGAGGATTATTTACTACTCAGTGAAAAAGTTGAAGAGTTGGAGTCCTGTGGAGCACTGCATATAAATGCTCTTCAATTTGGGACCTTCGAACTTTGACACTTTACAGAGGCCATACTATTGAAGTTTCATCTATCAAATTGGCTGTCATTTATTCAGTCTGTCAAATCACTATGCATGGATAAAGCGTTTGCCCATTTTACGGTCTCCATAATCAACCTTCCGGGAGGAATGTCGCAATTTAATGGATAAATTTGAGTCCACTGGTTCACTTATTGGTCAACCAACACACGGCAGTCGATTTAACTCGGCCTTTCGCAGACTACAACTTGGCGAATTTTGCATCGAAATTTTGGCCTGCGGCCACGAGCTGAAGGTAAACGACCATAGACAGCGACGTGTGTTCGCTAAATGGGCTCTGGAGCTGTTGGAAATTGACGGAAATTCAGCCTGATTTATACGCCAGAATCATGGAAAATTTGACATTCCTGATCCGCGCCACACAGAGAAACATTTGAATGATATTATACTTCTTACATAATGGTAATGATAGGCCTTTCAAACGAATAAAAAATGTCGGTGATATAGAAATGAGGCGCTTGGTGAAAGACCTTTTAAAAGAAGCGATCATAAAACCAACACCATGACTTTACCAAAGTCTGCTTTCAAGCAGAATGTTGATTCAACCATATGCACGAAAATGTCAAGTCCTCATTGCAAGTCAGGCTGGCCAATAAAGAATAGCTTATTTAAGAGGTTCCGTACCACAAAAGGAAAAACGGAACTCTTATACGATCACTTCGTTGCCCGTCTGTCTGTCGCCAGCCTTTTTCTCAGCAATCAAGTTTAAAATAATACCAAAAACTAATGTCTGCCAGACTTATGACTGGAATCGAAACCTTAAGGATACAAAAATTTGAACGGAACCTTCGTTACGTGTCCGATCCGATAAAATTTAAGACTTGTTTTAGAAGAGTTCAGGAATTCTGGAACTCCAAATTTTCCTTAAATATATCTCCAGAATGTTCAACATAGGAACGCATCTGAAATTGATATGTGCCTGCGCCGAACCCAAACCAGCCCTCTAATGGAAATTTAATTTTTAAAAGTACCCGGTCTTGTTTAATCAGTGTTCAATATCGTGTATGACATCAGTTGGATACCTACTACACTATAATCAATAATATGCAAATTCCGAGTGGAAAAATGGCATAAAGTTGTTGCAACTGCTGACTCAGGGGTGGCTGCCAGGTATGGAGACTCAAAAAGTGCGCTTTTATTAAACTTTTCCAAAACTTTAACAGTTTCGGTAAAAAAAAACAAATGAGCAATACGGTTTCCTTCCGCAAAATGCCACTAAAAGGAAGGCTTGTTAACGACAGTAAGATTCAATAAATCAACCAAATGAAAAAGCTACAGAAGTGTGTTTAAGAGTATTGCACAGTTAATTTAGAGAGAGGGGCGCTATCTCTGACTGGGCGCTCATAACCCGAGCTCCGTCACTGGACACTAATTGCAGCACGATCAATTATTTACATTGGAGTATAATTAAAAACTATTTGCTTACGATTTTCTACTTTAGGAGTTGATCATTTCTCAAGCTTAAACATTGAGTGTAAATCTTTACTAGAGATGAGATCGTTTGCTTTTGTCATTCTCCTCTTGGCCATATGCACTGTCAATTCGCTGGCAACAAAGTGTACGGTGAGTAGTAATAACCTCTCGGTGGGGCAAACAATTAAACATCCTGATGAGGAATGTGCACAGCTAAAATGTCTTGAGGATGGCTCTACGAAATACCTTGGGTAAATATGATAATAATGATGTACAAGTCTTATAATCAAAACCGTAATGTTTTCTTTTTTTAGATGTCCAATACCATCGCTCGCCGAGGGATGCAAAGACGAAGGAATTGAAGACCCAAGCTTACCATACCCCGACTGTTGCCGACGGATTATTACGTGCCTATAAACCGATCAAAGGAAACTCACTTCTGTTTTGAAATCTTTCGAACAATGAAATATATGAAATATGACTAGTTTAAAAAAAAAGTGTTTAAAAACCATCTTTGAATCCACTTAAATCTTCTGAAAAGTGGGCTCTGGTAGCTCATAAAAATATCAGGGAACATTGCCCTGAGAGGATTGGTCATGAAAATCTTTGCAGACACAAAGGCGACCGGCAGTGTGCGCTTTTTCTAGATTCTTACTCATCACTTCCCATTTTTGGCAGGTAATCTAAAACTACAGCATTGAACGGTTTTGTTCATTAAATTCTGTGCATCTGTGTCTTTCTTACTAACTTGTAAGACCAAAGAACCTTGGAGGAACTGAGCCTGAGTTTAAAATAATTTTTAAACTCAGGCTCAGTTTTTATTCTTATCTTATTCATTCGAAGGATTTCTATAGAGCTCATGGTTGTACCTCCATTCAGCCTCATTGGGAGCAGGATCGTATATTTCCCAAAGATCCCGTAAATCTTTTTGTACTGTCTTCTTATCTTCAAAGATTCGGATCCTTATATAAGTTTTTTGAAAAATAATATTCGTTCTTGTCGTTGCGAAATCCGATCATAATTGCCTACGTTGAGTCTTGATCGGATCTTTACCAAGGTGTCTGTAAAGTTGATATTTGTTCCGAGATAGATAAATTTTTACTGTCCCATTGTGATTTCTTTCGATTATCCCAGTTGGTCTTCGATGGATCGATTTATTGTCCACTTGTCGGCGTAAGTTACGTTTAACCCTCAAAAAATTTGAAGACTTAGATGCTCACTGTAGGCTCAAGCTATTTCCAGTGTGTGTAATGAGGTTGAAACTGTTGATTGTTGCTTGGAACAGCTTTTTGGCATTAGGCAGTTGGACTCTGACTAAACGAAAAAGTTTCGGACCTAGAGAAGGTCTACTCTATGTCAGTCTTTGTCTTAGTTACCCAACTTCGGTCTCGTACGGCACAGTTGACACGCAGAATTGAACCTACTCGAGTAGAACTAAATGTCATTATTATGTTCTCACAACGTTTAAACTGTTCTACCACAATGGTCCATTCACAGAAGCCCTTGACAGTAAAATTGTTATGATTTTTGATAGATAGTCCACCTCTTAATCAATTCGTTATTAAATCTGGTTGGCTTCGGCACTCTGGACAAACAACACCCGAAGGAAGGTGTCCTTGATATTGACAGTCATCCTGCCAACATTTTAAACTTATTCCTTACCTCTCACCGTACAAGTGTACCGTAACGAACTATAACCAGCAAACAATTGGTTCTGGAAGACTGCGTTTCCATTTTAGCAGAACTTTCCTTGACATTGCTACATCTAAATTATTTCATCTGTTGTCCCTCTGTCTGCAGGATGTATATGGAACAGAAACTTTGGTCCGCAGAGGTTCTATATTCCTTCGAGGTTGAGAGCTGGAACTATAACTGAGAATGAAAGAGTCAGATCATGAAACTTCTGACATTTGCATCTAGGTTCTCATATGTTGTCAGTTGAATTGCTTATAACACTTCTCGTATCTTTTCTTAAAAATATAATTTGTCTAGTTGTTTTTCTTACTGAATGCACCCATCAAAAAATCTATTACTTTTTTGCAGACATGAATTCTGAAACTATGACAGTTCCCTTCTAAAGTTTGTCAGAATTTGTTTATCTTCAGCGAAAATATGAGAATTTTCCAATTTACTCTGTTTCTAGTCATTTGTATTATTTTCAATGCAAAATCCGACACAGCCGAAGTAAGAATTTGTCATTCCCTTGCGCCATCTAATAATTTGTCTTAGCTTCCAGAAAAGTATGTAAGATCAGTCCAGGCATCAACTCACAACAATAACTGGGCGGTTCTTGTGGATGCATCGCGTTTCTGGTTCAACTACCGTCATGTGGCCAATGTCCTTTCTATCTATCGATCGGTAAAGCGTCTCGGTATCCCCGACAGTCAGATTATCCTAATGATTGCCGATGACATGGCATGCAATCCCCGCAATCCACGTCCCGGTCATGTCTACAACAACGCTAATCAACACATCAACGTGTACGGAGATGATGTCGAAGTTGACTATCGTGGATATGAGGTCACGGTGGAGAACTTTGTCCGTCTCCTAACAGGGCGAACACAAAAAGGCACGGCGCGGTCAAAGAAACTTCTAACAGATCCGGGTAGCAATGTTCTTATATATTTAACCGGGCACGGAGGAGATGGTTTCCTTAAATTTCAAGACTCTGAGGAAATAACGAGCCAAGAATTAGCCGATGCTGTGGAACAAATGTGGCAGAAAGAAAGGTAAATTTATTCTTCTCATATGAGTTCCCCACCTGCAAAACGAACTTCTTTCTAGGTACAATGAACTTTTATTCATGGTCGACACTTGCCAGGCAGCTTCCCTCTATGAAAAGTTCCAATCGCCTAATGTCCTTGCTATTGCCAGTAGTTTAGTCGGCGAGGATTCTCTGTCGGTAAGACGAAGCTCATTTTCGTTGTTTGAGGGTGTTGTCTTATGACTTGTACTTTCAGCATCATGTGGATCCATCGATTGGCGTATACATGATCGATCGATACACCTTCTACGCGCTGGAGTTCCTGGAAAAGGTTCAGCCTTACAGCAATAAGACCATGGGAGAGTTCGTAAGCGCTTTTGAACTGTTTTTTTTTAGACTGAACCAAATTAATTGAAAATGTTTAGCTTCAAGTATGTCCCAAGAGAGTGTGCATTTCGACTGTGAGTGTGCGAAAGGATCTTTACAATCGGGATCCGAACAGAGTTCCAATCACCGATTTCTTTGGCTCAATCCGACCGACTGAGATCTCTACAGGAAGGATAAACATCACCTTAGCGGATGAAGAGTAAGAAAACCTTGAAAGTTTTTGAAACCCAAGCAATGATTTAATTATTTCGTGTTTTTTCTTGCAGAGATTTCTTCGAGCACCCAGTGGAGAGTGTTTCAGGTGCAAAAGCAATGAAATACGAATTTGAACAGCAATTCCCATCACAATTGTTCAAATAGACTTCGTTAATCCAAAGATTTAAATCAAATTTACGATGAAAATAAAAGTTTTTCTTTCCAAAGAGTCTACATCATGCATTACAGCCTTTATTTCAGTTTTTCTTAGCAGCGGATTTGCTCACGCTTGTTTAAGTAACAGTCAGCAAACAGCACAGATTAATTGATACAGCAGTGAGGCCAAATATACATTGGAAGAGGAGCCACTGCCGGCTTCTTGCAAAAGTCTTGCACTAGAAAGATGCTTAAAAGCTTTTGTCGATATCGGCCTGAAAAATGCTACACTAACGAGTTAACGACCAAGATTTTTGTCGCAGAAGTCACAACCTGTTCTGTGTCTCCTCAAGTTTAGCAGGCCAGCTCTGCTGCAGCTGATTGCGTCCTTATCTCACTCGTTTCCTCCAGGAAAAAGGTATGAAGTCTGTGTTCGCTGATCGCCTTGAGGCATAAAATTGCGATTGATCCGTTTTACATTTCTTTTCAAGTGCCTTCCGCTAGAAAATTGAGCCGTAGACTTGATTGGTTCTAAGACTTAAAGTGTACATCCAATGAAATGCTTAAGCCTTACGGCCGATCATCCGTAACACGATCAACTTAGTGACCGGAATGAAACCAAACTATTTAGCCACTCTTTTTAGTTTTAGTTCAATACCATTTAACTTTATGAGCATGAGAGTTGGTAATGACCTTTTCAAAGTCAAAAGCGAGCAAAATTCAGCTGTTCAGTTGCTTATGAACGCAGGCTCTGTGCTGGCTGCTGATAATATCTTTAGTGTTCACATTTTAGAGAGCTTATTCCAAATTTTTGAGTTCGGCAAGAGAGAATCCTTGACATTGATTGATTTTGTTAAAAGATAAGCTCTTAAGACATCCATTTCTCTATCACTATCCTGAAGTGTGTGGCGATCAATCGTTCCAATAGGAAGCTAAAGCGTTATGAGACTCGTTTTCTAAGACCACAAATTCCGAAATTTGATGCAATCAGTTCAGAAGTTTAAAAAAGAAAACAGATTTCAAAGGTTTATTACTTTAATTTATATTTTTATAGAACATACATACAAGGTTTGCCTTTTTTTAATTGAAATTGAGCCTGATGCAGTCTCTGCCTAATTTGCAACGTATTGCGGAATATTAATCAAATTGGAGACAAATTAATACTAACGGATAATTTATGAGGGTACAAAATATTCACTTCATATCTTTACATTACTTTCAAAACAAAATTCACTTGGGATTAACGTAACTACGACGACCAATGATGAACGTTCTAGCCAGTTCAGATACCAGCCCTTTCTAATGCGCTCAGTTGGTGGCCCAAGCGTTCCTCTTTAGCCTTACGCTCTGAGCTTATTTTCTTTGAGGAAGTGTAGCTGTTGAGAAATGTTTGCACATCGATTTTGCCATTGAGAAATTGCTCGACATGCTTCTCGCAATCGGTATCGGAATTCGAGGCTGCAATCTGAAGGAGTTCCTACATAAACAAAAAATTAAGATAGACAAATTACGATCTATTTTGGAGCGATACAACTTACTCTGATATGTTGTGGAGCGAATTCTTCAGATTTCTTCACATATTTCAAGTTAAGTAGATCACATTTCTCGCCAAGATTTTTTAAAGCAGTCACATCATCGTTTAATTTTTGTTTAAGTTCAGTTAAGTGTGATTCTTTTGATTCGTTTTCTCCTAATTTTTTTTTTTTTTTCATATGAAAAAAACAATTGTTTTTTGTTGGGGGCTTTAAATTTAAAGTAATGTAAACACTTACGTGATATGTTATCAACTTGGGTGATCATCGAGTCAAGTTCCTCGTTGAGATGTTGGACAACGGACATTTCTTCGATAAAGTCATCGAAAAACTCTGGATCCGTGTCTAGTTTCTTGAGCTCGTCCAATGACATTGTGGATAGATTCGGAAGATCGAAGTCACTGTTTGAAGGTGTGATCGAGCTATCTAGTGGCGAACCACCTTTGCTGCTAGTTGCAGTTGCATTTGGGCTAGCATCTTTAGCCGACAATATGGGTGGAGGGAATCGCTCGAACTCGCGAATGATTGCCTGAACTACTCGCCCCAAATCGGAGTGTTGGGAGTACTGTGCACAGTGGAATAAATTAATGAATAAGTTATTTAAAAAAGAAAGACTTTAATAAAATATAAGCTGAACTTTTTTTAATTTCAAAATTATCACGGTGCGATCGATGCTGGACACTCGTCTGTACGTTACAAGGAACCAATATCGACTCGGATCATTAAATTTATTGGCAGCCAATTTTTAAATGAGATCTTCTCTAAGTGCAAGACAACAGAGAAAGAGATCCAACGTTGCAGAACTGGGGTCGCAAGAGAACGTCAGTTATATAACTTTGCGGATCACATATTTCAAAACAGTTTAAGTGGTTCTATGTTGCCAGCTTCAAGTCACCATTGAAAGCTTTGCCAGAAAGCGATTAGAGAAGATATAAAGGCTTTAAAAATAAATAGTGTCTTAGTTTTACGTTGCTAGTGAAATCTTGATGCTTCCTACGCTGCAAGAGGCAGGAAAATTAAGTTTTTACATTTGCAAGACTCTAAAAGTCTTCTTTTATGCGACATCAAACAGGGATATGCCTCAATAGTTCTCGCAAAACAAAGGATCGCCTTTCTTGAATATGGGGCAAAAGGAGCTGATGGTTCAATCATCGGGCATGGCTTCATCCACCCATATTTGGCATCCATCCTACCAAAGTATCGTCACCATACTTGAATAGCAAGATCTGGTGGCCTTTTTCTGCTGCAAAGGGAATCAAACCTCAAATGTGATAAGAGATAAGAGAACGAATTTCTCACTATTTTTAAAAGGATATAAAATGTTTTGGGGAAAGTGCTGTGACAAAAATTTAATAAAGCATGAATCGAAGATGCTTTCTTTTTCTGAATTTACCGGTGATGACGTGATCGATCGCAACACCGGCCTTGTTCTCTGTTTCACGACTCTTAATACTTTGTTTGCCTCTTTATATTTTGGCTTGCGTCATATCGCTGAAGCTTAACGTAAAGTAAAAGTTTATTGATTAAAAGAACACAAAATTTCACTTGAAATTTATCCTGAAAGCCAGAAACATTGCCTGAAAGTTGAGATTGTCTCGAAAGCCGCTATATCTATACTGCACCCAATTACCCATTTGACTAGACTGCAGAATGACCTTCGTCAAAAAAGCCAAATCAGGAAGCACAACTTAAGGTTAACACCGATCGCGATTTATTTTTCACTTGCTTACGTACGTTGAGCAGCCCGGGGGCATTTTCCACATCGGCGCCGTTTGAATTGACCCAATGGTGTTTCACCAATGGCGATATTATTATTTTTGGTCTTTCATTTGGGAAATTTGAACTCAATTGCACATTCAGCTGAAAAACACGTTCTCCCGACTCGAACGATATCGAGTACTCCTCATTTTCGGTCACTTCTCGAACACTGCAAAGAAAAATTTGTATTCGTTGTCACCAAAAACAGAAATGCAATCAGAGCCACACGTACTTGTCATTGAAAATTTTCAGCGTGTCGATTTGTCTTTTACGAAATTCCAAGTCATAATTATTGTACTGCCTGGGAAGCATTTCGTTACATGTCGTCAAACGAATAAAATTTATTAACTTATTTACGTTGAAAACGATCAAACGAATGCACAATGCAGACAACCGTACAAATAATTCACTGTTTTTTAGCAATTGAATTGATTTTGTGTGGTGATGTCGAAAACATGGAAAAATAAAATTACATATAAACAATTTTTGCAAATGATGGAAATGTAGTGCAAAATGTGAAGTAAACAAAAAATGGATTGTTCAAGATTTGACAGTTGTCAATTGACGTCTTTTGTTTTTTTTTTTGGCTTTTTTTTTGGTTGCTGTCACGACTGCTCATGTCTGAAGAGACATGGAAATACTTTTGGGGAAAACAACAGGAACTGTAGTTAAAGGAAAAACTCCGTTCGAGTGAATATTTATACAAGTTCTGTTCTATTTGAAAAATAGCCGATGTTTAGTTGAAATACACTACCAATCATAAGTTACCGGACGAACTGTTCTTGTTGTATTATTTTATATTTTATAAAATCACAGAGGCTGAGATAAAAAATGAATGTAAAAAAATGAATAAAAAGGGGGATCCGTTGTTCATGAATACAGATATTATATTTAATCACTGGCACATAATAGGGCAAGCGCTAGTGAACATAATTAATATGTCACTAACTCAAGGAGTATTCCCAGAGTGCTGAAAGGAGGCAACAGTGGTTCCAGTGCCTAAAATAGCTGGGACTGTTAAATGTGAAGAATATAGACCAGTAAATATCAGTCTTCGAAAAAATATTGGAAAGGATAGTGAGCAAACAGCTTACAAATTATTTGGAATCCAATGGACTTTTATCGGATGAACAATCAGGTTTTAGAAGAGATCATTCATGCGAAACTGCTTTGAATTGGCTGATTATAAAATGGAAACAAGAAATCGAAAAAGGGAAAGGAATAATTTCTGTGTTTTTAGACTTTAAACGAGCATTCGAAACAGTAGACAGGAGTATATTGATCAAAAAGTTACAAAAATATGGGATACGTGACAATGAGCTTCTTTGGTTTAAAAGCTACTTAAAGGATAGAAAACAAAGAGTAAAGTTTGGTAGTAAATTCTCAGAAAATAGAGATGTTAACTTAGTAGTAACTCAGGGGTCAGTTCTTGGAACAATACTATTCCTGTTGTACATAAATGAAATAAAAAATGTACTTAAACATAGCCGAGTGATGCTGTTTGCAGACGATACGTTGATTTATATTACGGGAAGAAACAGTGGGGAGTGTTACTTAAAATTACAAGAGGACTTAGGACGAATAGAAAATTGGCTGGCACAAAAAAATGAGATTTTCAAGCTTAAACATTCGGATCGAAGGCCGTAATATTGAAATAGTAGACCAAATAAAATACCTAGGAGTAATAATCGACAAAAAATTGAGCTTTAAATACCACTGTAAATATGTGTGTAAAAAAGTGTTCAAAAGATCGGATTTCTGAGACAAATGCGGAATAAAGTCTCGATAATCACGTTGATAAATATCTATGATATAATAGTAAAGCCACATTTTGAATATTGCTCTACCATACTACTCATGTGTCGACAGAGTGAACTTGAAGATCTACAAAAATTGCAAAACAGAGCGATGCGTATTATCCTTCGCTGCAACCGGTTCGCGCCAATAGCCTTAATGCTCGGAACACTTAAATGGATGAATATAAAGCAAAGAATAGCTCTCAACGTTATGGTATTCATACATAGAATGAAAAATAGAAGTACTCCCGCGTACCTGGCAAATGAAATTTATTTAGTGTCCGAAACACAGCCGTACTCCTTAAGGAACGCTGCAGATACACAGATAAACTTTGTAAGATCAACAGCAGTTGATCCAATAGCTTTCATTACGGATGAGGGTCCTCGGACAAGCTGAGTTTAGCTGACGCTGACATTTTTTCATTATGAACTTTGTGTTATTGAAAGTATATTTAAATACTCTGAATAAACATACAAACAAACAAACGAATTGGGTTGAGTTTTTTTAATATGCTTTCTTTCTTTTTTTATCCTTTAAGACTTATTTTCGGTTTGGGATCCTGTAAAATATTAAAATAAAAATATAAAATAAATTAGCATGGAGTCGACAGTTTTGCAACACCTTTCAATCTTCCATTAAATTATGCTTAATTGGGGGCTTGGCAAACTTGTCGTTTGAGTTCATCGAAACCAGGCCATGCTTAGCTAGTTAGTTTGTCTTCAAGAACTGATAATTTTTTTTTATAGAATCGTACATTGATTTTGTATATTGCGGTTCTTCTTAGCCTCGGGAAGACTTCTTTTAAGTATGGACTAAACACGCGCCACGAAGAACAGACCCTCGAATAGTTTTCTAACTTTTTTATTCTCTTGCTAGTATCAAAATATGCGGCGAAAATTGGCCAAAAAAGGAACTTACACCATATGTCATACCTGAATATAACTCGAATTTCCTTTGAAGCAAATTGTTGAAATCCTTTTCGGTTTATTACATTAGCAAATGATGGATTTGTCAGTTCATGACACTTGCTTATTGTTTCCATTGACAAATACTGAGTTTTCTCTTAAATAAACACTAATTTTCTCGATCTAAATTCTCTCCTTTGTTACGACGATCTAAAATTTGAGAATCCAAATGGATAATTCCATAATTTTGACTCACATACAAATATTCGAGTTCGTTGTGCTCAACAAAACTCTTCAACCCATATATGTATACAAAATATAGGTTGTCATTTTCACGGTTATAGTAACATTAACTGAACATTCCTCAGTTTTATAAGCGAATAAGTGCTCTTTATATATCTGCGACAAGCAATTTGTTTTTTGAATAAACAAAATTTAAACAATTTTGGATGAACTCACACACACCCTGTGTTTAAATTCCAAAAATAAACACCTCGTGTGGGAGAACATTTAACCATTTGACGTGAAACCACTGCCGGTAGCTTTGTTCTTAGCAAGAATGACGTAAAAACGTCAAAAACAAAAACTTAAGGTGGGACAACACTCAGCTTTTGGCTTTTTGTGTATTGGGCTACAATTCTTTGTTGTTGTTCTAAAAATTGTATTTGTTGATCAATCTTATAATACTAATTGTTAAATGTCAACACCAAACAATGAGCTTGGTTATAAGTGATGTAAGGGAAGAAGAATGCATTGGTGCCGAGGATGCGTTCCTTGCGAACAAGCCACACGATGGAGACTACATTAAGTGCGGGGAATTATTTGTGTTGTTTCATCCATTTGACTATGTTTTTCTATGCTTCATTTGCAAAAATCATGTTAAATTCGAAACACTAAATGATTTACTGATACATGTGAGAGAAGGGCATGGCAGGAGTTATAAGCAGGACCAGCCGGTTGGTCAGTCTAATGTAATTCCTATTAAAGTTCTAGATAAGGTCGTTTTACTTTTTGACTAAAACAGACGAAAGATAATATAGCTTTTTTTAAGGACTCCGATGGCGATGAGTTTAATAGGAATTGTGGCGCGGGAATACCGGAATCGTCTTCTGAGAATAATCAGGTATACATATAATTTATGTAGTTTGTTATCCTAAGGCTTTTGCCGACGCAATAAGTGCTACTTTTATTTGGAAAAAAAGAGATGTGATACTTTCTCGTTTAGTCTCTTTTGGCGCTCTAAACAAAGTTAACTATATGAAAAACTTTCCTCCTGTAATTAATTACACATAAATGATTTATACAGCTTTGGAAATGAATATTGTGTCTCATACTGCAATTTGCATTACTGAAATACACACCGCCATAAATAGTAAAAGAATAGATATGGGTGGCGACTCAGGAACATATATAGTTATGTTCAAAATAGCAGTTCTTTAACGCTCTTTCTTTAGTATAGAATGCTAATTTGAGATGCCGCTCTGGTAACGAAGTTGATTCTTATATCCGCGTTCCTCAATGCATATGGCTGACCCAGATAGATAATTAGGTGTGATTTTATATTTCATTTTGAAGACAAAGACCAGAAAAAGCAACTTGATTCCACACAGGAACAGTATCACAGCACAGTATTCGAAGTGCGGTCAAACAATTACAGTGTAGATATGAATTAAAAACGCGGTGGACACTTTACTTCTTAGCCGTTTCATGAAGCATCTTTTTTCCAACCTTTTTACACACAAAATCCACATGCTTACTAAACTTTAAACCGTTATCCTACAACTCCATAGACTACACTTTCCATTATTAACTGAATGTGAGAGGAAGAAATGCGAACGGTCATGCTTTTTATTTGCTAACATTGAGCTTCAGTTTATTCTGGATCAGTCAGCACTCGATTGGTTCCCGATATGTATAGCAAGGTATTGTCCGCGAATAACATCACCTGACTCTATATAACAGCGTATTTCATTTCATTTATGTTCCGCAGGGAGTGTAGCGTTCAAATCACCGACGCTTGTGGCACACCCAAAAAGTTTTCTTATGATGTCGGGTACTGATTATTTTCTTATTTTCATCCTCTTCTTTCTTGCTGTTAGATATGAATATCTATCTATCTTTGGAAATTCTATATTGTTTCCAACACCTGAATCCAGAATGTTTTTCGTTTCGTTACCCATTATTCTCCATCTACTGCTTGTTGACTACTCTCTCAAAAATCTTTTCTAACATGGGAGTTGGCATATTTATTGGCCTAAACTCCTCGCAAGTTATTGTGCCCGAAACCTTAGGTACAGATACAACCACTGCCTTATGCCAGGAACATGGGGCCGGAAACGCAAAACATCCGACGGCATCTTCCAGGGTCATACAGAATAACCTTTTGCTAGCTACCATTCGTAGAAGGCTCCTTACAAAGAAACATCTATAAGCTCCTATCAAATAGTCGAAATGGCGCAATAGGACGGACCAAAATAAAATTGTCGTATTTGGTGGAACTGGTTCCCGACAATATCTTATTTGTCCGCCCATCATAGAGTATTTGCCTCATGACACGTTAAAAACCTTGTTCCAGCACACATCAGTAAAAAAACAAACGACTGGTTGCGGGTCAAAGGTTGTAGAGTTAATCCCACAGTCTCCCAACCTTAATCCAATAGAAAACTTATGGTTTTGCTGAAGTTAAACCAGCAAATAATCAGCAGCTTTTGAGGTATGTTCAATAAGCAGTGTTGAAAAATAAAGGATTTACAACAAAATACTGAATTTCTCACATTTAAACAATCTTAGGTAAAATATTTAATGTTTTTTATGAGCGCTCCTATTATTTTGAACAATAAGACTAGTGCCTCTAAGTACATCTTATATGTTATGTTACTTTATTTTTTATTTAACGCCTACATTTTTTTGGACTAAATATTGAAAAATAAAATTAAGTCTATTTTCGGGAAAAAGAAAAGAGCCCTTTTGCCATAGTGTAAGATACTGCTCCTTTTATTTTTAAACGGCTGCATATTCAGCTTTGGCCATATGCATTACGCAGCATTTTCTTTTTGTCTTGGCTGCCAAATCATTTCTCGGAATGAATTAGTTTGGGCAAGATTTGTCCAATATGCTGTGGTCAGATGAATCTAACTTCAAGGCACATTTTATATTAAATTTTAAATAATTCTCTAGTAGTTCTCTCTCTAATAGTTCTCTAGACGAACTTCAACTTCCAAATATCAAATTTTAGCAAGATAATGGTTTAAGGTGAATAGTAAAGTCCTACTTGAATGGCCTGCGCTGCCCCGAATCAAAGAACATATATAGGGTATTCTTTAGCTTGGGATTCAAGAACAGTCAATTCAGTCAGAAGAAACACTCAAGAAAGAAAAGAAATTTCTACTGAACAGTCTCGCAAGCTAGTTAGCACTATGCCCAAAAGAATCGCCGCAGTCATATACGCCAATAAAACACTTTATTTAGCATATCTGGTTCCTTTCAGTTCATCAAACTTCTTCTGTTTTTTGAACATGTAACAAACATTTAACGGTGCCTAATAAATATGGCCAAGACTGTTGATTGTTGCGATGAAAACGTTGTGGGCGACTGAGCAAGTGGTTTCTTCACTGGATTGCTGTTAATAAAAAGGCTTGGCATCGCTTCTTATGACTTCTGTTGGCACTGTGAACCCATAATCTAATCCTTCACATTTCTGACGAAAAAAATCGTTTAACGATCTCTTACTTTCTGTTCTTTTTTTTAATTTTTCAGAATTCACACGAAGCAGAAATTCTCACACCGAAAATCGAACTGCGTTTAGGCATTTCAGCATCCGACGAAGAACACTCATCTGACGATGTCCATTGCTCAAATCAACCATGTTCGAATACCTCAGAAGGAAATATTCTTCAATCAGACTCGCCCTTTAATCGGCAATGTATAGTTGAACTTATTGACGTGTATCGAAAGTGCCTTGGTATCTGGCATACCAAAACCGAATGCGATACGCCACATGATGTAAAAGCTGCTGCCTATGCCTTTTTATATGAGAGATTTTCTGCGCACTACCCAAGTTGTACGAAGAATGAATTCCTCGATTTATTAATAAGCATGAAAAATCGTTTCTTCGCAAAGATAACAGAAAATGTCCAAGGAGAAGAAGACATCAAATCAGAAGATTGGTATTTAAGCCATGTAAATTTTTTTCTACAAACAGATTTTGAAGAGTTATCCGATCAGGTATTCCAAAGTATAAAAACTTTAAAATAAATGTTATTAATATTTCCTCATGCTTAGGACTTCAAAGACTTTAACTGCCCAAGTTGTGAATATAAAGCAGATGGGCTTGCCCGTTCAGAAACCTTGTGGAACCATATAATTGCAGATCATTTGAAACCTCTAAAAGAGGAAAAAATAACAGAACCAACTGCAGAGGAACAAAATACCAAAAGTCAGGTTGTAATAAGTTAATTAAAAAGTTAAAACAAATTAATTCGTTTTTTAAATTTCCCAACAGAAAATAATACCAACGAAATGGCCCGATGAGCACATCTTGGAATTTATCGAAATGTACCAAAAGTATGAATGCCTTTGGAATCGCAAGTCAAAAGACTTCTACAATCCTACCATCAAAGCAAAGGGCTATGCGGACTTCGTAGAGGAATTTAACAAGGTGCATCCGAACGTTTTGGAAAATGAGGAAACAGTAAACCACGTTGTCAACCGTTTACGTCTTTATTTTTTTCGTGTGGAAAAGGACCTGAAATCAATGCAAAACAATGGAACTGCACCATGTGACCGTGTCTTGAAAAGATTCAAAATCTACGAAAAGTTTTCATTTCTCAAGGAAGCAGCTTTGCCAAGAAAAAACCAAAACATTATAGACTACATTTGTGATTTATGCGGGCAAGTGTGCGACTCACGAAAGAAGTTTATATCTCATGCGGCAAACAAGCATCCCGATGCGAAATATGAATGCGACAGGTGTCCTCTTGTCTTCAAGTCTCAGTTAAACAGCAAGATTCATCGCATTTCGCATAGTAAATCTGACGCCGAGCCATATACCTGTTCAGTTTGCGATGAAGCTTGCACAAACTCTGATAGTTTCCAAGCGCATGTAAAGGCACATTTGTTGTCGAATGTAACCGAGTACATTTGCGAGTACTGTGGCGCAAAATTTACCTCGCAAGCCAATTTCATCAGCCACATAAAACGTCATACCGGTACGAAGAAGCACGTCTGTAAATTTTGCAAAAAGGGCTTTGTGACCTCGACTGACCTGAGAGGTCATATTGTAGTGCACAATGACACATATCCGTTTGTTTGCCAAGTTTGTGGCCAAAAATTCAAGTTCGGCCGGATGTTGAGGACTCATAGATTGCTCCATGGCGAGCCAAAGTTCAAATGCGATCATTGTGATGAGAATTTCTTTTTGAAAAAACAATTATTTGCACACCAGAAGAAAGAAGGGCATGGAGCTGAGAAATTCTACTGCAACGAGTGCGGTAGCGTCTATTCAAATAACGGAACGATGCGTAAACATATGATGAGAGTGCATAAACAACCATCAAAACAGCGCCGTTTGGCTATAGACTGAGCCTTAGAAAGGCATTTACAAACGCAACTTGAATAAGTTAAAAAGGGAAGTTTTTAGGTTTTATAAATTTGAAGAATAAAATCTCAAGAATTTAACACCGACTGTTTGATTGTTTTCAGTTGCTTCAGCTGATTTAGATGTCGTATAAGGAAGGCAGTTATGGCTTTCTTGCTCGAGGTGGTGCTCCTCGATTACCGATGGGTGGTTGATTATGCAAAGAAAAGCTGATTTTCTTTGGGCGCGGATTCAAAGTGAAGCGTATTTTCCGAATAACTTGTGGAAAAATAAAGTCGGTTGACGTAAAGACAGCATTCCGAATTATTGTCCCATCGCTTAGCTTTCTTCTATCCCCAATCATCGAAGGTATTGTCTACGACTCTACCTAACAATAATTTTCCCCAAGCAACTCGTGAACTCGTTGTAATTTGTACCTAAAGCTCTGAAACAAGGGGCAAGAAGTGGATGCAGAAGCCACTGACTTTGATAAAATTTCTCATAAAATTTTTTTCTTAGGTCCTTTGGATTTTCTTCTTCTTTCATCGCTTTGGTGAAATCTTACCTGGAACATGGACGGTATCAAGTTCTTTTTAGATCCGTAGTGTCCAAACACATTTTTTCTACCTCAGGTGTTCCTAAAGGTAACGACTTAATTTTTTTAATCTTACTATTAACGACATTGAGTGCGTACTTATCAATTTACGGTGAAGACAAGAGAATCTCTAAACACATCTCTTCTTCTAATGATCACTATTTGCTACAAACGCTTTGAAAAATAATGTTGGCGAATGCAAATGTATAACATATTCTGGCTGAATTTCTATTGCTCTATATCACCCCTCAAAAATTTCTTTTACACTCCGATTCCCGCGCTCCTTCTAATACCCTTTTTAAGCTCTCTTTTTTGTTATTTGTTTTAAACTAAATTAACAGTCCGGAGTGTACCTCGGGTGTTTATCTTATAATAAAGTCAGTTGCAAAGGGCTTTTGAATCGATCCGTTTCTGTGAGGTTTGAACCTTGTTCCATATAAAGTTAAGTGATTCATAAGACTTGATTTTTCTACAACGCTATCAGTACTATCAGTACACCTTAATCTCTTGTCAGTTTTTTTTGACAACTTACAACTTCGCTAATTGATGGATAGAATGAAGAAAAGAGAACAAAGGTGGTTAGCTTAAGGCACATCTGAGATAGCTTTCATTTTTTTAGAGCTCGTCCGTCAAGAACCTATTATATACACTCCACAAAAGATATAGGGAATGCAAGGGATTTCATTTTAAAAGCATTTAGCTTATGAGAATGCTTATCCAAGGCCTTGCTGAAGTCCTTGCTTACGCAACCGACTTGACTTCCTACTTCTAGGAATTCAAATTAGTCACCCTGGATTTGTTTTTTACAAAGCCATGCTGTTTTTCAGGAAGGAAAATCTTACAACTGAAGTAAACACTGTCGAAAATAAAAGCTTCAAAGAATATTTTGGTATATAAACTTCGAGCTTACCATCTACGGAAACTGTCCTAAATCAACACTGAATGTTATAAAACCAACAAACCACCAAGCCGCAAGACGATCAAGCTTTAAAATATGCCCGTCATAATTAAGACCACTGGGTTGTATGTACAGATAGCCTTTCGGTAAGTCATGCTATCATGAACCTGATAAACATTTCTGCAGCAAAAACTGCCCAAAGCTTATTCCGTCAGAAAATACCCTAAATTCTTGTCCAACTTTTAATAAATAATAATAACCAAAACATTAACGAATTGTAAATTTTAAATTTGCAAAACCTTTGCAAAGCCTATGAAGCATGTGGTCTTGCAAATTTTTATTAACTTAGCAATTTTAGAAAACAATGCTAGTTTGTATAAATAAATATAAAAAATATTCAGGGTGGATTTACTTTTTTAAAAAAACCTTGCAGTTTTTCAGTTTGGAAAGATTTCAAACTGAAAAAAAACTTCCTCGAAAAAAAAACCTCAACGAATTTTGGCAAACCAGAAAGTTCGGCTATAGGACTGTGATTTGAAACATCACCACGGCGGCCGGAATCATAAAACCAAAAAACTTTTTGCTTAATAGAGGACTGGGCACGTGTACGATAACTTGGGCGTCAAAAATTGATAACGATTTCTTGTAGAGGGGCTAAAAACAAGCATTTTTTACTATGGGAGGGGGGGGGGGGTCTATCTCGCACCGTTTAGGAGGTAGAGGCTATTTAAAAAAAATGACTTAAAATGAACGAAAAAAGGAAAAAACAACAACGGCAACACTTACAATAAAGTAATACACCGGCTTTGAAAGCCAGAAACATGTTCTTTAATCCTGCGTTTAAATTATATAGTTGACTTTAATGGTTTTTGAAAAATTCGCATGCAAACTCAAAATTTTGATAAAAAAAATTAAAAAAACAAGTTTAGACCAATTTTTTTCAAAATTGTGAAATGAAGTGCTAAATTTGCTTTTTGTAGTCAATGTTTGTATCATTCTGAATATAACACAAAAAACCGTACGGTTTTATGTCTTCTAATTTTTGAGAAAATTGAAAATTACTATTTTGTTTTGTGACATTTAAGTGGTCTTCCTTTATGGTAACCGAATGAATAATCGATTAAATCTCCGGCATGCGTCTTTATCAATAGTTTTTTCTTATATCAACAGTACAGGGGTGGCCCGCTTCGCGGGTTAAAGGAATTCAACTTTCTTTTCGTAGTCAGTCCACGCTCACGCGACTTCGTCCCTCCGCTCAGGGTACCTGCTTTTTGCCTGGCAGGCGCCTATGTCTTGAATACTCTTCATCTAATTTGTATGTACTTATGTAATATGGAATGCACTTAATAATGATGCAAAAATATGAAATCATATCAAACTTTGAATTTTGTACCGTTGGTTTTTTCATGCACATGTGGTAAAGCTCATTCTGTATTCAACCTTAGTGCGAATCGAGTGTTATATTTTGTGAATAAGCAATGGCGACTTAGCATCCTCTTATCCATCCTAAACTAAATAACTTTTCGGTATTATGTTCGTTCCGGGATTTGGTATCGACCAACGAAGAGTGCATCGCTTTTTTAAAAGAAATTGGTCTGATTCTCCTCTGACCTCCTCGTGGAGCATTCTGGATAACGCTAAATGATTTGCTTGACTTTACTAACAAAGATGAACCTATCATTAACATTTATACTTAAAGTATCACCGTAAATACCAAAAAACAAAAAATAGTTTTAGTAGATCTCAATTTTCTCAAAAACTAGAAGACATAAAACCATTCGGTTTTTTGTGTTCTATTCATAATTAATACAAACATTGACTACAAAAAGCAAATTTAGCACTTCATTTCATAATTTTGAAAAAAATTTCTCTAAACTTGTTTTTTTAATGCGAATTTTTCAAAAACTATTAAGGTTTACTATTTAATTTTAGCCCAGAATTAAAGAACATGTTTCTGGCTTTCAAAGCCGGTAAAGTACTTTATTGTAAGTGTTGCCGTTGTTGTTGTTATCAATTTTTGGCGCCCAAGTTATCGTACTCTCCCCACAGTTATTGAACGATGAGCGTGAATAGCAAATACCACAGCGTTTCTAATTAGTTGACAACATTTCATCAGAGGATTCCAATTACCCGATACATGTATTGTAGTTAAGAGTTTGAACACGGTATTCAAAAATATCACTACAAATATTTCCAAAAATTAAAATATGCACTGTTTGCTGTCGCATATGGTCAAGTGCATGCCCCTCAATTGGATAGTTGATAGTGGCGTATCATGCTGGGGTAGGTATCGTCAAAATTCTATCGATAGATTCATAAGACTTGTTAGTGGTCTTTTACGTATGAACGGCAAGGCAATTGTCTTTAAAAATTAATTTAAATTTTACGATTTTATTTACATTTAACATTTTTATAAGCTCTGAAAAAAAAAAATTAAAGAAATTTATCCTTGTGAATTTCAGTAAACTGTAGCAATACAAACAAATACGTTAAAATCATAACGATTATCTGAAATTTAAAAAAAAAAAATATTCTTTATTCGAAAACATAACTTCACCCAACATACCGCGGTAAATGTACTCAAGTTCAGATTGAAGAATCGTTTTGCCGAAAGTCTTATCGGATTCTGCATAATTTGAAGCCAGAAATCCTCAAGACAGTAAGATGTCTCAAAATCACGGGTATCTACTCTAGCCAAAATGGTTAATATTTCCTTGCCCTAAAAGTAAGAATAATTATTTAATCAAAATCATCCTGTTTTCAGAGTACTTACTGTGTTTTCACATGCTTGGCACACTTTGCATGTTTGTAGTAGGGAAAGGATTTCGGCAAATACTGCAAGTAACGCTCTTGTTAAGCCCAACCATTTATTAGGCCAATCCACAAACAACAACACAATTAACCAATAAAGAATCCATACTAATTGCGCAAGTGACGATGTAATCATACAAATTATTGACCATCCAAAAACATCGTCCATAAGTTTCAAGATGCTTGTGATTTTCCTAAACACACTTTTCATCGTATTAAGCTGGTCAACTTTTGGTCGGCGTTTAGAAATTTTCAAAGTCACGCATTTCAAGGCTTTTAACTTGTCCAATACTAGCAAAACCATATAAGAATATTGCACATACCGATATCGAATTATTTCATTCGAAATCAAACTAATTAAATCAAGTGTTATTATCCAGGATTCCAAACCCAAAAAATATTTAAGTACTGAGAACCAGTGGGATATAAGCATCGGCAAAGTATTCAGAACTATAGTTCGCTTTGTTTTTCGAAAATCGATCCAATGAAACAGTTTTGTTGCCAGGATGTCATCTACATCGCAGAGCTTTTCAAAGATTAATGTTTCCTTTTTTCGCTGAACCATTGATTGACAGGATATGACGAAGTGGGAGGTCTTTATAGAAATATGAACAAAGACCGCGGCGATGTGGCGTGCTCGAAATTTTATTAACTCCGTTGAGTACAGTAGATACCATAATTCAAAAGATGATAGTATAAGATGACTGCAAGTGCAGATGAGGCTGAATTTGCTATACTTATGGCTTTTTAAATGGTTCGATATTCCGAAAAATAAGAAAACTCTTAAATACGCTGGTATACGATTCTTGTCCATAGTGTTCGAGTGTATCAAGAAAACTGCATGGAAAATTCTGCCTTGTGCAGACTTGGACGTTTTCAATTAAATGTAAGTGAATTGAAATTGTCGATGATGGCTAATTTGAAAAGTAACATCTGATAGCGTGATAAATGAACAAATTTCTACACATGACGCTGCAAGATTTAAATTAATCAACATACGATACGTTACAAGCGTGCCAAGTCAACGACTGCAATGCATGAATCATTTAAAGGTATTTATAAACGGATATTTCTAAAGATTTAATCTCTATAAAGAAAAAGGCTTGTTTACAATCTCACAAGGAACGTGTAGAAACGTTTAAGAAAAAAAAGGAATAATTAAGATGATGTTTCCAAATCCTGAAGCGGTCATGAAACTCAGATTTCGTAATGACCTTTACCACACTTTTCGTATTAGTAAGAATTGTCTTAATGTTCTCAGAGGCTGTAGAGGTCGCTCGAACTCTTTGACGCAGATGTAAAGGCAGGTGAGATACTTTTCGGACAAACCTCGTATACGAGACTCTATCCTGCAAGGTTTTTAAGCTGAGGAGAACAGATAAAACGTTAAGCCGATATCACAAGGATCTCATACAGTATCATTTAAAGGATCCTTTACAAAGAACTTCATATGAACAGGGTGTCGGCGTACAATAGATTAAGTCAGTCTTAAGAACTACTTTAGTAGACGATAACGATACACACTTTATAAAAAAAATGAATCAATGTTTAGGGCAGTTTATTAAAAAATAAAGTTAAAGTTACAACTAGATAAAAACGTGACTGCTCGCCACCGATACCACACAAACAATGTTAGTGAATGCCTCTATCGGCAGCTTTCATTCTTCTTTCGTGTTCTTTCTTTAGTCTTTCGTTTGTTTAATTTACATTCCACTCATTAGTGTTGCCACAATTCGGCCACCCTGACTTCTAATCGTCGCGATTTTATTGAGATCATGCCAACCATGGTTTCATATTTGCTACTTCCCAAACACCTACTAACTTGATGTCCCTCAACGTCTTTCAGCAAGTACCTGTCATTTGGCAATACCTTATCTTTTGTATACGTTCCTTTATATCGCGGAGCTGTCTTCTTGCAAGCACCCGGTTCACTAATGAAATTCTTAACCATCACATAATCCCCTGTCTTAAATCTTTGTGAACCCTATTTCGATTAAATTTCCGTTCATTATATATGCATTAACTTCATCTTGTCTCTCTTTTAAAAGATCTATCGCCGATCCTCTTTGACTAACGCCGAAAAGCAATTCACTCGGTGTTGTTCCGATACTGCGATTAGCAGTGTTATTCAAAGCAAATTCAATATCGGGTAATACCGTGTCTAATGAGAAATGACACGGTCGCGATCATAGGAGCTAAACTCCTATTTATCCTCTCCACCTGTCCGTTGGCCTGTGGCGAACAAATGGCAATTTTTGTGTGCTGTATATTGTTCTCATGAGTGAAATTAACAAAATCTTTAGATGTGAAAGCACTACCGCGATCAGATACTATCATTCTAGGATGGCTGCATACTTTGAAGTAATTTCTCAAACATATCAATACTTCTTTTGTACTGGTCGAGCTGACTGCACATAGCTTGCCAAATTTTGAAACATACTCGAAAAAATCTTTCAGATATCTGAACAAAACAAACAAAGTGTTGCAATTTTCAAGAATTTTTGTAGAGCCAGAAAATATTTCTCCAGATTCAAAAACAGAAAGCGAAACACCTAACAAAATTGACAAACGAAGCATCTTGGTCGTTAATATCACATACGAAGAAGCCCTTAAGCAATTGAAGACAAAAGAAAATTAATACAAACTTTGACCAATGGATGAATGGATGGAAGTGTATAATATTAGCAAATCCGAATCAATTAACTTTAAAAAATTCTTTGATGAGTAGAGTCTTGAAATTAGCAAAACCGAATTCCCAAAGACGGATGAAGATGTACAACGATTACTGGGTATGGGGGATAACAATGCCGAATTAGAAAAATTGAAATCTTCGATTTCACTGGAATTGCTAGAATCGCCAGATGATGTTCGCGTGACACCGTATATAGCTGGAGTAAGCGAAGACGTACGTAAGGCGTAAGAGTAGGTATTACTTTAAACAAGTTCATATTCCAACAAAGCATGAAGATCATAATATGGAACCATATACGGACATTGTACTTTCTATTCGTTTCTATCGACCAAAAACGGATACTCCGCTGAAAAGAAGGACATACTATATCTAATTTTCAGCGAGGAGTTTCAGGTTCTCGGATCGAATTTTCTGTCAGAGTTGCGTGACAAGATTTCCTGCATCTGTAACAATAAACGGTTCTTCGATATGAGTGAAAATCCCACAAGACAAAATCCGGACAAAGCAACTGATCCGGGATTTTTTTTATTGAAAATGCATTTTACAACGATATGAGGAAACCAATCAACGCTGACTATTCAGAGGTGATAAGAGATTGAACCTCCAGGCGGCCAAAGGGCTATAATTGAATGAACTTTCATACCCGTCGCATGGAAGAGTCGCGGTTTATTGAACTGGAAGTTAGCTTAGGCTTTCCTCAGTTATACCAGCACCATTGGAACTGTGAGCACCTGTTTACGTTTTCTTATGTCGAACTGTTATCGAGACACACATGATTGGTACGAGAACTCTATCCACTTCTAAAGTCCATGAATGCGTGCAATGCAAAATTTTGCCAAATGTGTGAAAAAAGAGAATAATCGTACGTTGTAAAAGATAGTAAGAGACAATTACACGATCCAGCATATTTATGTACGGTATGTTTGTTCTCGTTTCATTATGTTAATGGCAAAAAAACTGACGACCTCAGTGCCTATCGTATTGTATTGTACAGCGAAAAGTTGGATGATCATGAGAGTTACGTTGTTGATAATCTAGAAGACTTGGACGACACAGATAATGAGGAAGATTCCAATCTAAGCGAACCTCCTCCAGCAAAGATAAAAAAGGAGGGTTAAACATAAGCATGTCAGGTCAATCTAAATAATATTTTCAAAGAACGTTTTTTGTAAAAATTAAAAATATTTAATAAATAGTTTAACTTTTTTGTAAAATATAAAAATCAGAAGTGGGATTGTAAACCATGCAGACAGAGGTAGAGGAGTTCAAAGCATACACGGCTACGCAACTGAGGCTTAATAAATTAGGAAAAAAAACAACCGGGAATAAAAGTGAACTAATGTTACGCTTGATAGAGATTCCTGCAAAACAACGAGGTGAGTTCTCAGAATGTGTGAGATCGGACGAAACCCAGACAACGGATCAGGATGACGACATCGACAGCGACGTAGAAATCGTCAACTAAACTACCAAGCTGATGCAGACTGATTTTTGTGTTTATTTGTAACCATCGATAAAATGAACCTATAACTTTGATCCTGAAAATTGACTTGGAAAAGAACGAACGACAAAGAAGATATTAAAAGTCGCAAGTTCGGCGTAAAATATTATGGAGTTGCGTTCTGCATTACGCAAAGCAAAACAAAAGATTGCGAGAACGCATCTGTACACAAAGTCAAAGATTCGATAACTACTTTTCCAAAAGAGGGTCTTAAAGAGCCCACCAGATTAATAATGCTGCCTAAAGCCAAAGTCCAAATCCTTGATTTTTTTCTATTATTGTCTTGGAATAAAATTGAACCAATAATGCGGCCATTCCAAAAGCCACCCAAAACAGTCAGACTTTCGGGACGCATTGACTTTTCTTGCCAAGAGTGGATTTTCGACCACAAAATACAGCTTACCCGGAAAAGAAAATCGGATTTAAACTTACCGTAGTGAAGATTCCAGCTCAGTTATTTGTGAATGAATTCTTGCAGCTTATGTTAAACAGATATGCAAAAACGTGCGTGGAATCTCTTGCATATTGAAGGATCACAAGTATGTGTATGGAAAAATCTTTACGAATATCAAACTTCATACTAAACCTTAAGACCGGTAATGCCAACTATATCCTTGCAATAAAAAGAAACCGATTGCCAACTCAGTGTTCAACAAATGGACGAACTTCCATCCTTCAAAATGTTTCGTTTCATAGGAGCTGTTTGTGAGGTTTCACGATTCTGTTGGAACCTCATCTCCTCCAGTCCTAACTCGTTGATTTTCGGAAACAGATCGGGATCAAAAAAACTTCAATTAACGGAAAATGAAAAATGATCTCGACAAAAAATACTGATTTTTTTTGCAAAATACAAAATCAGGAAAGTTGGAAGAATATGCCAAGTCCAATTCCAGTGCAAATATTTCATAATGTCCCTTTATTTTGTGCTTTTTTTAAGAGTTCAATTTTCAAGAAAAATACAATTATTTAAATATTTTAATTTAGTTTTTCAGTGCAACATCAGCTACAGCTCCTTGCAGAGAACTATTAGGCACGCTTATTTTTGAACCATTCCTTTCAGTAAACATAAATTGAATTAAAATCACCAAATATGTTACGATAGCTCCAACCATCTGAAAAAAAACGAAAAAGAGGTGCATTTAGCATTTTCAGAAAAAATGTGATTATGTGATTTTGGAACAGTAGAATGCTTCAATCTGATTCGAAAAAATTACCAAGAGAGAAAGTCAGTGCTTCTCGATTTCCTTTGAAAAATTCGGAAAATAAATTAAACCAAAGATTAAGAATTTCGTTCAAAAAGAGTACGACGTGCTCTAAGATCTTGATCGGAAAGCGATGGACTATGAGGTCAGGAGCTTTCTGTTTTCAAAAGATAACTTTCAGCATTAGGTTTCTGATCTATCCCCTAAAAACCGATACAATGAAGCAGAGTTACATGGTTAACAAGCCACTAGCACTCAAACGTTGAGATTAATGGTTAGAAGGTATTCATCGAGAAATAACAAAGATACTTATAAACCAGGATATCCAGGAGCTGCCATAAAACAACTTGAACAAGGGTCTGACCATCTTTAAAAAGACTCTCGTTCGTCAAAATTCGTACAGCTATCAGATGACTAGCGGGGTCTTGTTACTGATAAGTCATAAACTCTGCTTTTCTGCTTGAAGTAAAATTGTGGAATGCCGAAAAGCTTAAAATTTTAGAATTTGGAATTTCGAGCAACTGAGACGTTTTGGTTGATAATGGGTACCAAATAAGTCTTAACTGGGTCCGCAACTGTTCTGCTCATTCCTTTATCCTCTTCGCCCAATAACAGACGAAAAGTCGCCTCTATCGTTTGTGGCCGTAAAAATGTCCACTAAGATGAGACGAAGGTTCCTTAGTGTTGTTGTACATTCATAAGCTGTTAAAATTGTTAGAAAGTGTGGACGGCATATATGAAGATGATTCCACGACAACAGGCGTAACAAAGATTGATCGAAGTTCAAAAATTGAAGTAAAAGGCAACCCATCTCGATAAAAATGAAGCATGATGAACTCGGTGGCAGTATGCTCATAGCAAAGATCCACTCAATTACAACAACATATAAGTGATGAAGGGATTTGAGCTCGTGACGTCTGTCATTTCGACGTGTTTTAAGGCCTTAACTGCCAACCACATGCTGACCAGTAAGGATGCAGTGAGATGAGGTTCATCCCGAACTCTTTCCTAATCACCTTTTTGGCCGAGCTAAGACTGTTTTACGAACAAATACCTAGACTGACAAAATTTAATTCAAGCCATACTTACACTTCCTAATAGATCCAGATTCAGTTGGAAGAAGTCTTTCGCGCTCACAGCGAATCTCTGATGCAGTGCTTGTAACGAAAACTCACTGACAAGATCATTATAGCGTTTATTTCCCAGTGGTTTGGCCAATTTAAAAATCGAACTTCCAATGTATTTACTCTAAAAATAAAAGAAAAGGAGTTTCTTGAACGTCGAAAAGATAAAAATAACACTTTTTTTTTCTTTTTACATAGTTTTCACACTCCTGACAATGCCAACAAACAATTGTCAATTGCAACACCAACGACATTACCAAGCCTCCATTCAAAATGTACACCTCATAGAATCCATGCGTGATTGTGGCCACACAGATCCAATAGCAATTTGTAATAAAATCGATAAAGTATGACGTGCAGATCGATAATAAGGACCAACCAAAGCAGCCATTCACCAAGTTCATCATTTTATACAAGTTATTGTAAATCATCTTCAAGGACGCTATCCTTTCCATGCTAGCATCATCAGCCAATGCCACCATCCCAACCCACTTAATTCCATAATCCTCGGAATTCCTCTCGACCATTTCGAGAATAGTTTGCCTGACCACTCGAAGCCTTGCATTCAGACAAATAACCAACATGATGAGCTGCATGCAGCGGAGTCTCAAGGCATGCGAAGACAAAAACGAATACCAATACAGTACAGTGATGGTCTTGGTCACCTGATGGGTATAGGTCATCACAATGGTGTCCAGCAAGAGTGTTCCATTAAGCCAGAGCAGCTCATGAGCCAGTCTTTTGCGAAATATCACACGGTCGTGGATATACTTAAGTTTATGCTTGAGCATCTTATCAATGTGATCAAAGCCTTCGGTGAGTTCCCTAAGCTTTGATTTGGTGAAATATGACTCCATGAGAGAGATAATGTGGCTAAGGATCTGTGACACAAGCAAGGCGCAACTGACCAAGCTGCCGATGGAATAATCATCTTGCATCTCGTTATTGATGAACATCAACATGAGGATTGTAATGAGGGCTGTTATCCAAAAAATAATGTAGACCTCGTGGATCATTGAAATGTTTGCCAAAGGAGCAATGCCGAATATACGAAGCCAAATATCCAGCGTTATTAGGGCAAAATCAGCCAGGAAACTGCTCATTTCAACAGAATGCCAAAGACGGAACTAAATTCGAAACTGGATAAACAATTCAAAGTAGACTCCAATGACAATGAGTCAAATGGAACGAATTGAACCAATCAATCAGGATTTGACAAATCATTCATAGTCAAATTGTACGATTATCGAAGCGAGATAAGAACGCTTTGGAAGGGATTGACTTTACTACAGAGGGCCTTTCAGACTTTATTAGATTCCTTGATAAAACGATTAACTTCTGATAGCTTTTCTTGTGGGGAAACGTGGTGCATAAATAACACACATTCATGTTTTATTCCATTCAAATATTGTCACTCGATTTAAAGGAGCAGGTCTTTTTCTTGAAGGCATGCATTTTCTCTTGAAAAAGAGGGTCCGCTGTAGTAAAATAGCTGCTCCTATTCGGCCAAGAAACATTATCAAAAAGAGTTAGTTATAAGGTTATTGAACTAACTGTACAATAAATAGATTGTTGGATGGCTTGTGTGGTACATGGCCTCGTCTTTCTTTAAACCAACGCTCGCCCAAGTCCATATCCGCAATTTCTGATCAAAAAACATTAGTTATAAAGCCTTTGATCTTAATTCACTGCATAATTTTTTCCACTATCGTCTTGAAAGAAAAGTGGGATTATAAGCCGCCAATCCAAGAACCATATTGCACTATAACACGTTCAGGAAGCTCTGTGATTATGTGTGCATTTTTTGAGGCCCCATTATGACTATGTTGCTGAAGCCGAACATGCGTCCCATATGAAGAGATGATCTTTTGATCAAAATTTTCGTAAATTTCGAGCTCAAACAGAGAAGCGTCAATAAAGCTGGTGGTTAGTTTGTTCCAATTCCTGGGTCAATTGGGACGTTACTTACTTACTTAAGGTGGCGCTAAAGTCCGGGGTGGACCTGAGCCTCAACCAACAAGCGTCTCCAGCCAGCTCGATCTTTTGCTAGCTGACTCCAGTTTCGCACGCTAAGTTGGTTGCGGTCCCTTTCCACTGGCGCGCACCACCTGAGTCGCGGTCTTCCTCTGCTGCGACGTCGCTTGGGGGTGGATTCGAAGACTTTCCAGGCCGGAGCATTACGCTCTACATGACCTAGCCATGTCAATCGTTGGATCTTCACTCTTCTGGCTAGGTCGATGTTGCTGAAAAATCGTATTGTTCGTGATTGTATCTTCTCCTCCACTCAACGTCTATGCAGACAGGACCGAAGATCACCCGAAGAATTTTCCTCTCGAAGCAGCCAAGAGCAGCTTCGTCCGGGTCTGGGACGATTAGGGTCTTATATAGTTTTACTTTGGTTGTTCGAGGGAGGGCTTTGTTTATGAATTGCTTTCTCAGCACATAGAAGCAACGATTGGCAAGAGTAATTCTTCGTCTGATTTTAGCGCTGGTGTTGTTGTCTGAATTGATAGCGGTGCCTATGTAGACAAAGTCATTTACTACCTCAAAGTTATAGCTGTCTACTTTGACGTTCTGTCCAAAACGTCGGTGTTGGGAGTCCTTTCTCGTTTATTCTTTCGGGAATTGCAAACGGATTCTCGAGCGATGTTGTATTTTCGTATCGACTTCCCATGTACGCAACAAAAAACCTTTCCTGTGTATATTTTGTGAATGGAGCACAACTTTTCTGTGCTCAGGTTGTTGCTTACTTGCTCTAATTGTTGTTTTCGTAAAACTCATTTTCGCACACGCAGTCTTATAAAAAAATTAACATTTATTGTAGTAGTAGAAGTGAATAAAATTGTAATTGTAGTAAACAATAATTGAAACGTAGCAATATTTTTAAAAAGATGAGGCTTCTATGGACAAGCTGGCACTGGCTGAGAGGCAAGTTGAACCATTCGCCGTTAGCTGCCAATTTTGAATAATACTTAGCCTTGGAAGAACCTTAGACATTTTCTTATTAGCAGTAGCATGGACAGACCACTTCCTCATTTCAACACTTCACCCAATACCGACGAAAATGTAAGAGCGTCACATCTTGATATGAATATATAAATCTCCTCTTTTATGGGCCACAATATTTTTTGGTTTTAACCAGCTCTCAAAGTCTTAATGGCTGGAGTCCTCAGTATCAACTTCAGAAGTTGCGCAGAGATTTTTAATCTATCATAGGAGGGGCTTTCTTGGATTTGATGATGAATATTTTCAGTGATACTTTCAGTGATAAATCCAGTGGCCACGTTCCGTTCGATTCGACATTTGCTGAGTAAGTGTCATGCCAATTTAGAGAAATTCCATTTTAACAGTACCGACTGGCATTTGACAATCGTAGAGAATTATTATACAGCAGCTAGGACTTGGAAAAAAAATAAAGGCTGATGATGCAACCTCTAATCGGCGCCATATACACGAATCGTGTTTATGGAATTTTCCGGAGAAGACTAACATTGAAGCCACGTATTCATTTCAGTTGAAAAAATAGCTGTGGATCGGTCGGGAAAACGGAGTTCACGAGTTTTTCAGCTCAGTAAAAATGATAACTAATTTGGCCAAAAAAACATCAGCGACGAAGCACATTTTAGCTTGCCTGGCTTTGTGAATAAATAGAAAATTCCCTAATAGGGCACCGAAGTCTTACTTGTAGAGAAAGTGAGTGCATGGTGTGCTATTTGAGTCGGCTACATTATTGGGCCATATTTTTTTCAAGGAAATAAAGCTGCAACATTTACTGGTGATTGCACATGATGACAAATTTCTTTTTTTCGAGTTGGATCGATAAGTCTTAAAAGACACGCACACAGCTTGTCAAAAAGTGGTGATGTCAACTGGCCTCACGATTCCCTGAAAGAAAAATCAAACCAGCCACAAATTTGATACTAAAGGACAACATCAAAATTCTGTGACACGAGGCGGCTACTACATAGACAAGAACTTCTAGATGGCAAATTAATAATGACAAACAAAAATAAAATATAATCTAATAATAAATTCAATACACATCCTGTACAAGAATAATGTACATTAGCTCATCAAAATGCTAATCCATAGAAATGCTGCCCAAGTTGGAGGATTCATAATAAACTATAACAAGAATCACTTAATATCATAGCAGTCCTTTTTGCACTAGCAAACTCTTCATAAAAGATCATTTCTAGTGAAGAATCTTCCACGGTCAATCTTTCTTTCTTTCAAGCACACAATTTTAATGAGAGGTCTATGAAGCTTGTTTAAAAAGAAAGTGAACTTACCTTCTCAAGGCACTGATGTGCGTACCAGCACAAGGATGTCATGAGTAGTCCCAACGAAATAATGGCAGCACCATTAGCAACGCAACCATTCACATCGACTCCTTTTTGTATAAGTAAAAATATCGAATATGCGTTGCAAACAAACTCAAAAAAGAACGTTGTAGAAATCGTCAGGATGGACCAACCAAAGCATTTATTCAGCAAAATCGACAAGTCGTAGAATTGGTCATAGGAAGATCTCAGGGCAAGCAAAGCTTGAACCTCCTCCTCGGTGTATGTCATCCAAACTGCGTCAATTGTTTTAGCTTGATTTTGCTTAGCTAACTTTTGCAGCACATCGTTCAGAATCTTCAATTCCTCACTAACGATCATCAGACTGGCAACCACTTGCATTAAACGGATTCGCAGAGATTGTTTGATGCCAAACAAACACCAGAAGGTTGGCGTTGTATCTGGCTCGAGAAGACGAATCCACAATAGTAGTCCAAAGCAAACCATAAGAACAATGCCAATAAAAGTCAATCTTAGATTCACCTTTTTCCAAATTCCATTCAGATCAATCCCGGCGTAAAGACTTTGACTTTGGTTGCAAAGAATAGTAAAGAGCATATCCCTGACGATTGAAAGCGTTTGTCGTTTGTTGAAGGCTTCAATCAGGATAATCATATTCGCAACGACTTGGGTGGTAAACAATGCATGTTCCACGAGAGCACCAATCGAGTTGTTCTTTTCCTTTAGATAAAAATAGGACACGACTGCAAGAAATGCCGAAAAAAAACAAAGCCAAAGAGCCGTCAGTAACGTGTTTATATATGGTTTCTTGGTAAACGGATCGAACCCGTAAAGTTTTAAGAATAGCCTCAAAATTGGGATTGCAAAGCCGAAAGGGAAAAAACGCATTTTGAATAGAGACACTGAACCGACTTGCATTGAATTAATCACACAAATGGGACTTCCAAAAAGGGTGAACGGATACTTTGAATATCATTTGATTTGGTTGCTGGATAACGTCAAAAGGGCTGATGTCGAAATTACTTAATTGGCTTCCTACTCAGAATTGCAAACTTCTTAATACACTAAAAACAAACGTGTGTTATTGAAGAAGTACACAAGATTGATTCAAAATAAAACGCAGAAAAAGTAATGAATTTATAAATATTTACAAGTTTTGTTATGGAAAGGGCTTTAAAATGATAATAATTACATTTGTGTTATGAAATTTAATACTTCAAACAGTTTAAATGACTTCAAAAAATTGAATGCATTCACTGAATTCAAATGATTTTAATTGATAGAATGCATATGCTGTTGCAAGTGACTTGTATTTGCCTTCAGTAAAGGACGAGCAATAAAAATGATTGCATTCATGTTGACTTTGAGATTTGAATTGATGAAAATAATTGCTAAAGTCGATTTTTAAATCACTATCAGGAAATATATTCACAGTAAAAAGGGCTGCATTGAAGATAATTGCAAAAATTGGTTTGGGTGCGAGTAGGTCTGCCCAATCAAGATAAAAAAAATGGGAACGAATTAGAGGATTCGCATTTCTGAAAATAGAAACAATTTGCATTTTGAAATAAAATAAGCCCATTTCGATTTCGTGTCATATTAAAAATACACACAACATTAACAAATTCAATTTTTGAAAAGTTATCTTTATTTGTTGAATTTGTAAAACATAACTTTATAAAAATATATCCGTATATAGTATATACACAAATCTGTTACTGAGTGACATTCAAGTTTGTAGGTTGCTGTCCTTTTGCAACTGAATCCTTTTGCTCGCTCATATGAAACTGAATCAGGATAATCAAATACGTGGTGGTCGCTCCAACAATCTAGATAAATATTTAAATAGACAACATTTTTTTAAATTAATTTTGAAGTAAAAAAGCCCTGAAAATATTTTTTGTTGCGTATACGCAAGAGTGTACTTGATAAGATCATTTGTCTTAAAAATATTTAGAGGTTTTTACATTCAATACAATCTTCGGACACAAACATATCACAAACAGAGAACATATCGAACGATTCTTTTTAATGATTTTCAAATAATGGTGCATCTTTTTATCTAAAACCGTTCATTAAGATTCTGAGTGTGTTATAAAAATACGAGACATTTTTCGTCCTCTTAAATAAAAATTTAATGTCTAAATTGGGCAAAACAACGACGAAAAAAAGCCAGAATCATGTGTCGGAATATCGCAAAGTGTATGCTGTGTTTTGGAACAGTTCAAATTTTGGAAAGAAATTTCGTTTGAAATAATATTCCAACTACGGCTGGTGTAAGTATGTTTTGCGTAATGAGAGTTCCATACGCAAAGAACCCTGAAAACCGTCACGAAAGGATTCAGCGAAGCTGGGGTGTTACTGTAGAACATCGTCAATAGCTTTGCCGATCGCTTAAACTAACAACTTTTTAGAGAGCCTATGCTGGAATCATGAAACGCACCCGATGCTACCTCGTATATTGCCTCCAGCCAGCGTAGGACGAGAAGCATGCAATCGAATCCATTAAGAGGTTTCGTAACTGGAACGGCGTTCGTAAATTGTACAAATAGATGAAGTAAATATCACAATGTTTAAGACTCCTTAAGGAAAAAACACCTCAATGTCAATAGGATGAACGAAAATACCATGCACCCTACTAATGAAAAAAATTATAAAAAAATAGCGATAGTCAAATTTGAATCCAGTCCAAGGCTTGGTTTCGAACTCGTCAACAATGCCGGGATAAGTCATCTTAACATATTTTTATATTCTTCATGTGTTTAACTTTTTTTTTTAATTTATTTTGTTCCTTATCTTTCATTTATACTTAAAGATTGTGAAGTCTATTATAAATGATTTGAATAAATAAATAAATATGAAATATGAAATAACATCAATTTTTAGAAACTTTTTGCCATATTGTGTAAGGACTTCATCAACAATTTAAATAGTCAATATCAGTGCAGTCTAAAGTCAGATTGGCGATCCTGGAAAGAACACGGGGATTCCTAATCCAACTGAGTACCTGTTCATCAGCTTGAAGACCGCGTTGTACAGCACTTATCCTATTATGCAGTATAACGATTGAGAATACTCGTTTCTCCGTAAAGGTCGGTGAAGACCTCATCGATTAGGATTCACATTTCCGTAATTTTTTTCAAGCCTTATAGTAGAAATATGGAACAAGAATAAGAGAAATGGGCACTTCAGAATATGAAACCGCTCCAATTTTATAGAATTATTTTGGGCGAACTATTTTTAGCGAATAAATAGTCTTGAAATCAAAAAAACTTTAAAAAGTTGATCAATTGAATGCCGCATTATCTTACCAAAGTTTATTACCAAAGTCTTTTTTTGGTTATCGGGTTAATAAGTTTTATAATAAACGAAAAGAAAGACAGACAGAGAGTATGCATTTATTCATTTGTTTATATCCTAAGAGGACTTGAAATCTGTAAGTTGTTTGACATTTTTGACACAACTAATTTGATTTAAATTGAACAGTTGAAACCGTCCCTTTTTTAAATGTAAACCACCTTATCAAATTTGCTCGATATAGAAAAAGCAACGTAAATGGATATTCGTACGCATATATACCCACAAATATCTTTTTCGAAACGTGAAGACATGTAAAATTTGGATTTTTTAAATTCGGACCGACTACAAGAACTGCCAGATGGGAAGTTAATTTAATCCTTTCTTTGATTTTTTGTGCCTTTTACTCAGATAGAGTGTGGGGGACAAAGTTCAGGGAAGTGCTGTAACGAGCGGGGGCACATCAACGATCCGGTCTGAAAAATGTTCGAATCTACAATAGTGCCCTTAAACAGCTTGGTATACGCAATCGGAGGCCACTAGATGGTTGAGGCACATGTTCACCGCGGACATTGCCGCCATCTCGAACGATGAAGATTTGGAAAAAAAAATCATTCAAGCCATGACAGAGTGTAGATACATAATCAGTCAATAAACGATTCCCAGTGAAATTCATATCATTCATTCTCAAGGATGATGTATAGTATATACATATACATACAAATATACAGTTTATCATAAAAGTACGTACACAGGGGTCGCTTTCTGACTTGAAATTTGAAATAGGTAAGACGTAAGGCGATAATTTAATGATTTTGCTTTGGGCTTGTCGTTCTGAATTTACTGCTCTAAAGTTGTAGTAATTTTCCCTTGTCATAATGATAAAAAAGCATCCGGAAAATCGCAAAGATTATTGGTAAAAGTTCGTCAACTGTCCAAAAGAAATAACTTGGACAATGAAAACTAAGGCCCGAAGTGCACGTTAGTCCAATGCGCAAAAAACGCGGCTTATCGTTCGAAACTAGAGAAATATCCGAAATTAAGTGCTCCCAACATATGTACAAAAGGAAATATCGAGCGAAAACGGCAAGGAATGCAATCCCCAGACAATTTGCCGTGTACTTAATAGCGCTGGTGATCATGGTCAAGTTATCTGAAAAAAGTCATGTTTAAGCAAATTCAACATTCATAGCTGAATTTAAGCAAATGCAATATTCATAGCTCAGATGGACGTGGTAAAGTTTGAAGAAACCCAAATGAGGAGCTAGATCCGAAAAAGGAGGGTTTGTTATGGTGTGAACATGCATGGCGGCTTCTGGAGTGGGCAATTTAGTGTTCATTAACCAAATAATGTATCTAAGAGCAACCCGCGTCAGAGTTCCAACAATTAATTAAGGCTTAGAAAGGACATTAATTTTCCAACAGTTAAATAATGCTTGCTCTAAACTGCTCGAAAATGGCGTCGCACATCGCCACAGTAACCAGACATGAATGCTTTCGAGCATTGTTGGGAACATCTGGAGCGAAAAATAAGAAAGCATGATTTAAGGCCAAAACAAGATCTCAAATTTGCCTCGCAGTAAGAATGGTCAAAAATGGATCCAGATTTAATTCAATGCCATCCAGGATGATTCCCATTATTAAAGACAAAGGGTACTCCACAAAATCGTAGTTGTGAAAATTTTCGGTGGAAATTATTTTTAACTTTTCTTGTGCACTTACTTTTGTGACATGATTTTCAAACTTTTTTTTGCATAATATTGAATTTTATCCCTCACTTTCGTTATATTAATAAAAAAAAATGATTTTTTTACATCAAGATCATGAATTAATGAAATTATGATTTTGTGATTAACTGAATATTAAACTTACTGAGTAAAGTAAAGTACAATCGATGGTAAAGAATCCAAAAGCTGTAAAGTGTATCTTCTGATGAAGCAACTGCAACGAGAACTGCTCAATCTAAAGGAAAGATGATTTAAATCGAAACATCCAAATCACACCAAACAACTTACAACTGAGTTATGGTTGTCGTTCAGGACATCGATTTGAATTCTATGTATTCCCAGTGCTATTTCCGATGTCTGAAATGATAAGAATCAGTAAGTAAGCAATTGAATCACTTGCATTTCATCGATTACACTCTCAACAGTTTTGTGGCACATCATCGCCACCGCCATGACATTGAAAATATGTGGAACTGACCATATAGCACTTCCAGCGATTCGAAAGAAATCCGTATATGATGATGAGTACGTTTTGAAATTCAAAAATATCCAATAACAATTCGATGTGATGGCCAAGAAGTCATTACCCACATTCACTAGAATCGACAGTCCAAAGCACTGGTTAACAAGGATTGTCAGCTCCCACAGACGATTGTACAAATCACGAATCACAAGGAGATTCGTCAATTCAATACTTTCTCCATAAAGTGCCTTCAGTGCGGCAGGACCCACTCCATTTTTCTTTTCTTCCTTTTCGGATTTTTTCTTGCGCAATAAATTGACATCGGCTAGAATCTCAACCAGTTTGTCGAAACGTCGTTTGATGATGGCCACAAAAAGTAGGTACTGGAAGTATCTCAAACCACATATCAAAAGCGGGAGCAGGTACACAATCCAATAGATCATGAATACAGCATTTGGGCCCAAGACCGAAGCGGTGAGTATACAAAACTCCGAGCCTATATACAGGGCGAACATTCCGATGCCATTCTTAATTGTTTTCGATTGCAAGGCACGATTGTCAATGCCAACATTGAGCGATATCTCGAATATCCTGTCGATTTCCTGAATCTTTTTGATAAGCTGCTGCTGTTCGTTGCGCCGCACCAGAGCCTCCAATATAGACACAATATGAGCAACCCGGATGCCAATCAGTTGGATAAAATCAACTGTGTCACCGACGTCTCCGGAATATGCCTCATCGAATGAGGGCACCAATATGCCCATGAGCAGAATGGCTACGGAAAAGAATGCTATCGCGCAGGTATAGATTTCTAGTGTTCTACTCGTCGTTGTTGACCATGTCTTCCTTTCCAGTTGCAGTTGGGTTAGGTTGCAGATTTGAAAAAGCCGGTGGGTGGCTGATATTGATTCAAGGATATTCATTGTGGCACTTCGATGTGGAGTGGTTGCCGAGTAAATAATAGTTATTCATCAAGAGCGACGGTGTTTGCATGGGAATTCGAGTCCTTTTTATTGATGTTGTAACCGAAATGTCCTGGAAGAAATTAGTAAGAGAAATAAATATGAATTTAAGAATCACTTTTCGAATTATTTTTCCTTGTTATTATTGTATTCAGGCTTTTTAGTTTAAACTGTGCTAAAGGCTCTTTTAAAAGCTTTCTTTCTACCTATAAACTATGGGCATTTAAACAAGAGCACGATTTTATTAACTTCACATTTGGATGTTCACCTAATGGGTCCGATTTAAGGAACTCCAAATTTTAAGATACCTCCAGGTTTTGAGGTCCTTTGAGTGGGATTCTTTTGCTTAACTTCCTGTACTTTTTAGGTTTTCTAAAATGTGCTCATAATCGTAATTTTAGGTGTTCTTTTCTAGGAAGAAACAAGCTTGCAGTTTAAGGTAAACGGCAACTGAGAACCAACAAAAACAGGGCTTTCAACAAAGCTTAAACGAGCTGAATTTAAGAAGGGGAGTTTCAATTAAGCTTAAGGATTAAAGAAGGTGGTACTACAGGACCCAGTTTTCCCCATTTTTATATTTATGTATTCTTTTCTTGCTTCCAAGGACTTAGAAATTACCTTATAAGACATTAGCACACAGCGAGTAGAATGACTGGGAAAAGAATGAAGTAGAGTCCGAATAGGGATAAGCTAATATTAATATTTTCATTCGACCAATTCGCAGTATTTTATTCGCTGTTAGTTGAAAAACCTGAAGGTGGAATTTTCTGTTCTTTGGAAGATTTTGTCATCAACTTGCTGACAGGTTATCTACACAAACCGTTATTGTTGACAACACGAATAAAGAGGTCCTCAGTTTATAGCTACTTTCTTTTGGGAGTGACAGCTCTTCAGAGATTATTCGAGAATAATCTCTTGCTAATTGCTATTTCTTTGGATTAAGAAGGCAAGCGATATGGTTAACTTTATATCATCGCGGTCCTGCTGTATGGCGTCGAAGTGTGGGCTCTTTATAAAGATTCTCAGAAATAATAGGCGCTGATGGGATATGGAGAAGACGCTCTGACATTGAACTTTGCGAGCTTTATAGTGATATTGGGCGTCTGACATGGCTAGGGCATGGATACTAATGCTGCAGCTCGCAGAGTATTCCCAGTAGGGACAGCGCACCAGAAGACGAACCCTGCCTAAGGTGTCGTCCACATTCGATGGTAACCCCAATCAGCTTGAAGTGCTATCTGTACATGTAAGTTTAAGCCTAGTTTCACACTGAATCGTAGAGCTACACAGAAAAAGAGATCTTAGAATTCCACCCACTTAGAATTTCATCGCTGGTCGTCTTGACCAGCAAGACTTACTTTACTGCTCCACTCAGTTGTTCAAGAAGTCTAATTGCACATGGACAGAAACTATCCAGGAAACTGTGGAATTTCTAATGGATACCCACTTTATTGGAAGCATCAAGGAATCTAAAACTCAGAGCTGCGAGAAGAGAATATAGTAGAATGGACCTTTTATCTACAAATCTGCAAAAAAAAAGATGGTATCACACTCAATACAAAATTGAGAGAATATATAATCGGGTTAGGAAAGTCGCACAAAATCAAAAGATAACAAAGTCTAATAAGTCTTCCATGATTTCTCCAGGAAACAAAAAAAGGACTTCTCGATAAACATACGACGATTAGAGACACGATTGCTATAAGAAATCTATGCGCTCTTAAATATGCCTGTCCTCATCGATATTGTTTCTGATTTTTACGAAACATCGGAGTCATTGCAAGCTTTTTGCAGCGTGACTTTGATAAGATCACCATTTTATTATAGCTTCGCTGTTTTGGCCAGAATGAATTGCTGAGCGCTTAGCGAGAAATTTTTATCAACGAACCCACAACGATTCTAGCTCTAGCTATCCTGGCCACATTTTTTGGATATACAAACCTAACCCGAAACAGAAACAGAAATGCGATTGCCAGAAAAGTATCAGTCGGTACAGGACAGGTCAATTGGAACTCGCGCGGCCACTTTCATACTGTATAAAAGTATAACCCTCCTCTTTTCGTTTTTTTTATTATCTTCCCGTGTCCAAATGGTCATAATTTTCTTATCATCAAATGGGAAATTCATGGTGTGGGCAGGACGAGTCACAAACTAACCATTGTTCTTCTTTTCTTTTGCTTTACATGAACTTCTCCTGGACCGTTTAAGGGTGTAAATAAAGATTCTTGCATCAGCTAGTCAGTTTAAATCCTTTATGAAATCCCTTTGCCATGCCAAAGTGGCGGACACAGCGATCTGAAAGAATAGACCTATTTATCATGTGGAGTTAGTTAAGGCTAACAGACATTCCATCCTTCTGATGAAGGTCAGAATGTCTTTAGCATTGGATTGTCTAATGTCCGCCTTCTTAGCCAAATAAGAGCTGGACATTCAAAATGAATGTATACAACCATTTCGTCGTCCTCCAAACCGAGTCGGCGCTCGCTGATTGCACTAGTCCTAACTTGGTTAGATGTGCTCTCAAGCGGCAATGGCCTGAGAGGAGTTCACCAGCTTTTCAATGTTCTCCTTGTTCAGTTTGGGGATTTCCCTGTTAGAGAAGAGGCTGATCAAAAGTTTTGATTATATAAGCCCCGGTAAATTTACCAGAAGGCGATACGGAGCTGGTTTCGGAATTACTGATTAGATCTGTGGCCATTGTCCAGTTTACGCCACAGAACGGTTCCCAATAGGTGAGCGCTAGCCAGTTCGTCCCCAGTTTAATTGCCATCGATTCCATTAGATTGGATGACAATGCATTTAGCGCTGCTTGGCTGTCTAAATATATGAGCTTTCTGTCCCCATTTTGACGCACGCTGCGATGGCTTGAAGTTCGGTCTGAAGCACACTTGGACGTTGTCCCATAAGTAAAGCAATTTTTGTGTTTGGTCCATAGATACCGGCGCCTACTCCCTTTACCATTTTTAAGCCATCAATATACCAGATTAAGTGTCTGGTTTTGGTCACGTTTAGGGATGTTTACCTCAGAGTCGCCCAAAGCAATATGTTGCCTTCACACTATCTGAGATCGAGAACATCGAGAACAGAACATGTCTTTATCCGTGATGAAATTGATCATTCTCAAGGTGACCAAACGACACCTGGCCCCAGTTGCATTTCCTGGCATTTCTGCCATGGCTAATGAAAATTTCAAGAGGAGACAGATCAAAGACAGCTTCCAGTGCAGCTGTAGGGCAGGTGCTCATAGCAACAGTGATGCCCAAACAAGCTATACCTTCGACTTTTTATACTTTTTTAGAAGTTGTTACTTCTAAAGTTTTTGGCCACCAAATTATAGTTTCGTAGGTTATAAAAGGTCTGACCATTATGATGTACAACCAGTAAAACTTCTTAGGTTTGAGACTGCACGTAGAACCGCTTACAGGCCAACATAGCCTTGATGGCGTGTTCTGTAATGCACTTGATCTGTGAAGTTCAGTTCAGTTTCTTATCCAGGATAACACCGAGATACTTCACTTCACTGGAGTATTCCAAAAAGGTTCCGTCAATGATAATTGAAGACCGAGTCACTTGTCTACTCTTTGTGAAGGGGACCAGACCAGAGAGTCCTTCACACTTACACCATTCTTACACTTGCATTAATGCTGAATGCATAACACAATAAATGAAAATAAAATTTGCTTTCTAAACTGTATTTATCAAATTTATGGTCTCATTCTACGAGACTTCCTATTACTCCTTCGCTTAAGTCGTTTAGAAAGAAGTTTTGAAAGTTTCTGAGTTTCTAAACTCTTTAGTCTTCCACAGCTCAAAAATACCCCAAAAAATAGATTTTCGAATCAAATGATTAAAAAATTATAATGCGATGCAAAATTGAAAACCTTAATCCATTAATGACAGTGACATATTTATTTCTGAGTGCGATGTTCAAGCAATTAAATTAATCAACTTAAATTATGTTGACACAAAACCGACTACGTTCTATTTTTGAATCACTCTTCGTTGTAGTCTTACCTCTCACACTTCGAACCACTTGTCTGCGAAAAGACACACTTCAAATAAAATTCTTTTGACAAGGCGCGATGACATTCATTAATAGGTTAAGTATGGTATTTCTGATTAATCAATCAATGTCTTTAGCCAGATCAAAGATAAACTTTAAGTAACTTAACCAGAGCACTCTCAATATCCTTATTTACTTCAGGCCAGACCAACACTTTGAAAAAGAATAATTGCAAACAAAATTAAACTAGAGTGTCCTGAATCTTTAAAAAGTAAATCCCGAATGTTTGTCCTTTCTCGGTACTAATATCAAACCAGACTTATTTTGAGGTATACGACCTAGCAGGACAATTTCACACCGGCAACTGGTGTTGACCACAAAACATGTAGTCGGACATGCATCGTGTCCATTCACTAGGAGAACAAACATTCGTATTTATTCTTATCTTGCGCAGGTCCTTAGTCCACCTGTTGCTCTGAAAGGGTACTTTATCGCGAATAAACGAGACATCTTCCTTCGATTGAATGCACCGAAATGCGTGCTTATAAATACTTACTTCACCGAGATGTTCTTGGAAAAAATGTAATTAAGTGAGGTGAAAACAAAGACTGGCGTAAAATACTATCAACCACGCCCTCGAATATTTTCAAACTACTTTTGAATGCGGTCGGGATGTTAAACTACAAATGTGGTTTCATTTTATTATTTTTTGATACACTTAAGAACGGTGGAAGCATAGGAGGCACGAGTATGGTTCAGGTTTAATGTCAGCCAAATGCTCACGGAGTATCAGTGTGAAATCTTATCAGCCTGTTGATCAGGAAATAATTTAAAAATTAGGGTTACTTATAAGTCTTGAAAAAATAGAAGTAGTATCCTGGTTATATACAGTTGGACAAACAGTGAGTTTCGAATGAGTTTTTCAAGAAAAGTTTTAAAAAGAATGGCGTCACTTTGTGTATAACATTTTGGCATCAAAAGTAAATCGTTACTATTCGAGTGTTAACTTTATTTGCATAAAATTATAAAGCATTGACTGCGACGCTACTATAATGTTTTCGTCATTGTCTCAACAAACTTCTGTTAATTTCTGTTTTAATGCAAAAAGCTCGAACAATGAGCTTTTTAGTTTATCTTGAAGAGTCAAAATCATTAAAGTATTCCCAACCCTTTGAAGGCGTGTAAAACGATGTTGTGGAGATCGAACCCTGAAATTAACTCCTTTTGTCGAGGACTTTGCTTAAACTTGCTTTGGTAGCGTAACGTCATTTATTTATTCTAGCATTAGTTCTAGATTAAAAAATACCATACTCTTTTTGAAGGTGAAGAAAACTTAAGAATTTGCTAAGAAACTATTACCGGGACGAATAAAAAATTTTTGAATGTGAAAATAATAGTTTTTAAAAATTTGACAATGAACGCAACTTTCTATTGGGGTCTTGAAGAAGTCAGCAAATGTATGGGATAAAAAGTCGGGGTCTAACACATCACCAAAGCTTACGACCGAGTCTTTAGACATTCTCTTTTGAGTATATTATGTCCACAGGCTTCGGACTACCAGGGGAACTTTGCGTATGGTAGAACATTTTTTTCAATCAGTGTTCCAAACTTATAATCGATGTTGAATCTATCTACAATTCTACGTTATAATATCTCCCATGGCGTTATGAAGAGTATTTGGTCTATTGGCTCTACAGAACTAGAAATTAAGAGCATTCATATGCATCTAATACACTGCAAAACCAAGAAAGTATGAATGACTTAAAAATTTCTACGGGTCTTTAACTCCAAATAGACAGCTATGAGACCATGAGTATCTAAGATTGTATGGCCTACTCAGTTATAACATGACAGAACTAAATCTCAAACGTTATTAAATTTCAATCTAGTTGGATACGCAGGATACTCACTTTCCTTGTATCTATTTCGCAGGCACATGGAAGGCTCTCTACAAGCAATACTTTGAACTCATTTCCAAGAGACATATATCGAGAAATCTGTAACGAATGTAATCAAAAATTGGAAGAGCCGAAATTCGTCTTTAAACGTCTAGAACTTCGGCTGTATACCGACTTGTTAATATTACGAAGTGAAAACCAAAAATGAAGTCATTTAAGTTGTAGGAAAGGCTGTTTAAATTTTATTTGAATTATTGCGGTTGCATTTTGCTACACTTTCAATAACAATTTTGTATTCTATTTGAGAATTAGTCAGTAAGTCGATGTAACTTCTGAAATCTCTCAAACAGTTTTTTTTTTTAATTTCTTCTTTCAATTGATTCATCTCGATTTTGCGTTGGACTAGTGGACCTGACCTCTAACAGATATGAAAGTCATTATCAACATCACAACAGTATGAATTCATTTCAAATGCGGTGTACAAAATTTAAAAAATAGATAAGCTTTTGAACCCTTAAATTTGACAATGATATTCGAACTTGTTCTAGTACCGCTGTCATTTTCAAAACTCAGTAAACTTGAAAAATTTGAATTTGAAATTGGAAAACCTAGTTATACCCAACTTTTGGAATGTGCTCCCATTAATTCGAAGTCATTTTAAAAAAAACTTTTTTTAAAAAATTGTCGATTTTCCAAACAAACAAAACGTCGAGAACAGGGAATTCATTTATTCTAGAAACAAACCCAAATGCCAACATTCGCCTTGACTTATCGAAGACACCATCTGCAATTTAATCCCATTTGTTGCACATGGTGGAATTTGTTTGGGAATTATTCAAGTGCCATGCGACAGCTGTTTTTGACATTTCACAGTTTAGTCGTGCGCGCTCGCTATTTTGCAAAATTTGAATTGACAGGAAGAAAAGGAAACAGATTTTGTTGGGTTGGTCCGGGTCGAATGGACTTATTTTTATTCAACCTTTGTCTCTCAATGCTGGAAGCTGCTGCTTATCTTGGCACAAAATGGACATCACAGTTGTGTCTGGAACATCAAGGAAATCAAGACAAGACAGCGGAATACTTTATCGCGACGACTTTGAAGGCGGACCAGTGAGCATGGACGAGATCGAAAAGGGTCTCTATTTGGGTAAACTTGTTTTTTGAAATTTTGTGTACATTTATAATAATGTGGAACTCTTAGGTAATCTCACTGCAGCTACGCATATGGAAACGCTGAAAACTTACAAAATCACACACATTCTGACGCTGGATTCGGTGCCGCTGCCTTCGCATATAGCGCAAGTTTCATTCCTAACAACAAAATACGTGCAAAGTAAGTAGGGATTATATGAATAGCTGTGTAGCTAGTGATTACCCCATCCCTAGTCTTGCGTTCTATGAATAGCCGAGCATCATCGCTATAAACGTCGTTTTATAAACAGCCTCTTGTTGGACAGCTTTTATCTGTTTTCCTCTTCTTTTTTTTCTCTTTCAGTTTCCGATATGCCTAAGGAGGATATTCTGCATCATTTGGAACAGTGCACAGAGTTCATTAGCTCTGCTTTGGATAAAGGCGAAAATATTCTGGTGCATTGGTGAGTAAGTGGGAGTGCGGAATTCTAATTAAAAGTGTGGGTTACATTTCAAACTTACGCTGCTCAGAGTTTCACAGTTGACTTCCTGTTGACTTTTTCAGGGTAAGAACCGTAGGATCGAAACTAATTACGAAGCACGCCTGAATGCCTGTTCACCGTGGATTATAAAAGGACAATGTTGAAATTAGGAAAGGGAAAGCCTTGAGCCTGTGTTCTTTTTTTCGTTTCCTAATTCTTTCAAATTTTTTACGTCATTGTCTTTGCTGGATATACGATTATGTCGCTCGAATCATTCCTATTCCTATCGTCTTTGGAAATTTCATGATTTCTTGGTTGCTTTTATGCATAAGTGAGATTTGACATACATTATCTTTGTGTCCTTGCATAAATTAATATTAAACGGTCTGTTAAGGTGAAGAGAAATGATTGCTAGATCAACGCTTTCATTGATTTCACGAGCCAGGACTTGCTCAGTGAGTAACGAGTGAGCAATGCGATGAGAATCCTTCATGAACTGGTGAATTTATTCGAAGGAAAGAGTTGTGTACATCACGAAATTTGAAAGATAGTCAAGTAATGCGAATTTGTCTGAAAAGCATCGCGAAAAGAACACTCGACACAGAAAAACCGACAGAGCACTTAGGAATGAAGTTACAAGAAAGCGTATCGTACATCGTACCTGTAGGCTTCTAAAATGTGATACGAGTGATAAAAAACAAGCTTTATCGAGTTGTGAACGAGGCTGACCAACCTTTTTGGAAAATTTTGCAGATTTGCTGAGACACGGCAGTCTTTTACCCTTGTCGATCTTGGGCACGCTGCTTCCAGCTAAATAGATCAACCGCTCTATAATCCACGATACTTTGATTCTATAAACGGAATTCGGTTTGTTGACAACATGTACTTGGTTTTGTCCTCGCTTACTTCAAGGCCAACTCGTTTGGCCTGTAATCCATTTGTTGTAAAAGCCTCTATGACGGCGCGTTGGGAGCGACCGATTATGTTGTTATCGCCTGTATATCCCAACAGCTGGACAGATTTCTTGACGAAAGTGCCTTCCGTGTTCATGTCTGTTCTGTGTCTGTTCCTGCATGAGATTGAGGAATTGCTGATGAAGAGATATTGAGTCTTGAGTCGAGCTGCCAGGCCAGAAGCCACCCTGGTACGTGCCGATAAGTGTGCTGCAGAAAGGCTTCAGACGTGCATACAGTACATTGGATAGGACCTTTTATGCCACATTAAACAGGGATATGATCTTACAAGTCATAGGATCGCCTTTCTTGAAGATGGAGTTATGGATATTCCAGTTATCGGGCATTGCTTCATGCACTCATACTTGGCTGGTAATTTGTTGCATGCACCCTACTAAAGTATAACCACCTTGCTTGAAAGCTCCGCTGGTAGGCCATCAGAGTCGGTAGCCTTGTTATTCTACAGCTTTTTGATAGCTGAGCCAACCTCTTCCAAGGAGGGGGATCGGTACTGTATTGACTGCGGGTTCTCTTCTTGCCCTATCACTCTCTCAATCTGATGCCCATAAAGCAGTTGCTGGAAATGCTGCTTAAATGCATCTTCTATTCGCTGTGCTTCGAAGACTAGGTTTCTTTCACTTCCCCCGCTTGAAGCCAGCTGTCAGCTACTTGGCTTTCCTGATAAAACATCCGGGTGCTGTTCCTTTCGCGGGACTCTTTAATTTCCTTGAGCTTGGAGGCTGCATAGGCCCTTTTCTATTTACCCAGGATTTTCTTTTCCTCCCTTCTTCTGGCTCGGTACTCTTCCCTCGCTACCATTGATTCGCGATGCAGCGCTTGCATGTGTTCCTGTTCTGTCACCTTTTTCCGTCATTCGCATTCATCATCATACCAAGGCCTCTTTTCGAGTGCTGCCTTGTAGCCTATAATTGTCTCGGCTACCTCATTGATGTCGCGGTACTGGTTCCACAAATTATTGGCGCTTGTGGATAGTGAATGCACAGCACAGATTCCCTCGGTCAGGCACTCTCTGAAGGCTGTGGTCCATCCCATTGTGCTAAGACTTCTAAGGTTGAATTTTTTTCTGGGCGCTTCTTCTCGTTGGGTAGTCGAGCTCTGAATTTGGCTTGTACATCTGTCTGTTTGTATGTATATCTTCCCGGATTCGGATACGACGACAACTCGAATATAGTTGGTACGCCATAAGAACATAGCGGCGATCACAATGATGCAGCAGCCATGAGAGAAACGTGTGGAGTTCACACACTGAACGCAGATCCAGTACTTAATTTGAGTACAACAGTGATAAGGGCACTTAGGTTTATACTAATTTCCAATAATAAATTTTCATTTGTTTGTGAGTAGTTTCATGTGCTCGTCTCGATTTAGGTTTTCGAGTTTCTTGTTCTGCTTCTGCTGCAGTTGCTTTCTGGAGCTATATAACCAACCTTCTGTTTTCTTTGCTTTCGCATTTTCTTTTCTTAAAAAATTACTTCACTTCAACGCTCACATATTTCTTATTTTTCAATCTTTATACCTTTCAGTTATTTTGGTGTTAGTCGCAGTTCGACAGCAGTCATTGCCTTCATCATGAAGAAGCATGACCTGGAGTACCAACAAGCTTTTGATATTGTCAAATCAAAACGTAAATTCGTGCAACCAAACTCGGGTTTTGTGAACCAGCTGAAGCTCTATCGTCGAATGGGTTGTAAAATCGACACCCAATTCGATAAGTACAAAGCATATCGTTTACGATTGGCCGGTGAACAAGTTCGAAAAGGTATATAATCTTACCCATTTAAGAATGCGCATGTCAGCAGTGTGTCTTCCTTTTACAGCGAAAATTCTTCCACAAAACTTTACAAACTTAATCAAACCAGATCCAGCAATAACCCAGGAAAACCCTGAACCAATAGTCTATCGTTGCCGTAAGTGTCGTCGTGTAGTTGCTTCCAAATCGAATGTACTCCTGCATTCGCCTAAAAATGCCGGGGCACTTAGTGCGGCTGCCAATACCAATAACGCAGATGCAGTAGCTACAGAAACACCAATTGTTTCTGCGAGGCTAATCGATCAAATTGCTGAGCAAATACGCCGAGTGTCGGTCTTTGATAGGCCCCCACCAGATGCCGATGCGAAGTGTAAGAGTATATTGTTTCTGGAACCTATTGCGTGGATGAAGAATATTTCAAACAACACCCAGGGCCGTTTAAATTGTCCCAAATGTGAACAGAAGTTGGGCAATTTCAGTTGGATAAACGGTTTGTTTAATTTCATGACAAAAGATGGCTCATTGTTATTCTATTTATTTTTAGGATGCCAATGTCCTTGCGGTGAGGAAGTGTCACCGGCGTTTTACCTTATCGCTTCTAGAGTGGAACTCTCAAAAGCTGTACAAAATGTGCAAACCACCGTTTAAGCTGTTATGCTGTGTTTATTTAGTTAAGTGTGCAGGTAAGGATGGTAAGGCTTATAGAAAATGTATTATAAAGATAGAAAATAAGAAATGTTTTGTAAAGAAATGCATCAAATGAAATAAGGGTAATAGAAGTAAGAATAATGACCAAAAGGCGTAATTCCATTTAAATCTTTTATGGAAACCAGCATATTTCAGTTTTCTTTTCGCGTTTAAATGTTAAAGAAATGTAATCTTAGTTCGAATGTTACGTTGATGTGAATTCGATGATAGATAAAATAGAAAATTTAGTCTTTTGAGGGGATCAGCAAAATATTAAAGTTTGTGTCGATAAAGACACAGTTGAATCGAAGACTTGGCAGAAGAATCGAACCAAATTTGAGCCTTGCCGATACTTGTTAGGTAAGTCGTCTTGTGCTCACAAGGACAACTCTGCAACTAAAAATTCAAGGGAAGCACACAAACTCTTTTGTTAAATAAAAGCCTCTCGCTCTGTTTAAGTGAAAGCACCCTTTAAGATTCGTGTCGTTGCAGTTTTTTTTGGGAGCAAGGCTTACTTTCATCATTTGTGTGTGAGCGGTTCTGCCTACAGTTTACTACCAACACCGAATGGCTGCAGGAGCTATGTTCATTGGAAAACTGCCAATCACTCGGGAGAGGTGAGGACATGAAAAATGATGCCTTGCCTCTTTTTCAAGCTAAGTAATAAAATTTTAAAGGTTCGATTTTTTGAATGTTCCCATTTAAAACGCCAAATTCCTTTACCTAGTCAGTACGTATAAACAGAGAAGCAACAAACAATAAGGAGATTATGCTGAAAAACAGAAAAAGAAAAAAAAGATTATCAAGTCGCTAAGCAATAATGATATAAAAACATTAATGTTTAAGCCTTATTTCAAGCTAGCTGTGTCCTGCGACTTTGTCCGCGTAGGTTTCGTGTACGTTGAAAAGTTGTAGGACTCAGAAGAGTTTACTCACCTAATCACCTTGTCACACCAAAGCGAATGGATTTTCCGAAAAAAATCATTTGACAATTTTCGAAATTCCAATAAAAGTTCCTGCGTTTTTCACTACTGGTATAAACTAGGCTATGACGCGAGGTCAAAGGGTTTCGCCCTTTGCAGACGACGAATTGAATTACAGTACGGTGACAATGGCCATGAACATGATCATTGTGCTAATGAGTTGGTAATCTCTTCGAAGACACTTGGAATTCTCAGATACCAATTGAGATAGTCTTTGCATACATACCAACGATCGTTCTAAGAACTTTATTTTCGAAATTTTGAACGATGTTACTATTGCTTTACTTGGTAGGTACAACCCTATAGTTGTAGACAATACGACCACACTGGCTGTAGCCCTTGCTTATAGATAAGCAGTTTGATAGGAAGGCTCAATTTCGAATAGACAGTACATTTGTCGGTATATGTTTTCGAGATCTTCGCGTTCTCATTCAACCTTATCATCTAGAATCATTCCTAGTTATGTTACCTCTTTCTTTATTTTAAAACTCTAAACAATTTTAAATTGTTCAAAAAACAGTACGATTAAGGTCAAGGGATGGATGTGGTGAAATTTATTTTGCGATGGGGTAATGGGATACAAAAACAATTAAAAAAAAAATTAAGAATCCGTATTTTTGGTTGGGCGGGATATTTAAATATAATATGCTTTTCCCGATTAGCTGCAACAAGTCACCTTTGATGATTCAAGTCTCTTTTAGTTTCTTCAGTTACCGTCTTCACATTCATAAAGCTGTTTTCATCAGTCCTGAGATATTCCTCAAGCCGTGATTGCTGTCCTCAAGGTTCGTTTTTTTGAGTATCGATAAATTTACTGCCGCTTATTTTTTCATTTCTGCGTAAGCACGATTTACAACCTAGTTAAACTGATTTTCTTCCCAAAAATAAAAAAATTCAGGAACAACTCTGTTAATATGGCACACATGACAGACAAGTTGGAGCTTCACGTTGTTTTCTCGCGCAATGAACTCGTTTCTAGCTATGCAGACACACACTTTCTGTGCCCGCATTGTCATTTTTTCGACTCAAAAACGAGAGGCATATTCTATCAATGCAAAAATAAGAAGAAAACATATCTGAGACAAGCCATCTTTCGACTCCTTTTTGTGCCAGTAATTGAATTGTTTCTTCTGCTGTAGTAATCCACTAGTATGTTCCAAAGCGCAGCCTCTGATGATGGGTATTGATCATGGACTCTTTTCTCCAGCTTCCCTCATTGATCTATTGCACTTAGTCTTGAGATAGTCTTGATGCGAGTTTGAGGTCTCTCTTCTGCTGAAGTTGTAATTATTATTACTATTTTTTTAACCACCCGAACCAGATCTCCACTCGAGGAGAAAAATCCCTGTGCCATACTAGACGGTAGGAATCACATAGCATGCTGATTCTCTAGCTTAAGAACTGCAACTCACGCTGTGGTTTGTCTTGTTTATGAAGGCTGATGATTGCAAATCGTTTCTCGATTGTATATTCTGCAACTTTTTCCATTTTCAACAATTTGTTTACTTTACACGTGCATAATCATTTGCAAACCAAGTTGAGACATTTTGGGATTTAACAGCCCTTATGATGAAAAGGATGATGAATCAGAAACAAAACATTATCTTTCAATGGCCTTAACAAGTCTTAATGACATTTGTAAGAAAAAGTGAAACTTAAACTGTTTAAAACGGAGTTGAAAATCAAACTATTTTTTTATAATCCACTGAATTTCAAGCACGAATGAAGTCAATCGTCTAAGAAGAGCTGAAATTATTCCCAAATCCAACCTATTTAGAGGAATGGAAGTTCTTGTCGTATGTTCAGTGTCAATAGTGTTGAAATTCGAATATGATCCGAATCTCCCTAAGGTGAAGAATCTTGAAAGATATAGCTGCCTAACTCTCTTGGTTTTCAGCGACCTGCTGCTTCTTATGGATAGAAATTTCCAATTTGACTTTTTGATTTCCGCAGTAGTCACATCTGGTTGTCTTGAATTGTATTTTTTTTTTCAAAAAGACTGTATCGCTTGTAAATTCGGGATTTTCCAAGTATGGTTTGAACTGATTTTTTTTGCTTCATAACAACGCGGTACTCGATTTAATCTGAATACCTTTCCCAATCTTATTGCTTTGTCGACGACAGTTCAAATACTTATGGCTTGATTAAGAGAATGCAAATCTTTACTCATTCCGGCTTAATATAGCACCCTTACGAATCACGTACCCAACAATTCCGCCAACTTAAGAACACCCCTGTAAAGGAAAAAGTTCATTGTTAAATGTATTTAAGGAAACTTTAAGAGGAATAGAGTAATGACTTTCGTTCGCTGAATCAAAGCTTATGATCTTTAAAATAATGAACTCTGAATTTGCCACAACATTTTAAGCTATGTTTTGTGTCCAACTCCATTTGGGAAGAGGAAACTACGTACCTGATATCTTTGGCTTTGCGATTCTTGTTCTGCCTCTTTCTAAGTTAAAGCAAATGATTAAATTGCGTCGAACAGGGTCGAATAGTGCGCAAAGATTTATTTAAAAAATAACATGTCTTCACATTTAAAATAAAAAAAAAAAACACCAATTTTGTTACATAATTATAGTTAACTGTTTTCCTTGAATCTTCACCACTAGGGAGTTATATGATTCAAATTTTTAGTCAAGTAGATCCAAATAATCTAACATTTTTAAGTCGTATTTTTGTATTTTAACTCAGCGTAGAAATATTATTTTGCCTTTGATTCCATATTTATAAATTAAGAATGGTACAAATGAAGAATAAAATATTTAAAAAGAATACACAAAGCTTAATTGTGTTAGTTCGGTTTCAAAAGTCTGAAATGTGCATTAAGTTCTTCCAAAATTAAAGCAACCCAAATATATACTTATATAAAATCCAATTTAATATTGTATTTAAAATTTAAATAATAATAAATATTTATTTAGAAATATATTTATTCGTTTAGGATTTTATTTATTAGGTTTTGCTTAGAGTTAACGGTTTACACACGCTACCCTTAACTATTTAAATAATATTATATAAACGCTTTGTGAAATTTAAATGTGATTCAATGAAATTATTCTAAATCAAAATATTACGCAAAATTTCGTGAAAAATAAATAAAAAAAAACTTATTATAGTTCGACAATACTAGTTATTTATTAATATTAAATTTAACTGTATTTAATAAATGTCGCCCTTATATTGCTCATAACACTTAAATAAAAAGCTGATGTAAATTTTATTGTATTTTAAATAAATGTCATTTTGAAAAGTTTGAATTTTTGATTTTTAACTACCGTTTGGAAATACCTGTAATAAGTCGTGAATTTTGACATATCAACGATTTTAAATTAGTTGGCAATTAATTCATTACCACCTCCACAAATGTCAAATATCACATGGGGTAATGCTTTCAAAACCATCATGGATTATAATGGGCTTTTCAACAGGGACGCTACAAAATTAGAGCGACAGGGACAGCAAACGACGCCATATTTCTTGCCGCTCTTTTGACATTTCTCTTCAGTAAGGTTTATAGATATACGAGCCAACAACGAGTCGAAATTATTAAAATTTACTACCGAAATTCGGAGTCAGTGGCCTCAATGTTAAGAGCGCTAAGTCATTGAAAAATCATCTTCAGCGATGAGGCTCATTTCTGGCTGAATGGCTCCGTCAAAAAACAAAATATGCGGTATTGGTCAGGCAGCAGTCCACACGTACTCCATAAGTCATCATTGCATTCCGAAAAAATTACGGTTTGGTATGGTTTATCGGCCGGCGGCGTCATTGGGCCGTACTTCTTCCGTGATGATCAAGACGAGCACGTTACTGTGAATGGGGATCGCTACCGTTCAATGATAACCGAATATTTTTGGCCCCAATTGGATGATATGGACTTGGAGGACATGTGGTTCCAATAGGATGGCGCCACAAGCCAAACAGCGAATGTCACAATCAATTTATTGGAAACCAAGTTTGGAGAACGTGTTATCTCACGAAATGGTCCAGTCGCTTGGCCGCCTCGGTCATGCGATTTGATGCCGTTAGACTGTTTCCTGTGAGGCTACGTCAAGTCTATAGTCTATGCCAACAAGCCAGCGACGATTGAAGAACTTCGTACGAATATCGAATGTAAAATTGCAGCAGTATCGGCCGATTAATGCTTGAAAACTGTCGAAAATTGGGTTCAGCGTCTGGACTTCTGCAAGCGTGCCCGTGGTGGCCATGCAAAAGAAATCGAAATCCATACATAATGGCATCAAACGTACTTTCACAGGATTAAAGAATTTCATTGATATCCAAAACCGTTTTTGTTTTATTTAAAAAAAACTTTTGTAGCGCTCTTATTGAAAAACCCGATACATGGAGTACACCTAATGTTAGTGAACAGAATCAGGCCTTTCTCTGTAGTCCAGTAGACAATGTGTCCTTTGTCCCTGATGAGAAATTTATTTTCGAACTAGGAACTGAGTTTGACTTCGAGGTTATTTCTGAAATTGAAGTAGTTAAAAATATTCAGTGTCTTAAGTCAGATGCTGTTGGGGAAGATGGTATGCCTCTTAAATTTATCAAACTTATTCTACTGCATATTCTGAGTTGTCTTACGCATGTATTTAAAAACTGTTTAACGTCCTCAACTTTCCTCCATAGCTCTAAAGTAGCTGAGATCGTTCATGTACCAAAAAAGACGCAGCCATTTCTAGCCACAGTTTCGCCCGACAAGCATTCTAACGTTTCTGGAAAAGATTCTCGCGAGGCATATATTTTGTAACCTAGATCAACATAACTTGATGCCGCAGGTTCAATGAGGTTTTCGTGCAAACCAAAGCTGTTCTACGGCTATGGTTATAATCATTGATGATATTAGAACTGAATATGAACATGTACCATGTAGACAGTGTGAACCATGGTATTCTATGAACAAAACTAAAAAAGTATTTTGGTTTCAGTAGACGATCAGTTCATCTCATATCTGATTACCTCCGAGGACGTATGCAGAGTCTTAGTTGGTGACAGATGTTCGGAATTTAAAACCTTGCAGGGGACTTCAGATCCCCTATTTATTTTGCATGCTCATAAATGACCTTGATTAAATGTGCTTAAATTCATGTGAACACTTTTATGCTGATGATGTGCAGATTTATTATCTAGACATAGGGAATGAGTCGAGCACCTTGCGTGCAGGAAATGGGCTGATCCTTAATCCTTATAAGTCTCAGCTAATATTTATATCTACCCGCAATTACGATACAAGCGAGATCCCAGAAATCTGTCTCAATAATATTCAGCTTCAGTTATTTTATTAAGTAAATAATCCAGATAAAAGGATAAATCTCGCGCTTTCTGTTGTAGACTATCGAATTTATAGTGGGCTACACAAACTTTGGCCTTTCTCAGGTCTTACTCCAATCCATACAAAAATGCGGCTTGTTAAAACTTCACTTGTGCCTATTCTTGATTATTCCACAATGGCTTTCAATGATATGGTCAGATATATTTGTGGGCTTCGTCGGTACGATCACATAACGAATTACCATAAAAATGTTCTCGGTTGCACACTTCAAGAGTTTTTGAACCTAAGGTGCTGTATTTTCCTGCACAAAAACTAATTCGCCATCGCCTCCATAAGTTTTTAACAAACTTCGCTTTGTGCAGTCAACCAGAACACACAACCTTATGCTCCCTCGTTTTAAATATTTGAATTCATCAAATCTATTCTTCATTCAGGCTGTCACACTTTGGAACTCTCTTCCCACCGCAACAAAACAAATACTGGGATGGGGCCCAAATTCAAAGTGAACGCTTTAGAGTATTTTGTTTAACATCCGCTACTACACCCTATCTCATATTCCTTTCCTCCATTCTCTAAAAACTTTATTTAATTATATATTTTTTTTTTATATATATACATATATTGTTATACTTTAATAATTTCTTTCTTAATTTCTTAATAATTAATTTAATAATTTCTTTCTTAATTTCTTAATTTCTTTCTTTCTTAATTTCTAAACTTTTAAATGTACTACTAAAGATAACATCTTATTTGTACAAAAGAAAAAAAGAGAGGTTAGGTGGGTAAATTTAATTACAGGTCCATATGCTTTTCTTCATTCCTCCCGAAATCATAAGGAGGCAACCACACTGCTCAACGTCCAAGTTATCGAAAGTTTATAAGAGAAGGACCTCGAACTGGCTGCCTTTTGCGGTATGACTGCAAATACTTATTCTTTCGAAGATAAATAAAATCAGCTTTTTCAAAATGCTAAATAGCTGAATCGTGAAATTTAAGATTGAAAAAAGTTCGGTACGACAGAACTAGCAACGGTACAATCTTATTGATTAAAAAAGGTTGGAACTATCAAATAGCAAGTTGAGCTATATTTATTCTGGAGAGAATAATATAAAAAGAAAGGAAAGTTGATGATTACAGGGGAGGCACCCAATTCTCATGGAAAAGTTTTCATATATATGCTCACTTAGGTTATATCAAGGCAATTCCGAACTAATATTTATAAAAGCTGGCCTGATGAGAATGAAAATTAGTTCATACATAAATTTATAATTTTTAACAATGACAATTTTATTTTTACAATTTTTGTAAATTTTTTTTCTCACAATTATGTGGTATAAATAATTTTTTGCGAGCACGAAGGCCTTATGGTTGGCCAAAAGCCTTAAATAATTAATTTTGTTAAAAAAATTGGCTTAATTTAGCTGCCTAAACAGCGACGACGATCTATCATGATGATGCCGAGAATGATGATAAAAATGATCATCGTTCTACCCTACGTAGTCTTCTTACGGCAAAACACATAAGTAGAACCAATTGTTTCATGAACTAGTTTTTAAAACTGAGCTAGTTAAGGTTTCTCCCCATTATAAAGATTCATGAAGAACCTATTGTCACCGGGTGGAAATGATGATGTGCACTCAACATCATCCTAAATTGCAAGAGAAACTTATTTATGGTGACATTTTTTTCACCATCAAACGCGAAGTTAAGGCCAGTACCTGTGGCTTGAATTCCACCCGAAAACATTTGTAATTCGATAAAATCGATGAGGAAGATTGCGTCGTGTACTGAAGTATTAAAATCAAATTCTAGTTATTTAAACAGAAAAAAAAACAAGCGCCTCAGTCAAATGTAAATAAAAAAGTTGCGGAACGTTTTCAAACAACACGGACGCTTGGAAACAGCGCACATGTGATACTGGTGCCCCGATAACACTGGGGACTGGGGACGCCATCAAGACTGTTTGCATTGTCCAAAAAAGATCGGTTGAATGGGCTCCACAAGCATAGTATATAGCTAAGGTTCCTATGAAGATCGTTAAAATAATTTCAAAAAAAGAATTGACATGACTGTTGATATCGTTTGTAAGCAAGTATTGAGGAGTGGCCCTTAATTTCCACCACGAGACCTTCTCACCAGTTAGTCACCATTAAGATAAGCAAGAAACCCTTTCTCACATTAATAAAGAAATATGAAGACTGTTGACTGGGGTACCCAAAATTAAAAGGCAATTGTTGAACATCAATAACACCCAGTAACGTGCACTTTTTTATGTGGAGTAACCTCACAAAGGATCATTAGACCATTCTTTTTCGAAAACGACGAAGAAGTTAGCGTTAATGTGGATGGCATTAAAAATCGGGCAATGAACGGATTTTATTTTTAAAGAGCAATCTTGATTTGTTGCTCCAACAAAATGTAGCCAAAGCTTACATTCACTTGCAACTCGTAAAAATGGGGAAAAAGTATCGAAAGCAACCATTTGAATAAGGAGTAGTTTTTTAAGCCCTTTGTAACGTCTTAGCTCAGAACTTATCAGTCAACCCTCTATACATGTGTACACTAGTACACAAGCTTGTGTGAAATTTTCTAATTCTCAAACTTAAATACGCAACTTCAGCACCAAACATATGGTCAAGAATCCAATGACCAACATCAGATTTTGTGTTTGAAGATTCAATCCATTTTTATGCAATAGAATCGAAGTGAGTAGGTATTATGAGCATTCAAATGGTTTCAAATGACTTCAACTTTATTCAACAGCAGAGTAGTTAGCGCGCAGGCGCTATTTTATTCCCCCACTGAAGTCTTCTAATACCCCATTCAAAATAGCCTAAAATATCCTGTTTTGATTACTTGTTGCTTTGAATTGGCACCGTGCTTGGAGATATCCAACAGAAGATATTTGAATGCCGAGGAACCAATACATAATTCTTGCCATACGAAGGGACATTCCAATATCACATTTTTAAAGGACAAGTCGGATGTTTTTATGCCATATTGAAGCGAGTCAATTTAGAGTCCGAATGAGTAACCAAAGTGTACAGAGAGTACTCAAGCTCTGTGAACAGAATACTGCACTGTAATCCCTTAAACAGCGGTGACCATTTAAGGCTTCCAATCGGAATAAGAATCATAATGAAAAGACATTGGGATTACTTAAAGGATTAACACGTAAACCAACCAACACGGTTTTGAAAAACATTGCGATCGAAAACGCAGAGATCTAATTTGGGTGACGCTTAAAAAACGAAGAGTACAAATGATAATGGGCACCGAAAAGTTCCTTATCAAAGTGCAACCTTGGACTTTATTTTCTATCCTTAAAAACTTTCAACCATTGGTAATGTTATGATTTGCATCTTGACATAAATTGCTGTGTATTGCTCATTTTAATCCCACATGGGCTTCTCACCAACCCATATGCATTAATTTGAATACCAGCAATTCTGTACACTCAAACATGTAGCTCAGTTCTTGATCATAGATGATTACTGGGGTATCCCTTTAGGATAATTGGCTCAATGACATGATTGCATTTAACACTTATGCAACCGGAAGGATGCATCGATAACACTTTAAATAGGATGTCGCTTTCGTGTCTACGAACAAGGAGGGTCGCATTTAAATATACATAGGTACATGCGTTTTCGATCAACTAGGATTCTGTACGATGGATGCTTAGAGACATTCTATGCAAATTTATATTCCTAACTATGTAACCAAAATATAAGTAGTTCTTTTTGAAACATTTTAAGTCTAAGAAATCTTCAATGAATCCTGATTAAATGGTAGGAAGAATGCGAGAAAACCAAGTGTTGTAAGGTGATTAATTTTTGGCGTATGAATTGGGCGGTAATTATGTAGTTTTAGAAATCTTTTCGCAAAGAGTCTTGGACTAAATATGAAAATAGTTTGCCAGATAATACGATGAAATTTTGAATGCAAAGACTTAAGCCACGTTTTGTGAAAAACGTTTTTCGTGCACTTTGGTCATTTTACGGTCGTCACGTACGTTAATACAGACATTGAGCAAACAATTCAAGCCTGATTAAAGACTGATTAAATTTCGCACCGATTCCACACTATTGGATAATACTCGACTATGTGAAAGACTTTCAGCAAGGATCTTGGTCTAAAGCCTTACTTAATACAGCACGTGCACTAATTGAAGTCGAACGACCTACCACAGCGTCAACATTTTGGCGAATGGAATTTGGGAAAGGTGGGGGAAGCTGTATTGAATTCGATGGGCAACCTCAACCAATAGAAAAGCTGCTATTGCACTGTTAAGTGCCGTCTATCGTTCGGCGGAATCTTTGGCCAGTATGAGGACGACGTTACCGTCAAAGGCGCTCGCAATCGTTCAAAGATTGCGCTCGAGCTTGGTCTTGGTCAAATGTGACGCTAGATGACACACAGCATACAAATCTATGGATTAATCTAAAAATGAATTCGGCGAGAAATTCATCTCTCGTTTTGAACTGGTGAATTGACGGGGCTTGATCGTGTGATTTGATGCCCTTGGAGTATTTTTAATGGGGAAACGTCAAATCAATCGACATTGCCTTTAAGCCAATGCCAATTGCATCCTTGGAATATACTCGTAACATTACCCGTGTTATTTGCATGATATCAGCATCGCGAACTAAGACAGGAGCGCAGTATGTCAGTCTCGATTATGATCTGGGGAGGCCGAAAGGTAGAGCTTCGGCGAGGACCCGTCGGTAGCTGAATCTTAATCCAAGTGCAGGACACAAACTGGTGAAGCGTATCTTTAATCATTCCAGTTCGTGTTATGATGTGATCGGATTAATTCCTGAATTATCATTGTTCAATGTCAATGAGACCGAACCTGGAGATGATCTTCTTCATCAGTGCAAGAGTGTATCTCAGGAATGGGGTTATGTTTGCTTCATTGTAAAGGAAGTTATTCGGATATCTTTTGAATCTCGATTCGTAATTTCTCCCGATGCAAAGACGAAGTAGTTTCCTCTCAAGTAACTCGAGTTTGGCAGAAATGGAGAACCAAACCGGGAATGCGTAATTCATGATTGGCCGTATGAGTGTCTTGTACAATAGCAGTTTAGTTCTGATTTGTAACGTTCTGCAATGGAAAAGAAGGGTCTGGATGTTTGATACTTTCCTTGCTTTATCTAGGATGTAAGCAGCGTGCTTCTTGAATTTGAAAAAAATTGTTGAAGTTTACTTTTAGGAACTTAAGGTTGTTTTTGGTGTGCCATAGCTTGTCATCCAACCTAAGTGATAGATTTTTGCTTTCAAAGACGACGCCTTCAGCCCCCTTTCCGTTTGCATTACGGAAGCAGAATAGTTCTAATTCTGATGCCTCAGGTCTTATATATATTTGACAATTAATAACTGAAAGACTGATAAGATAAGTCTAATGATCACAAGACAACAAAATGTAAGAAACATTCAATTAAGCTCATTTTGGGGTTTCAGCCATCGTTATAAATATTATGCTTAAAATATTTATTTTTGTTTATTCGAAGGAGCTGACAGTAATCCGTTGAATGACCAAATGCAACGCACCTTGTGGTCAAACTTTATTAGGACACACTTCGACGTGCTCTTTTGGGAAGAACTGAGGTCCAACAACATATAGATTTTCGTGAAATGATCTTGTCGTTGAGTTTTCTTTACAATTCTACCAAAACAGGCCTGGTTACACGCAATCTACCTTGTGACCTTATCGAAACCACACAAAGTTGTAAGAAATCTTCATCCGTAATAGCTTTGCGAAGAAAAATATCCTTAAGATTTTCAAAAAACGGTCTCCAGTGATGATTTTCTTAAAAAAAAAAATATGGCCCTTTGGTGAAACAGTCTACCGTACTTATACTCGAGCTGGATTTAGAACTGTCTCATAGAAAAACTCTGAGTTAAGGTCACTCTTTTTTTGACAATTTTGTTTGTCAACATTGCATCTACCGATGGAGCTAAGTGTGCTGTCATCCTCCTTAACGGTTAGGCAAGTCTGTGGGGTGCAGTTTCCTGGCTATATGCATATTTTGGAAAACAAATTCAAATACTTGTACAGAATTGTCTTTTATGTTTAAATTTGCTCGCTCTCAAGAGGATATGAATGAATGCTCTTATAATGCATTAAGGACAAGGCGAGCGGAGGAATTAAGAGAAGAACGAAATCAATTTTAGTTCGATTCCGTGGATGGAGCCCTAAATAGGACCGAGGATTTGCTTAGTTTTATTTGACATTAGCTTTTATAAACGCTCTTTCAATGTTTGGACGATTTATCCAACACTCCGCTTTCAGTGTTATGCCATCACTTTATCTACACAAACCACTGTTTTGACAACACGAACTAGGAATTCCAGCAGCCGATTCAACATCGCCATCAGTCAGACTCTTATCGCTGGTAGAAAAATCCAGTGACAGCGCCATAAATTTTATCCCAGTGGCAAATGGTGACTGGACCAAATTCTTAAAACCAGATTACTTCAGAATTCGAACCATGAACCTATCAATTGGAGCAGTTGAAAGGTTAGAGCCCTGCCAAGTGCGTCACCCAGCCGCTTTTCTGTTTGCTGATACTCAGTTGAATATATAAATTCTATGTCGAAATAGCGCGAGTAACTTGTATCCCAGCAGCTTCAGCTGCAATTATTTCCTTTATCCAAACTTTAGGATTTCGGTGAAAAGGCTTTGCTTTAGATGCACACAGAAATTTGAAATTTGGCAGTTAAACAACGCCAAGCTCGCAAATATCCAATTCGTTTGAAAAATTGGAGATAAAATAAAGAAATTTGTGGAATAATTCCTTTCAAACAGGGTTAGTTCCTAAGCTTACCAAGAACCTTAGAATTTAAAAAAAAATTATAGGTTTTTCACAGCAGATAAGAGCATGCTTTCTGAGATGGTTTTTGTTTGTACATATTCCAAGATCAAACCGCATCTTTTATCATAAGATTTTAAGCGTAGTAAGGAAACCTTTAGGTCCATTTTAAGTTAAGAACTTTTTGCATTTAAAATGAATCTACTCCGGCTTACACCTGCATGCTCCGTTTGAGACATCTTGCCTTTTAAGATTGCAAGTGCATTTATGAATCTGTCTTCCCTAATTTCAAAATGCTTTTATTGGACTAAATCCATTTAAAAAATATAATTATGGGTGTGATTCGGCCTATCAAGTCCATTATTCTATTTGATGTTGAAATTGCTTTTTAGATTCAGTTGAACGAGGTTCGAAAAAGGAGTACACGACATCATTTCCATTCGAAAAAATTTTGGTGCTTTTTCTTTAAAAAAGCATTTCTCACCTTTCATAAATTAAATTGACAATGTTTCAAAAAATTTCACTACTGTTTACAGTCAGCAATATACTTTGTGGGCAAGCCCCACTTTTCGTTGGAAAAAAGTAACGCACACAACATAAATGATGACACTAAGCTGACTCCATATCGCATTGCGTTTGACCAGTCACCGGAGCACAGATAAGGTCACAATCCGGAATCCGATCAGAGAAGCATTTTTTAAATTAAAACTTGTTCATAGTGTAAACGTTCGTATTTTTTAAAGGTTATCGTTAAACGGTGCCCGTAATTTAATTACCTTAAGTAAATTAAGCTGAGCCATGTGCGGCAATTCCGTTTTGGCCATCAACACGTTTCGTTACGTAAAAGTGCAATCTTTCGACTCATCTGAGTCCTCCTATCGAAAATTGAATTTAATTCCATGATTGAAGTGCGAAATGTTTCACAGTTTCACCAGAGATACACGTTCCTGTGCGGGCCAGTTTTACGGGCTCATTGAGCACGTTCTACCACCAAGAGGAGGTCTTTCCATTAAATTTATTTATTTGAAGACGAATACTGCTAAAGGTTCAATTTAGATTCGTTCTATACTGTTTTTATTTTTTTATAGTCATTATCCATAAACAGTAAAGGTGGCGGTGGGGAATTTAACTTGGCAAATACTCGTATATTTATCGAATTTTTTTTGGCTTGCACGTACAAGGGTGTACGTAAGGAGAGGAAAATGGGAGTATTGGGTATGCAGTTCTTATGGCTTGGAAGAAGAAAATAATAGGAGTGGTGGTGAGTCTGCCGTTTTTGGCATAGTATTGTAAAAAAAAATGATAATTCTAAGCGGTCGTGGCGATCTTACACTTGGTTTCACAAACATTAAGACGGTGGCAATGACAATGCGGAAACTTCAGTTTTTTTCCGGGTGCAAAAACAGGACCCTACCAGGTTAATTTTACAACTGTGATTTGCTCTTTCGAATTTACAAATTAAAGGTTTCAATTCAAAGAATTTTTTGGAGGAAATGGTTTTCATTTGGACATCAATATTTCGTCCAATTTTAAGCTTCATAACTTGACATAAGTGCAAAGAACGCTGTCGAGAGTACATCTGCCTCAAAGTGCTTCTTCGCTTTCAAAATAAAGTTGATCGCCTCGTATTTCAATATCCTGAAAACTTACGAGGTTTATGACAAATTTTATTTTTTGACTCACGTTCTATTTTTCGGTTAGGATTTAAACTAGTGGAAAAAAGAAACCGATGAGCATTTTTTTTTCGCAACGCTATTCTAAAGGTAAAAAGCTAAAAGGCTCATGTTTGTTCCCTTAAGTTTCTAACGTTGAACTAATAGGCGAATCACTCTTGGCACGAGTTACTTCAAAACCGATCCATTTAACCTGTCAATTTCATGGCGTGTTCCCACAGGTGCGCAGGAATTTGTTACTTCAAAGTCAGAAAGGTTGACAGTGTAGGTTTAGCAACGTGTACTAAGTTAGACAGTACTTACTCTGAGTTCTGAATGAAAGGACCGGCAGCAATTGACAATAAAAAAAAAAACAATCATCGAGTTTTAAGGACCCGTCTCTGCTCGGGCGCCAATTTAGAATACTACTTCAGAGCAGCTACTTTTTATAATAATTATTATAAAAAATATTAAGAATATTTATTAAGATCTTTGTGAAACGCGATTGGAGTGAGCACTTTACTGACCGTGGGAATTCATCCTTCCAAGCTAGCAGTGTGTATCTTATAGCATGCTCGTGTTTTTAACGTCGCATGTCTTCGCGTGCTAGCTGGTCCCTTTGGGTGGCTCCAGCTCAAGCATTGATATTTCACTTATGTTTTAGAATTACACTTACACATTTACTTAGGCCATTTGCCCACATTCGTGTGCTTTTGAAGTTACGATGATGAGAAACAACAACGTACTCTGTATCTTTTATTGAGGTTAAATATGTCATCTTAGCAAAACCCTATTGCAACAATTAAATTATCAGCTGTACAAATTTCTCAATTAGGATTGGACTCTCGAAAACTAAGTGAAGGACTCATCTTAAACTGTAATTAGCTACTCGAATGAATAGCATTGTAAAGTTAATTTCATTGCTACCTGCTCAAATATAACACCGAGACAGATAACACCACAATTACGACCAGAATTACACCAGAAACAAGTGTTTGCCCCAAACCTCAAGTACCCAGAACATCATTTATCTCGCCTCCATCTCTGACGGCGCTTTTCAATACCACTAGGGTTGTTTGAAGAAGTACCAAGTACCAATCGTACAATCAACGATGTGTACCCTGCAGACATTGTTGAATCTATCAATTTGTGACATCCTCCGGAAGATTGTTATGGGAAATTGTTTGAGTACTAATTGAAGAGGAAGTAGGAGACGTCTCATTATTTATTTGTTTGCAGACTCGTTCTCGACTTGTTGGTGCACACTCCGAGTTAAAGAGGAAAATGGTGGAACTATAGTTTTTATTGACTGGAACGGCATTTGTGTATGTCAAATCATGGGGAATCCCAATGGAACTTTGTGTTCAATAGAAAGGACGAGGCAGTTTGGAGCTAAACATTTTCCGAGCTTATCTTGAAAAAAAGAACGTTTCTACGATATATCCGTTTATTGACCTAATGGGGAAGTTCGATGCTCACCCCTGTCACAGCTAAACTATCTTACTTAAGAAAGTTAGTTCACATTTGTGAAAGTAAAGCTTTAATTATCAGTATCATGGCTATACCGTTGAGCAGTTCACAGATGTGGTCTTTTTACATGCTGTTTCTCTGTAACAAGGTTCTCTGTTCCCTATTTCGCCAGAACCGAGAGCCTCTATGAAGTTGCTTCGTGAACTTCTCTCGAAATTTTGGACGGCATTTCGGCTACATAATTATGAAGGATATTGGCATTCTTTTTACTTAACCAAACTAGTCGGTGGCATCTGTGAGCTGTTTGGCTGCAATTGGCATGTAAAGGGACCGGCAAAACTTTGTGAAGGTGCAAAAGGTGTTCTTTTATCATCTGTGTGCGTCGTCATCACACAAGGCTTGTTTTTGTTTCATCATGGTTTGTTCGCTTCCATATAGGCTTGTGAGTCCCGATACTAAGTCTGATTGATTGCTGACAACTGAGACAGAAGATTCAGACACAAGAGAGTTTCCTGTGCCTATAGCCTTACTTTTGCTAAAATGCGAGAGCGAAGTATCCGTACAATGAAAAAACTTCTGGGCGCATGTTTTTCTACAAGGATTATGCAAATTCAAAGTTGACAACGTGATTTGCCCAGCGGGAGATTACAGCAGTGTTCAAAGTTTGTATAGTGGTTTGAAACTCAGATGTGATTTGGTTGCGATTGCTTCATAAGAATTTTCATTTGCATGATTCGCAGTATATTATTCAACATAGTTGGTTATAAAGGGTCTGCCATTAGTAACTTCCGAATTTTGACGGTTAATAGCGGCCATATTATTGAAGCTACATTTGTCAAATTGTCTGTTTTACCAAATCACAGCGGATGGATATAGCGTTCAACATCTGATGCCAATAATAAAATTATTTGTTCAAAATGGGTGTTCTGTTCGGGCAATGTTCCGCGCGCTTCGCCCATTTTACGGTCGCCATTATAGTCCTTTCGAGAGAACTTTCCGCACTGTGATGTATAAGTTTGAGTCCAGTGGTTCAGTAAACGGTCATCTAACACATGTATGTCAATGAAAAGCAAGATCTGCCGAAAACATCGCCGCTGTTAATAAGAGTGTGCAGTAGAATCCCAGAACTCGGCCTTTCGCAGACTACAGCTTGGCGAATTTTGCACGTGATTTATGCCTGTATCCTTACAAAATTCAATTGACCCCGGAGCTGAAGGTAAACAACGATAGACATAGATGCGTGTTCGCTGAATGGGTTCTGGGGCTGTTGAAAACTGACCCTTATTTTCATTTCTGGATGAATGGGTACGTCAACCAAAAAAAAATTGTAGAATTTGGGACGATAACTATCGTCCAATGGATCCCAAAAAAGTCATTTTTTGGTGTGGAGTTTGGACTGGCGGCGTCATCGGTTAATATTTCTTTGAGAACGACGTTGGCCAAGCCATCACCAGGCCGATGATTACCGAATTCTTTTGGCCTGAATTGGATCATATGGATACCAATGACTTATGGTTCCAACAGGATGGCGATTCATTGAAAATTCTGAGCCAGCGATTCGAATGCATGGTAAATGAGGTGATGTGAACTCGCCACCAAGATCGTGCCATTTGACCCCGTTAGACTTTTTCTTGTAGAGTATTCTCAAGTTTCAGGTCCTTGTGAATAAGCAAAAAAATAGAGCGGCCCTCAAACCCAATTTAACCCATGCCATCGGTCGAATTCAGCCTGACTATGCGTCAAAGTCATAGAAAATTGGAAATTTTCAGATGCGCGCCACCAGAGAAGCCGCGGCGGATATTTGAACGATGCTGTATTCCATACAAAATGGCAGAAAAAGGCCATTCAAACAAAAAAAATGTCGATGAAATCTCACACACACCTTATTTTGTTCAAATTTAGTTAGGAAGCGCTTGATGAACGACCGTTTATGAGCAAGTGTAGTTCTTGTGTTTTTGGAGATTGCACCATCGGGACAGCAATGAAGACAATATCTTCATAAACCATCAATTAGAACTCACGAACTTGAAATTTCAGTACATCAATCTGAAAACGAAGGGTTCCGCGCCTGTGCAACACTATGTTTCATATGCAAATATGCAAGATTAAGCCAGACAAATATGCAAGATAAAGCCGAGAACTTTCAGTTCGGAAATTTAAAAGTTTAAATAAATAAGGATTTAAAATGATCCCAAGATTGAAAGATAATTTAATGTAGAAATGTTTGAATCAATGATTCTGACATTAAAACTAAGCCAAACATGCAAGGAATTCATCTCAAACCGAGTTTAAACTCGTGGATGAACGTAAACTTGAAATACTTTTTTCAGTAATTAATTTTTTAAAAATGACATTATAATGAAATTGAGAGAAATTCATTGTGTTTGATGGAAGAAATGATTGCAAACAGTTCTTATTTATCTCCCTATAACAGCTCAGAAGGTACATACTATGACAGGCGGACGAACGGACTCACAGACGGACAGCGGAGGTTTAGTCATAGGGTTCCTATGTACCCTAAATATCACGAAATTTTGTTTAGGTTGTGTACGTGGAGCCTACCAGTTGCTCAAATTGAAAGTCAAACTTTGATCATCGGGCAAAGTGGTTTAGCATTCGATATGTTTAAATGGTCAAAAAAAATCTAAGAGCCAATTATCCCTCATTTTCAAATATCACACTACACACCAATTTAAATTAGCTCTAAAGTAAGTCCTGTTTGTTCTCTCCTACAACTTTTGGTATGAAAATGTGGTTTATCAGCGAGCAGCCTAACCTCGATTCTTATTTTAGTCTTGAAAAATGTTTCAGCTTTTGTTTCTCGGAAATAAACATACTTAGCTTGATTTCTTAGGATAAGGTGCAGAAAATGGAAGTCACTTTTTACACGAGCATAAGGCGTAAATTAGCTGTTTTTTAAAAGATTTTAAGGATTTTTGGACTACTAAAGCCCGCTGCGGGCCTTTAAACGTCACCTTGACAGTTTTTAAGGAGTTTCAACTTAAAATTGAAAAATAACCTTTGGACTCTTTTATTCTTGGCATTGTTCGTATGTCTATCATCTTGTCTCAAGTAAGACTCCTATTGGAAATCGATTGCTTCCATGAATAGTATTTTCTTGATTCTCAGAATCAGAAATACTAGTTTCCAAATATCTTGTTGTGCTTCCACCAACAATTTTGTTTGAAATAATCTCAGTTCCAGAGAACAATAAATTCCAATTGGTCGCCTCCAAGGAGATCCAAACGTATGCACATCCCAATCCTTCATTACCACAAGCAACATCGTTGGAAGTTTGTATTTCGAATGACAAACTATGCTGGCTTTTTGAACACAAAAATGCAGACCAGCCTTTTAATCGCTTGGGAGTTTATCTCTGCTCACAATTGCAAACAAATTTGAGGCAGTTATGTCGCTATGGTGAAAATCAGTGTTCTGTTTTCCCCAAAGGATTTTTCTCTGCAAAAGGAGTTATGCGAAGCATCAAGCAAACCGAATTTAGTTGAATAATTTGATCGGTTTATTTCATGGAATTGTGTTCATCATTAGGGTTGAATCTCCTGATTCGATTCAATCGATTGGCATATGAACAATACGTCTATTTCGTTTGAAACATTCGTGGAATTATTGAATAGTGAATTGAAGCTGAACAAAAGCAACGCTATGTTTTATGTTATGTTTTAGAAACTTATTTAGTTGGAAATTGGAAATTTAACACTTGTGATCCATAAGTGATGATAATGGGACATTTCAAGTGTTTCATGAAACCTTAATAAAATGTGTAATGGCTTGTCGACATACTTACTAAATACCGGCGAGAAGTCACATAAAATGAGCATCAAATCCTTCCTGGAAGTAACGCAATTATATGTGCTTGAAATTAATTTCGACATGATAACTTTACGAGTTCCAAAGAAGAAGGGCAGACAGACAACTTAAATGGTTTTATTTTTTCTTTCGTAGTACGGAACTGTGATAATAATAAGAAATTATGTCATTTGATTTTGAAGATATTGCTTCGGGTGATTATATTTGGGCCACCTCGTACTACAATCTAATTTTGTTCAATACCCTTTTTGCCTTGCTGGAAATATTAATCTTACTATTGAAAAGATCCTTTTTTGATAAAACTCATCTCGTCTGGCTTTTTTAAGTAAGTGTCCATCTAAATGGTGGTTCCAGAATTGTGCTGAAGCTGGTCAAATTTGAACTCATATATTTTACTTTTAAGAAGGCGTTCGAAAAAACTTCCTTAACTTCGCAAGTTTTCAATATTCAAGGTTTTTCTAGCATATCCGAATTTGGAGACAGCTTCCTGTTTATTGGTACATGTCAGTCAGTTGTAGCCACTTTTCGAGAGCATTAAGAGCATCAAGTGGACGAGCTATGCATCGAGATTTTACTGAATATGTTTTTGACACCACGAATTGAAAATTTGGATCCTCCTAGAATTTAGCAAATTATCTCTCTCCCATTTCTATTTTTGGAAGTAATCGGTTTCCAACTTCAGCTACGGTCTGAAAAAGTGTCCGGAGTGTAGACGGTGACCATGTTCATTCTCTTTCTAAAGAGTTTATCTTAACAGTCCAGTGTAGATACTGGAGAACAAATTTTTGAAATCGGATGAGTGACTTGGAAGATTAAATTTTACATACAAACTTACAAACCTAACTTCTTTATAATATTATATACAAGTATGTAGGTATAGATAATGTTGTCCATTTGGGCACTGTTTCTTGTCTTTTTGGAGCAACAGTCCATGGTTTGCTCAGGGGTCACTTGAATAAGGCAAGAGGTTTGGCTTATGTTTTTACATAAACATAAAAATTCACATAATTTTTTATCGTTGCGATATAACGTAGCAATAAAATTATTTTCTCTGTTACTATGGATTGGAAATATTTATAAATAGAATGATGTGTGACTGGATGTGCATTAATGTTATTTACTGAATGGTAAGAAAAGCTTAGTCCCGGCGAAATTATCGCTCACGAAAAGGGCTCGATATGGTCTTAAGCACATCCTATGCCCACGAACTAAACGCATCGTTTCCGCGTCAAAATTAAAAAAGAAACGCATGAAAACGTTAGAAAAGGCTGAATTTTAAACCTTAGTTTCACCAGCATACAGTACTATAAACATGCATACCAATTTAAAATCGAGGCATATTCCTGGTAAACATTTGCCTTAATGCTGACAAATGACATGACCGCAAAATGACGTGTTTCATAAGTCTGGCTTACTTTGGCGAAAATGTTTAATTTTAATCTGTCTGCAAATAACAATCAAAAAAATTATGAAACAAATAAAATCATATTTATGTAACATAATTTTTTTTTTATAAAAAGTTTCGTTATACTTGTTCAGGACCAAATGAATTGTAACCACCAAAACCCGCGACATTTGCATAAGCAAATCTGACCGAAATAATGGAAACTATTATTCTGAAACCACAAACCATAAACGTTGCATTGAATGGATTTACAATGTTTAAACTAAAATATATCTGAATGAAAAAAAAACATGTTTTTGAAAAGTTTTCGAACTCAAATCGTATGTATTTTTTGTTTATTGCATTGTGCACATTTTGGTTAAGCCAGAAAAAAACGGTTTAATGACACAAAACTGTTTCTGCCTTTCATCATTTTGGCGGTTATTTTTACTCGTAATTTAATTGTTTTTTTGATTACCTTCTCAAGGGACACTTTAGAACGAGGTCTCTTCAAAAGCGCTTTAATTAAATTCGTAGCCTAAAGTTTTCTTACGATATGTGATATGAACGATTAAAAAGGGTATTTTTTTCTAAGAAGTAAAGAACTTCTGTAGAGTTATTCTGCAAAACTAGAGGTTGTGCTGTGTTTTAAACGAAATATAAAAGTTATCGCATATGTACCATATATATATACCATAGGCCTGAAATTGTTCTCAAACGAAAAATGCTATAAATTTCGCCAACCTATAAAACCATTCGTAGTCATCATATTTTCACTTTTTGAATATTAAGTCAATTGTTACTCTCAAGTTAAGTGTTTTTAAGCGCTCATTTTTATGCTCATAAAAAATGTTTTTATACACTTAAGAAGCAGAGTTAAAATAGCGCTCCGATATGAGGTAATTTCAATGAGCACTCATATCGTAGACTTATTCAAAGCCCAATTCTATTTCTGTAGAAAGATGACAAAGTGTGATACCTTTTTTTTAGAAATCCGAATTTTCGCTCCCTCCAGTTTATTATTGCATCCAATACATTTCTACAAGGATCAGACGTCAAAACATAGCCGGTTACATTGGAAAATACGTTGTCCATTTATGATATATCCATGAACTGAAAAAGTGATTGGAAAAAAAATCTTTTCGATTTTTCAATTGCATAGACTTATGTTATGCTCAAAAAACACCGCATTTGTTTTGTTGTTCGACAGACTCAAACCTCATCTTTTTAGATGCTAGTAGGTACCTTTTTAATCCTCTTTTCTACCAGGGCAATTCAAAAAGTGACGATAGGGATGAGATTTGAAAGATCGAAGGAATTGAATGCTTCATGTATTGAGTCTGAAATGTATACAAAAAAAATAATATCGACTTATTTGTATTTGCATGATTCACAGTATTTTATTTGCATAAGTGACTATACCTGCAAGTCTAGTTTTTGTGGTGCTTTTGAAGATTGTGACTCCACTCCAATCAACCAATTCAAATCTTTGAGAAGTGGCAAGAAAAATGAAAGAAAAGATGCCGATTGAGATAATAATTAAAATTACTAAATATACAAATAAGTTTTACAAATGTTAAGAAAATTGTCTTATCTATGTGCATGTGACGAGAACCATTTTGCACATTTAACTACGATCTTTAATTCGCATTCAACTCCGACAGTAGATTTGTAGCTTTAAAAACAACCTTTTATTTTGATGAACGTCAGAAACTGGTTACATTTCTCTGTCCTTAAAGTCTCCTAGACGCAGTGATATTGTACGACCATATATCTACATTATAAATAAGCCACGTTTTTATCAACAGAATGACCATTAAAGTTCATTTCGAAGTTATAGCATTGGTGCCATGAACGTACATACATATGTCTAAATCCTCAACGAATATCTAAATCAATAATGGAGTGCACAAGAGCCGTATGGGGAGCAATCACCATTCCCAAAGCTATCATCACGTAGGGTAGGCTAATAAATTTGAATTCGATTCTTATGTTTGCTCTAATGGGGTTGAGTGGAGTTAAATGTGCTGTTAGCCACAAGGAGCACAAAAGGACAACGTTCGTAGGGAAATATGTATCTCTTCGTTATGCAGCAAGAAGGCATGAAAAATATTATTTTGAAATTCGACTACAACTGATTGTATGGGAGGAACAACCTGTTGTTGTCGTTAGTTGAAGCTGAAAGAGTTTTATAGTTATAAACTTGTAAATCGTAACATCTGGTGATTGGTTTCGCTTTTTGTCACAAGGTTTCAGTTGGAACAAATATACAAAACATTTTTAATATTGTTTTGTATTCACTTTAGTGAAATTATAACATCTGAAAAGATACTGACTCACCCATTTATGCATCCTTAAAATGTTACGATTGTTGAATTGATAGGATAAAAGGCGGTACGTTTCCATAAATGAAAGTGAATTTAAAGCGCATTTTGGTGCCAAAAATAGCTAATAATTGCTGATATGGATATACTTTACTTTTGCACTTAGTTTGACTAATGAGTTACAGGAAATTTTGGATCTAAATAGCAATTTAACTTGTCGTACCATAAACTTCCAATTTATCATAAGTACTAACTTCTCATTAGGCCATCGATGCTACAGGTACTTTTCGTCCTCTATGGTTCGATTCATGCTGCACTAAGCTGGTAAGATCATTATTCTTCTATTCAATATTGTTTAATCTTTCAATCTTTTTCACGGGATGAAGTTTTTTTTTTTTTGTAAAGTATGGTTTTTGTCTTTCCAGTTAATTGTTGGAATATCAAAGTATCATCAATTGCTTTTATACGAGTTCAAGTCGAGGCTAAAGTCACCAGCTTGTTGCAAGATATGTTTAAAATGATGTTCAAGACATAAAATGTAGTGTATGTTTGTGCCAGAATCCGTGTCAATTCTGGAATAATTCGGATGTTTTTACCCCAAAGGGCAGAGAACATTGCACGCTGTGTACTTTGTATGGCGTCATAGCAAGGTCTTTATGCAAAATTCGTCTCAATGATGTCTCCGAAATGTTCAATTGTTGAGAACGACGGTGAATTGATGTTGATGGCGCTTCACGCACACTTTCTGTCACAGCAGCAATATTCTCGGGTATACGCACTGTTTTTGGCTTTTCACGCTTTGGTTTATCGATGAGGATGCCAGTTTCTTTCAATTTTTTCACAAGATAACGAACATACGGAGCTGACGGTGCTTCTCTTCTTCCAAAATCCGTACGCAATTTTCGCACACATTCTGCAACATTACCATGATTTTCAAAGTAATGTCGCAATATTTCCCAGCGTTGTTCAAGCATATGCACAACCATATTCGTTCAGCGGAAGAATAAAACTAATTATCTGTCAAATCAGACATGAGCTAAGTGTTACCATTCACGAAATAAGCACTAGTTGTGCCTCAAAATTATTTTTGAACTTTTTCGAAATTCGTTTTGAGGTCCACAGAGTTGGCTTTTATTATTTCTGTTGTTTAAAGAAGCATGTGTGTACCACAATTTATCTGTTTTTTAATGAAAAGTGGTCAAAATCAATACCCTACAGTTTTTTAGTTTTTTTTTTCAAAATACAAATATTGTCGGCATAAAAACATCTTCTCAGATCGAGGAGCATTTCCACCTCAGCGGCTACATAAACAGATAAGATTTTTTGCGACTTTAGAAATTTCACAAGTTGTCATAATAATTTTTATGGTCCAGTTGCCAAAGAGTTCAAAGAAACCCTATGACTTTGCCTCTTAAACTATCACAGGAAGACACTTGCAATCTTCACAAATAATAAATATCGTATAAAGTTTCAAAATAAATGGGGGTCATCATAAAAAGAAAGTGTTTCATGAAATCGCAACTCAACATAGTACCTAATAGTAGGCAATTCGATTCATTGAGCAACTTAACAACTTTTAAAACTATACAATAAAAAAAAACAACAACATTTTGCAACTTGTGAAACGAATGCATGAATAAAACATGTGGAATGAATGTCCATAAGATTCTACCTAACCAAACGAAGTGTCACATTCATGGCTTTCGTGACGGTATTATTCTCTATCCGAAAAATAAATAACAATGTAATTTTTTAAAAATTAATAATTAAAAAAGTATTTCATTTGATTTTAATGTAAGTTTGAGTTATGATTGTCCCAGGATTTCAATAAATCACTTTAACCAGAGGGTTGCGAAATGAAGTAATGTAAACATTGAACGACGTTGTGTGAGGTGATTACGCATTTAATGTACACAAAGATAATAAATGTGTTAATACATTTTTTCAATATTCTTTAACCCTTCTTTTGAGCAATTTCTTCAATAGTTGAGAACTTAAACTTATTTATTTATTATTTTCAAGGAAATACTATAATAATCAATATCTTTAGTTGTGACAGTCAAAAAGCGTTCACGAATGCGACACTAACGCATGGGGGCCGGAAATTGGTGTGAACACTAACTCCACTACATTATGACGTTCATCAACGAATTCCGAATGAATTTTCACTCGGTATCTTTTAATCATGAGGTCATTTTAAATTCTTTTTTGTTTGAACTTTCAAATTTTCCAACTGGAAGTTCTTGTTCATATTGGAATCTCAAGTAAACCGATGTCGAGCTTTTACTTTGTCTGGCTTAATCTTGCATATTTGTGGGCGATGCTGTGAGAAATTTTAAGGGGGTATTCAAGTCTAGAAATTTAAAAAAATCTACTTTTTTTATATTTTCAAAGTTTACCTATTCAAGAATTTATCTACAAGAGGATTTTTCAAAATTCAAATTATTTTCGGAGATGCCGGTATTTTGCTGACCCGACATCCAAACGGTTTCGGCCGGAACTAATTGAACAAAAGACATAAGGGATTCTCCGCCTATCTGAATCAATATTTCTCAGTAAAATCTTTTTTCCTTTGTAAATATTGTAATACAAGGATCCAAGGTGACTTGTATCTTTTATATTTAGTGCTCACTTACGTCCAGGTGCTAACAGTTGAATTCTAACCTTCAAACCACGTGGGCAAACATATGTGCTGTGAGTGAAATAAAAATATTGTGAAATATTTTTTTTAATAAAATGGATAAAAAATCCTCAGCGCATAGGATTACTCGTCCAGATCGACAATCAAAAAGGCGATTTCACGGCACAGGAAGACACCAGTTTTACGATATGAAGAGATGAAGAGAGAAGCGCGGATAATAGTTTTTTGGAAGTCGAGGAAGGTCCGATGTATGAAGCAGGAATGGCAGATTGAATAAATGGAAGTCTACAATATTATTTCATGACATAGACTGCGAAAAACTTTACTCGAAACCTTAAACGCGTTTTTCTCGAAACTGTCTTTTTTTTTGAATTTTTATTTTATTTTTATTACCTTCTATCTTAAAGCTAATATACAATTTATTTCAGGATATAGCGGAAAATGATAGTAATCAATCCGTAACTAAAAATTTAGCGTGGAATGGCACAGCGATTTAATTACCAACATAAAATTTATGTGATGTGTTCTCAGGTTTACTGGACCGATTTACCTGAAATTTTTAGAAAGTCTTCTTTGTAGACTATGTTTGTAACTATCCCCATCATCTTATTTTTATTATTTTTTTTTTTTAAATTCGTAACAGTCAAAAAAGTGGTTGAAAAATTGTTTTTTTTTCAAGCAGTCGCCATTTTATGAAAAAAAATCTTTCCAACGTTTCCGTAGTTCCACACATTGCGACATTATTCTGGATTTAAAATCTTTTTTTTTTTGCTTTCAGATTGCTGGGAGGGTTGAAATCGTGGGCATGGTTAAGCACCAATTTTTTGAGACCCCCACTTCATCAACTGCTAATATTTGAAATTTTCAACTTTTTTTTATTTTTTGTTTTTTTTTCTGTATTCTTGTTATAAATAGCTAAAAAAATGGATACTAAAAATATTAATTGCTTTTTTTTATGGCACTTCAAAAATTACATGAACTCATGCCTCAAGACTAGAATACCCCCTTAAATTAAAAAAAAGTATAGTGCTGCATAGGCGCGGAAAATTTCGTATCCAGTCATTTTTATGTTGTCGTTTGGCCGCCAAGAAGAATTGAATAAAGACGTTGGTCATGAAAATGGAACCAAAACTGTCGAAATTGTCTTGAAAAAGTTGGTTGGCAGTATGACCAGTCGAAGCAGTCTTTTAAACAAAATAATATTCCACAAGTAAGCGGAAAGCTTATTATTATCAACAAACGTCAATCCTTGCATTCATCGTGAAGAATGTTGTTTTTATAGCATTTTTAAATACAACAATTGAAGCCGTACTTGATAAAATAAAATCGTATGCAGCAGGGCAAGTTGAGAGAAGAAACGATTTTTCCTACTTCCTTTCGAGTTGTAAGAAAGTTACTGCGGCCGAGTTATTTTCAGTAACAAAATTTGAAACTGGATACATTTATATCAATTAGTCTGACTTGCGTTCTAAGAAGGCAAACGCTTACAGCAATCCAAAGTTCTTCTCTTCACTCACACACAGAATTTCCTATGCCATATTTTCGTCTGCAGGACCTTCCAAATAGTACAATTACATTTGGAGGTGTCCTTATGCCATCTGCGATTTATTTGCATTTCGACCGTCTTCGGGAATGCATAAGGGCGGGTGAATCTTGCGCCAGTTAATGCTTGCAAATATAGTATAACAACGTCTGGAGGTCTAACGATATAAATCCATCCAACAGAATTGTTAACAAAAATAAAAAAGACATCAGAAAACAGAACAACTCCTTTTCTCCGTTCCTTTAGATGAATTATGCAAACGACTTTTAGGGCAGAACGTAATACAAAATAGGTACAGGAGAACTAGTTTCCCTTTATGTATGGTTTATGTGACCAGGTAGAGATTGCTTTTGTAATAAGGTTTCCACCCTGGAGCACACACAAATCAAGCTTACATACTTGCAAAAATAATAGTATTACTCTAGACTGTATCTTTTTTCGATTAACGCCGTTTAAAGGGAACATAACGTAGCTGCACACGTTGTTTTATGCCAATTGTAACTCTACACAGGTGGTGTCTTAGTATCCTAAGTCTTTTATGTGCGACGATGTGAATTTGTCATTTAACGATTTTACATAAAACCGAGTTCCCTTAGGTGGACACACTTAAATTTTGTAACTTTCTTTTCTGGGATTATACTTATTCTAAAATAGGTCGAAATCACAATTACAATAAACTCCTTTTTCTGGTGAAAACAAAAAAAAGCGGATAGATAATTTTCTGAGCCGGGTTGAATCTGAGTTTCTGGTTCCAAAAACATATCTTGTCTTGTATTTTTAATTGCTTGGACTGTTTATATTTCGACTAAAAACTTGTTAAACAGTGTTTTGATAAACGAAGTCGGGTTATTCGAGGTAGAAATAAAATTTGTTGAGAAAACGGGTCTGAAAATCAAACATAATTTGCGATAACACAAATTGCAAATCAGGCGTATACAACATGATCTTCATAAACATCTTGAACTTCCCACAAATCATCAACGGTTCGTCCCTTGAACTATTTTCCCACAGCTTGCTGCCTTGATTGCATTTGAGCTGACTCGGCACACACGCGATCGATTCAACCAGGTGAGTTTCCGTCGATAAGGATTTCGCTAATTCTTGGGTAATGCCGTCACCAGGGGACCAACGTATGGGAACCTTCCGGAGGATAAGTTAGTAGATTAAACGGGGTAGCGGTTAAGAACTTAAAATTGTAATTCCGCGGAACAAAGTTCATTTTGTAAAATTTAAAAAGTAGTCTTTTCCTCGGGCTGTGGCTTTGCTCGACTAAATATTTTTTTTAAATACAGCAGAGCAGAATTCGATAAGATGAACTGGAACTCAGAAAATGTATTTACTTCCCATCAGAAAGTTTTCGTTTCTATTTTTAGTTTTTATTAGCTTGGATTGTTTATTATTCGGATAAAAGCTTGTTCAACACCGGTTTCTGACACAAAAATTAGGGTCATTTGAGGTAAAAATAAATTGAATGAAAAAAACGGGTCTGAAAATCATGAACTATAGCCCACGAAAATTTTACGACAAAAGAGATGATTTTAAACTTTGTATTTTAATGTACTTGTTAATTTAAATGCGTTTTAGTAAACAAAAACAGGTTATTTAAGATTAAAGTATTTTTTCTTGGAAAACGAGTGAGAAAATCACGCCCACGAAAATTTTCCCATTAAAAAAATCATTTCTAATTTTTTTATTTTTATGTGCATGGATTGTTTGTATCAGTTTATAAACTGGTTAAACTGCATGTTATTAAACACAAGCAGATCATTTAATGTCAAAATCAGGTTTATTGAAAAACGGGGAACATTTTGAGATAAAAAAAAAATTTTGGTCCTCCGAACTATTCTATCTAACTTGTTAGGTAGTTAAAATAATATCGATTATCTTGTCTTCGCCGTGGGCATATTTACCCCAAATTGAATTCAAATCATGGAGTCAAATATCAAAAATAAATACGTTTAAGATCTATGTAACTGATTCACCTCAATATAAGTACTCTTTTCGATTAGCTTAAATGCAATCATGGGTAAATCTGACATATCTTTAAATCCTGCTAACTAAACAAAAGTTCAACTTGTTTTTTGAGTATTATTCTTAAAAAGTTCCAGCATTTGCATATAAGGGAATTGTATTGTAATGAATTCGTCTTAACTGGTGCCAGATGTACAATGGAATAAATCTTAAAAAAACAGTCCACGGCTGCTTGTCTGGTTGACTTGGAAAAGGCCTTCGATACCGTATGGTTAGAAGCGCTCTTTTACAAGATAGACAGACTTGGAGTAAGCAAACCACTACTGTACATGCTTTTTAACTTGCTTACCAATAGTAAGTTTGTTGTGAAGAATGGCAATGTTACTTCTTTTGGTATTTTCGAATTATTAAGAGATCTACAACAAGGTGCGGTTAATTCACCGATACTTTTCAGCATTTTCACGACTGATCTTTTAGTGTCTCTTTCCCATGCCATAGCGTACGCAGACGACTTGATTGCGTACAGATCGGTACCGAAGATTGAAGATATCAGATTGAACTTGCAGTGTCACTTTGATAAGACTAAGCGTTATTATGATGACTGGAAGTTGAAGATCAATTTTCAAAATTCGGAGACTATTCTTTTCAGGACTCCATTGACTAGAGCTTCATGGGACACTAGGAAGAATTGGAGAAAATTCTTAATAGTTGGATAACACGGGCAGCCATTGGAGAACAGATGTTCAGGTATATCTATATTTTAACAAACATATAGATGTAGCTCTAGCCAGAGCCAAAGCGACTTTTGCGAGGACAAAGAGACCGTTTTATAGTAGCCAACTCGATGCCAGGTTGAAAGTCATCTGCTACATGGCTCTTGTCAGACCAATGCTTACTTATGGCTGTCCAGTGTGGTTCAACGTGACAGCAAATTCGGTGGAAAAGATTCGGGTTTTTGAAAAACAATGTCTCAGGGCTTATCTCCATTTATATAGAACTCCAAAGTCCCAATACAAAAAAATCTATCGCTTGTAAACTTGGTAAGGGTGAATAATTTCCTAATAAAATTTATCCGAAGGCACGTTGCAAGAGCAATGATTTCGATCCACAACCTGATCTCTGGGGCTTTTAACCCCAACTTGTTGTACCACGAGAGTGTGTTCCTTAACGGTTCTCTACCTCGATTCTAAAGGTTTGATCCAGAGTAGTCTGGCGGTGCCACTAATCTACCACGTCCCCCGTTTCAGTGTAGACAGGCGACACACCTACGATCGAGACATCGCACAAAGTTCCGAAGGGTCTCTCCGTTTCAGCTGGGCGGTATCAATCCGCGATAAGGTAGATTCGCAAAAGCAGCACAATCAATTTTGGTGGCTCTTAGAAAATGGGTAGAAATCTCAGTTATTAATATCCTTCGAAGCCAGGTCTCCTTACGGGGAAAAGTTGGCCTCTTTTTGTTCAGAAAAGCCTTGCTGACTTACATAGACTTAGTTTTCCTTAAGCTTAAGTAGGATTAATCGCGGGAAATATATACAATGATATTATATGTATATATGAGTATATATATATTTATTGTGTATATATTTTCGTGAGTTTAAGGGTATATATATAATCGGTTTATATATACACGTAGGCTTAAGTTAAATTTAAGTTTATATTTTCAAGTTATTTTAATATAGATTTAAGTTTTATATCTTAAAAAAAACGTACTTTCACTAAGTTTTTGCCAAAATTTTCTTAATTAAATATAGAAATAAATTAAAGTGCATTTAAAAAAAAATAAAAAAAACTCGTGTGTAAATAAATTGAGATGTTCAAAAGTAAAGGGCGATTTTTTAAAAGCTATAAGAAAGTTTTTTAAAAAAAAAACACATAAAATTCAGAAAAATGCATGAAATCTTTCTTTGAATCGACAGTACGGTCCATATTATTTAATATTTGAAGATTATTTCATGCAAAAGTTGACCTTGACTGCGCCTCAAATGGTCCATCCGCTTAGTCCAATTTTGGCATACTCTTTCCAACATTTCTGCCGGTATCGCACGAATAAATGCTTCAATGTTGTCTTCCAATTTGTCAAGCTCTTGCATTTTGGGCAAAAAAAAGTTGGATATCATCTTACGGTAGCGCTCACCATTCACAGTTACGTTACGATTCGCATCATCTTTGAAGAAGTACGGTCCAATGATGCCACCAGCCCATAAACCGCACCAAACTGTGACTTTTTCTGGATGCATTGGTAGCTCTTGCAATGCTTCTGGCTGATATTCACTCCAGAATCGACAATTCTGCTTATTTACGTACCCATTGAGCCAAAAATGAGCTTCGTCGCTGAATATAATTTTTCGGTAAAAAAGTGGATCTTCGGCCAGCTTTCCAAGAGCCCATTCACCAAAAATTTTACGTTGCTGTAGGTCGTTCGGCTTAAATTCTTGGACAAGCTGTATTTTGAAAGGCATCACACCTAAATCCTTCCGCAAAATTTTCCACGTTGTTGAGTAACGGAGGCCAATTGCTGCGAACGTCGACAAATCGATAATTGATGGTAATCATTAACACTAGCCGATAAAACTGCGATATTTTCTTCAGTTCGCACTCTACGTAAGCGTGTTGGTGGTTTAATGTCCAACAATGTAAATTTGGTGCGAAATTTAGTCACAATAGCCCGATTAGCCGCTTCAGTGGGTCGATTAAACTGACCATAAAATGGAAGAAGCGCGCGATGAGTTTCTTAACAGAACACGCATTTTGATAATAAAATTCAATAATTTGCAAGCGTTGTTCGTTTGTAAGACGATTCATGGTTAAATTATAGACCAAACTGAAGTTTGCCAGTGAAACAAAACACGAAACGTGCGTCAGCTGTTTAAACCAGTGTTGCCAAAAAGATAAGAGCAAAAAAATCACTCTTTGCATACGAATTTTTGTGCAAATGTAAGCCCATTAAAAGGACGGTTCTCTATTTCGTATCAATGACACACTTGAGCCAAACTACCACAACGAGAAAGTCTGTTTATACACGTAGAAATCCCGCAAGGAAAAATATATATTCTAAGTACTGATACGGATGCTGGTGAAACGAGAGTGAATAAAAGCTTACACGTCACACATTAACTTTCATCCGAAAGAAGTCAAGTGCCCTTAACGAGAAATTAATTTGTTAGTTCGAAAAAGAAATATCGAAGTGTCTTTAAAGGTGATATCGAATTGGATATTACTTTGAATGGTTAAAGGGGATCAAAGGCAGAAGCAGAGTCACCATTTCTCTGTGACATCTAATAAGTCAACTCTTCTAAAAATAACATTTTTAGCCATCAAAAAATAACAAACTTCTAACATAAAAAAACCTTTACACAAAATCTGGCCAGACAGATTTACAATTCAATTTCCTCATTTATATATGAGCCCTTGTCTTGTAAGTTCTGAGGGTATCACGGTTTTTCCGTTCTCTTATCTCTCAAACGTGTGCACACTCCTTGTACCGTGAAGTCTGATTCTGTTCATCGCCATCAGCAATGTAATAAAAGAGAACGAATTACTTTAATCAAATTTTCCGCTTGCTGTTGAATTTTAAAATAAAAACAGAAAAAGTTCACCGGATTAAAACTAGACTGGGGCATGGTGCAAGCACTCAAAACGTATAGCTTGACGTTGATTAGATATAGAATTAAAAAAGAAAAATCAACACAGCGGCAAATCAGGACCTACATTCATACACCTACATTTGTATGACAGGTAAAGCTGTAACCCCGCGATATATACTCGTAGTTTCAGCATTTAGTTGTCCTTAGGAAGTAAGTTTGACGATAGCTAAGAGCTGGTTCCCTAACAGGAGTCATAATTCAGGTCGGTCTGAGTAACAAAAACATTCGTCTCTGATGGAACCTTGTTTTAAGCATAACTAATATCCTTGCATTTATTAAGTTTATGGATGAACAAATAAAATTGTTTTAACTTTGGATATGAGAAGCAAAGCAACCCTGACACAACTGATAGAAAAATTGTTTCGGGGCATGAATAGTTTTCTCATATATCATAGGATTGAGGATAATGGCGCGTTCCCCAGAGAATGTAACAATTTTTTACGTATAAGGCTATGCGTTTCGGGTGGGAAGACGTCTGTGAGAGAAGTGCACCCCCTTCAGACTGAAAACGGATCGAGGATCAGTTCCTGCCTAAATAGACAAAAAGACACTTTAAGAGGAATGTCAAAATCGTACTTCATGGACTTGAATGATAAAAATGAGGAAAGGTGAGGTTAATTTGGTTGACTTTACTTCATTTGGTTTAATAAACATAATATTTTTATTTATTTTATTTCGGTTGCAGCTATGCTATTGCAGAATGTATGACAGATTTTATGCAAGGTCTTTAGCCTTATAAAATAAAGCTCTCAAAAGAACTGAAGCATAACAACCTGTTACGTTCCATTTACGCGAATCGAGACAAAAAGGGCCGATTGACCCAGTTAAAAATGTCGTGGGGAATTGCTGCAAAAAAAAAAATGGGCGCCATGCGATTTACCTTAATGTCCGGAGAAGCCTTTTTGGAAGAATCACGACCTCCAAAAGGGGTTCGCTCACCGTAAATCAGAAACCCGGCTCAATTTGCTATAAGTCAAGTTCTTCTTTTATTAAAACGAAAATATAATACTAAGTCCTACCGAGTATATAAAAAAAAATTGGTCTATAACCTCTCCCCACCCCAAAAGCACCGCAACTTTCGTTCGTTTACACTTTGGCACAATTGATCGAAGAGGAGACTTATTTCTTTGGTCTACTCGTAACAAATTATTCATGAAGTTCACTGAAAATTTAAAAGAACGCAAAAAGGTAGTAAACAAAATAAAAAAAATAAAAGCTCAGCAAAAGAAAAAAAAATGAATATAAATAGTGAATTATGTTTAGAGAGAAAAAAAAAAAAAAATATAAAATATAATAAAACAAGACAGCCTAGGACTCAAGCTCGGGTTTTCTCGCTCAACAGTCTGGCACTTAGGCTCCATGCCATCGTCACTTTCATCAAATTCTTTGCCACAAGAGAATGTTGTTTGGCTTGCGATTCTTTTCAATTTTTTTTTGGTTATCTTCACACTCGGATTTGTTTTTTTATTTCCCGCTATTAAGGAAAACACCTCAGATACACCTCAGCTTTGATTATGCTCTGAGCCGTCTTTTTGACGTAAAATCTCGATTAGATACAGCACCATCTACACATCAGCTAGCAGCTTCAAAATTGGCTATTTTCCTTTATTCACGTTTTGTTCACATAAAATTAACCACAGGATTTAAGGATTTTGGAAAGAATTTTCTTTAACTAAGACCCATCAAATGTTTCTTTTTTTTATTACTCGTTTTATTTTTCCTTTTCTTCAGTTTTCACTAAGTACATCCGGTCGTCACGCCATTTTTAGAACGAGTCCTATTTTAAACCTACGATCTGTTTACTGCTCCGCTCCCTCTCTAAGACCAGTTTTCCTGTGTACTTTTCGATCTCTAGCTTCTTCAAAAAGCTCCTTAAAAAAGCTCAGCAACAGAAAATAAACACCATAAAAGAGAGAAGGACGTATGATAGCCACGGCCGGGGCCTGAACCTGGGACCGTTGCCTCATAGTTTCGGGGCGATCAATTTTTCAATTTTAATGCATTTAATTTGATTAATTCATGACCTTAAGTGCTAGACAAAAAATGCTTAAATGTAGCTTAATTAACTTAACTATTTATTAACTAACTTACTGGCCCTATGAGGGCGCTCTAAGCTAAGCCTTACAACTTAAATAGTTTCGGGGCGAACCAATCGGGCCATAACTCGTTTACACAATGTTGTAACAAATACTTCAGGTAAGAAATTGGTCCCCTATACTGGTCCTTTTCTAGCTGAGGTGAAAACTTTTCAACTCATAACAAACCGTCCTAATAAAAGACGAAGAAGATTTCTGGTTGAATGGTTATGTAAATAGACAAAACTGCCGTCTTAAGTGCAATGAGTTGCCTTCGGCATTAAAAGAGTTGCCAAGGCACATGCCACATAGCTCGCAAATCGATGGACCTATCGAGAAATTTCTTTGTTTTTGAACATGTGAATTGGCCGGCGTGATCGTGGGATTTTACACTCTAATAATATTTTTTATAGAAATATTTCAAACCACTTGACCATGCCGTTTTACCAGCTAATATATTACTTGTGCTATTGGGGGCGGGCTCACACTTTCAAATTTGTTTGACAAGCTCAATATAATTACCTTAATGTGAATGGTCCATCCAGAAAGCTGGTTAAACATTTTTTTTTTTTAAAGAACACACGCGTACAAGGGGTTATGACTACCCTTAAAATGTAAATACATAACGCGAGTGGAAGGGATCAGGGAGAAAATAGGGATAAGTACTGATGCACATTGTTTTTGAATTTCTGCAGATTGTAATGAGTGGGAAATACCGAGCGTGGTAGAGCGTTCCACATTCGTGTTTTGCGGCTAATAAACGAGTCTCTATACTTGACTGTACGACCGAAGTTGGGCTTGAGGGTGAACTGATGAGCATTCCTGACAAGACGGGTGTTACGGTGAAAGTGATAGGAGGGTGGAATGCAGCTGGCTAATTCGCTAGAGCATTGCTTATGGTAGAAGCGACAGCTGGGGTGTCATTGTAAACAAGTGTTCGGATGGAAGATGAGACACAATTTTTTACATTCTTCACGAACGACCAAAAGCTCTTGCTACCCTTGGGACATTGTTACACTTTTTGTCTCAGATTTCGTTCATGGGTAAATTTTGCACATCGGATTTTAGCATTGCAGTCATTTCGAGCTTGTTTGTACTCTTTTCGGGTTTCCTCAGATGGATCGGTTTTATAATTCCGAAAACTTAACTTCCTTAACCTGATAGCTTCTTTACAGCTCGAGTCGTACCACGTGTTAGCCTTTGGCTTGATTACTTTCACCCTGTGAGGGATGAAGTTTCTCATAGCAAGAAGAACAATACTGGTGACCATATCGGCGACGGCATCCTCGTCGCTATTGAGGAAGCATAGCGACCAGTTAAAGTTCTTAAGAAATCGTTAAGGCCGTCCCAATTGGCTTTCTCGTATTGCCAAACTACTCTTTTAGGAACTGGTTTTTTAACTGTTGGGTTGTGGTACGAGAAGTAAGCCGATATGACACAGTGGTCCGACGAGCCTAGAGGCGACAATACGTCTAAGGTGTATTTATCAGGGTGGGAGGTGAGAAACAAGTCGAGAGTGTTGGCGGCATGACCGTCAATGTTTGGTATCCGTGTGGACTCGTTTACAAGCTGGGTTAAATTTTTTACCGCAGCGAAGATCTCGAAGTACCTTCCTTCGGGTGTTGTCTGTCCAGAATGTCGAAGCCAACCAGAATTGTGTATATTGAAATCGCCCGTAATAACGATTTCAGTACGAGAATAACGGGAAACAATTCTTAAGATGGAGTCAGACAGCGCATCAAACTCATTAAAGGTAGAATTGCTGTCTAAGTTGGGGCTTCTATAATTTAAACAGTAGTGAATAACATGCCATTGTACATTGATTTCGAAATATTAAGAGATTTTACTGGTTTGAAATTGAACAAATTGGAAAATGTTAACCTATGCTTGACATGCCAAAACGAATTTAAAGCCGGTTTACAATGTCGCTTTGACTTCGTTCGTTGAGTTGAAAAACGAAAAGAAATAATTGAACTTTTGCTTCTCTTTGACATTTGAAGAGGACAGTAATAGTGACACAATTGCGCGGCAAAAAACAAATTGGAAAAAAAAATTAATACAAGTAAAAATTACTGAAAACATCCTTTTCAGAGTATGTCGTTTGAAGAAAAATTTATTGGGTTAAAAGCAATTTGCGGTGGCAGACAGTTGCCGAAATATTAAATAGACCAGATTATTCGAAATGTGATTGCATATTAATTTTTGTTAATTAATGCATATATGAAAAAACCATTTCAATTGAGGACTGCAGACAAAAGCTTAATAATTCAATTTCGTATGACGCATAAAGTGAATTTGCATGTTTTGAAGCCTCAACATTTTTTTGAGAATTTTGCCCTGAACCACGAAAACAGAACGATATTGGTTTTGGTATTTTCGAAAACAGCTGACTTCCAACACACATTTTAAAACGCCAGAAGCACGTTCTGCCAGAACTCTCATCGCGACGGCTCCTAAGGTTTTTTTAAAGCTTTCAACGGGTTACGGTTACGGTGGTTTTTGCCTTTTTCTTTTTTCTCGATATTTTCCTTTATAAAAGGTTGTTTTTCTTAATTTCGCTGAATATATGCTCACTTTGAAGCCCTTTTTAGGAATAATAGCACAGTTTAAGTGAAACTCAAAATCATGAAAAAAGTGCAATTTTAAATCGTGGGCTATAGTCCACAAAAATGCTGAAAAAAGGTGGTTTTTGCCTTTTTTTTTTAACTTCCCATCAGGAAGTTCTTGTAATCGGTTCGATTTTCGAAATTCAAAATTTTTACATTTCTCCACGTTTGGCGGTCCCAGTAGTCGGATTCCATCATTTTTAGAAAGATGTCTGTGCGTGTGTGTGTATGTACGTACGTACGTACGTTTGTGCGGATTCTTTCGTACAGCCTAACTCGAGAACAAATCAACCTATCGAGCTTTTGGTTAAATTTCACAGGGTGGTTTGAATTTTATGACGAAAAAACTGTCAAAAAAAGGGACAATTTGACTTCTTCAATTAAAATCAATTTAGTTTTCCAATAAAAAAAGTTCAAAATTAATTAAATTTATAGTTTATAGCTACCTTATCAGATAAAAAAATATGCATAAATATAAACACTGCCGTTTATAAGTTTCCTGACAAATTCATATAAATTTTTTTTTTTGTTCAATTTTAATGCCAAAAGTTTCATCAATATTATGTTAATTTGGCCAATTGACTAAACTAAGCAAGTTACTAACTATAGAGACTACCAAAAAGACTAAAAGAGTTTTTAGTTGAGGCCATTTCATACATTGATATGCCCCTTTCTCTATTTCCTGATCCAAATTTCCACGGAAGTTCTTTGAAAATTGTTTCAGAAATGTGAATCCTGTAGGTCTTTCGCATTTTTCAAGACTCAGAGTGACGTCTGCAAAACTGACACATGAAAACATCCTTAGAAAATTATGGAGCCACCAGTTTTTTTGTTCAAAACCTGCTCGACTGTAGCTTGACGCTTTTTTATAGTAATAATATATTATCAAAAAGAAGCTCATGGCGCAAATTACATAAGGCAATCGAATTTAAAGCAAAAGTATCGAGAGAAACCTAAATGACAAAGTTAAACAAAGCCAAACAAAGCTAAAACTGCATTACTCGTATATTGCAAGGAAGACCATAACATCCGATTTAGTTTGTTTTCCACTGTTGTGGTTTTAAATCATGAACCCAATCCTAGAGGTCTTTCCAGAAAATGACACAGAGATAAAAAAATCTCTCGGATTCGGCGTGGAAAACCCTATCGAAATCTGCAAAGAAAACTGGACTGAATGTGATCCTCTTCAAGCCATATATAGTATTTTCCAGACAGAAAAAGATCCTTTGCTGAGCAATTACCAGCTCGGAAGGAAGAGGTGGTGGAAATCTCTGGATTGAAACTATGTACTTTTGAACCCTTTCAAAAAGGACATAAAGTTAATCACGCCTTAATATTCCGAGCAGTGGTTATTATCTTCCAAAGAAAGGCAATCAAACAAATTTGATTGATTAAAAATAATTCCAAAAACACATGAAGTTGAGATAAGCAATTGGTCCTCAAAATTTTAAAACATGAATCCCTATAAACAGAGTTCTTACAAAATGTAATACTTTTGAAACTAAGCTATGTAATATTTGATAACTCTGGCTGTCTGATTTATAACACTTTATTGAAGAAGTTGAAAAACAACTGCAAAAAGCAATTACAAATTCAACTTCCAATGTTAAAGTTGTTGTTATGAAATCGATTTTCGCAACTCTAAATTTAAAATATCTTATCTTCACGTTGAGTTGGATACTCTTAGGGGGATGACTGACTAAGATTTTGGGTCGTTGGTCCTATATTACAGTCGAAAATGCTTTCATTGAGTCGTTTAATGCAAGCCATGGACAGCCAGCCAGCAAAACCAATTATCTCAAGGTTACACACCCCAAACCGAAGCCTGTAAAATTCGAAATGGAAAAATATCATAGTAGAATTGCAGTCAAAACCGAGGACATAGAAGAACCAACAATGCCATCTACCTGACCTAGACGAAGTACAGATAGCAAGATAGAACTTCTAAAGGCGGCGGCGATGACTTAGTTGGGAGTATGCACCAACTCATCTGCAATACTATACATGGACAGAAGAAAGCATGCGAGATGAATGGAATCTCAGTATTGGTTGCCCAATCCTGAAGGAAGGAAGCCAATTAAAGAGGTGTCGATCTCCTCAAAATTGCCTTTAACATCTTTTCCGCCGTATGATGTGAACGTCTGAAGCAGTTCGTCAACATCCTGATAGGTCCGTATAAATGTGGTTTTCGACCAGAAAAGTCCACCATAAACCAAATATTAACATAACGGCAGATCTTGGAAAAACCCAGGAGCGCCAAGTTAGTACGCACAACCTTTTCGTCAATTTCAAGTTAAGTTTTGGTGTCTGTTTCGTCCACAGAGACGAGATTTATGTAGGCATCCCTGCCAAGCTCGTACTTTTGTGCAGGATGACGATGGAGAAATCAAGCTGCTCTATTGAGGTCGGCAAAGACGTCATCGACCCACTTGATGTCAAACAACATTTTAGACAAGGTCATGCGATTTCTTCAACATCATACTTGGGGCAATAGTGCAAAAGAACCTTGTCAACGCCAGAAGGCAAAAAGAGGCATATGCTGCCATCAAGAAAAACCAAATCAGACGTCTGGGTTAGAACGTTACCATAGACAGCTATAACTTTGAGGTAGTTGGGGCTTTGTCTATCTTGGCTCCGCTAGAAATACAATAAATAATAACATCAGCGCTGAGGTCAAACGAAGAATACCTCTAGCTATTAAAGCTAAGCCCTCTTTCGAAGAACTGAAGTGTCGCTCTATGAGACCAATATCATCCCCGTCCTACTATATGGTGTAGAAGCATGGATACCTTCAAAAGCGGATGAAGGCCCCGTTGTTTCGAGAGAAAAGTGTGATCTTTTGTCCCATCTGCATTGACGGTGAGTGGAGGAGAAAATTCAACAACCAATTGACTTAGCCAAAAGGATACAATGCCAATCCTTCGTGGACTGTAGCGCCACCTCAAGTTAATAATTAAATGATTAATGACAAAAAAAGTCCAACCAGCTAACATGTTTAAAAAATAAGGTAAAAATTAAATTATTTCTCCAGTATTTCCAAATTGAAATATGTTAATCTATCAAACTTTTCAATCTTGTGCACATTAGATAAATGTTACTAAATCAAAAATGATTATTGTCCTGATCACATAAAAGAATGCTTTCGTAAGTAATTAATTACCGAAATGTTGAATTAAAATTAATGTTAAATACTCAACTTCCCCTACTTATCCCCATTTCAAGTAATAAATGTGATTTTAATTTTATAGAATTTTAACTGAACTAGCAAAATTTGCTAATGATTCAAGTTAATTATTATAATCTCATACCTAATATTTCATCATGAATTTGTTTTAATTTAGTTTTAATCTTTATATTTATATTTTTAACTTATTTGTCTGATATGTTTTATTTAAATTTAACCAACGTATTCTTTACATCGCTAATCTTTCACATATTAATAAGTATTTCTTACTGTGTTAGCATGTATAAAATAAGTATACACTTTAACCTATACTTTAGACGCAAATCGTATTTAATATGATCTAAGATGCGAAAACAAATATAAACTTACGGGGAGCTAAAAAAATGAGTATCTTAAAGTTGATGTTGGGAGCAAATTAAATAGCACCTTAATTTTTTTTTTTTATCATGAGATGGGAAGTTCATGGTATGGGCAGGTCTACTCGCACCCAAACCAATTTTCAAATTTGTGTTCAGTAAGTGATGCTCATGATTATCAACATCAAAGAAATCGTCGTTTGCAAATTCAAGAAAAAAGTGCATTTTGAACCCATGGGCTATAGTCCAGCAGAATTAAGCAAAATAGCCTCGGATTTCAAATCTCTCTATTTTTGTGAATAATTGGTTTTCAGAGCTAAATTTTCAAATTTGTGTTCTGTAAGTGATGCTCGTAGTAATCAATATCAAAGAAATCGTCGTTTGCAAATTCAAGAAAAAAGTGCATTTTGAAACCATGGGCTATAGTCCAGCAGAATTAAGCAAAATAGCCTCGGATTTCAAATCTCTCTATTTTTGTCAATAAAAGGTTGTCAGAGCTAAATTTTCAAATTTGTGTTCAGTAAGTGATGCTCATGATTATCAATATGATAGAAATTTGCGAATTCAAGAAAAAAGTGCATTTTGAAACCATGGGCTATAGTCCAGCAGAATTAAGCAAAATAGCCTCGGATTTCAAATCTCTCTATTTTTGTCAATAAAAGGTTGTCAGAGCTAAATTTTCAAATTTGTGTTCAGTAAGTGATGCTCATGATTATCAATATGATAGAAATCGTCATTTGCGAATTCAAGAAAAAAGTGCATTTTGAAACCATGGGCTATAGTCCAGCAGAATTAAGCAAAATAGCCTCGGATTTCAAATGTCTCTATTTTTGTCAATAAAAGGTTGTCAGAGCTAAATTTTCAAATTTGTGTTCAGTAAGTGATGCTCATGATTATCAATATGATAGAAATCGTCATTTGCGAATTCAAGAAAAAAGTGCATTTTGAAACCATGGGCTATAGTCCAGCAGAATTAAGCAAAATAGCCTCGGATTTCAAATCTCTCTATTTTTGTCAATAAAAGGTTGTCAGAGCTAAATTTTCAAATTTGTGTTCAGTAAGTGATGCTCATGATTATCAATATGATAGAAATTTGCGAATTCAAGAAAAAAGTGCATTTTGAAACCATGGGCTATAGTCCAGCAGAATTAAGCAAAATAGCCTCGGATTTCAAATCTCTCTATTTTTGTCAATAAAAGGTTGTCAGAGCTAAATTTTCAAATTTGTGTTCAGTAAGTGATGCTCATGATTATCAATATGATAGAAATTTGCGAATTCAAGAAAAAAGTGCATTTTGAAACCATGGGCTATAGTCCAGCAGAATTAAGCAAAATAGCCTCGGATTTCAAATCTCTCTATTTTTGTCAATAAAAGGTTGTCAGAGCTAAATTTTCAAATTTGTGTTCAGTAAGTGATGCTCATGATTATCAATATGATAGAAATCGTCATTTGCGAATTCAAGAAAAAAGTGCATTTTGAAACCATGGGCTATAGTCCAGCAGAATTAAGCAAAATAGCCTCGGATTTCAAATCTCTCTATTTTTGTCAATAAAAGGTTGTCAGAGCTAAATTTTCAAATTTGTGTTCAGTAAGTGATGCTCATGATTATCAATATGATAGAAATTTTCGAATTCAAGAAAAAAGTGCATTTTGAAACCATGGGCTATAGTCCAGCAGAATTAAGCAAAATAGCCACGGATTTCAAATCTCTCTATTTTTGTCAATAAAAGGTTGTCAGAGCTAAATTTTCAAATTTGTGTTCAGTAAGTGATGCTCATGATTATCAATATGATAGAAATTTGCGAATTCAAGAAAAAAGTGCATTTTGAAACCATGGGCTATAGTCCAGCAGAATTAAGCAAAATAGCCTCGGATTTCAAATCTCTCTATTTTTGTCAATAAAAGGTTGTCAGAGCTAAATTTTCAAATTTGTGTTCAGTAAGTGATGCTCATGATTATCAATATGATAGAAATCGTCATTTGCGAATTCAAGAAAAAAGTGCATTTTGAAACCATGGGCTATAGTCCAGCAGAATTAAGCAAAATAGCCTCGGATTTCAAATGTCTCTATTTTTGTCAATAAAAGGTTGTCAGAGCTAAATTTTCAAATTTGTGTTCAGTAAGTGATGCTCATGATTATCAATATGATAGAAATTTGCGAATTCAAGAAAAAAGTGCATTTTGAAACCATGGGCTATAGTCCAGCAGAATTAAGCAAAATAGCCTCGGATTTCAAATCTCTCTATTTTTGTCAATAAAAGGTTGTCAGAGCTAAATTTTCAAATTTGTGTTCAGTAAGTGATGCTCATGATTATCAATATGATAGAAATTTGCGAATTCAAGAAAAAAGTGCATTTTGAAACCATGGGCTATAGTCCAGCAGAATTAAGCAAAATAGCCTCGGATTTCAAATCTCTCTATTTTTGTGAATAATTGGTTTTCAGAGCTAAATTTTCAAATTTGTATTCTGTAAGTGATGCTCGTGATAATCAATATCAAAGAAATCGTCGTTTGCAAATTCAAGAAAAAAGTGCATTTTGAAACCATGGGCTATAGTCCAGCAGAATTAAGCAAAATAGCCTCGGATTTCAAATCTCTCTATTTTTGTGAATAATTGGTTTTCAGAGCTAAATTTTCAAATTTGTATTCTGTAAGTGATGCTCGTGATAATCAATATCAAAGAAATCGTCGTTTGCAAATTCAAGAAAAAAGTGCATTTTGAAACCATGGGCTATAGTCCAGCAGAATTAAGCAAAATAGCCTCGGATTTCAAATCTCTCTATTTTTGTGAATAGTTGGTTTTCAGAGCTAAATTTTCAAATTTGTATTCTGTAAGTGATGCTCGTGATACTCAATATCAAAGAAATCGTCGTTTGCAAATTCAAGAAAAAAGTGCATTTTGAAACCATGGGCTATAGTCCAGCAGAATTAAGCAAAATAGCCTCGGATTTCAAATCTCTCTATTTTTGTGAATAATTGGTTTTCAGAGCTAAATTTTCAAATTTGTATTCTGTAAGTGATGCTCGTGATAATCAATATCAAAGAAATCGTCGTTTGCAAATTCAAGAAAAAAGTGCATTTTGAAACCATGGGCTATAGTCCAGCAGAATTAAGCAAAATAGCCTCGGATTTCAAATCTCTCTATTTTTGTGAATAATTGGTTTTCAGAGCTAAATTTTCAAATTTGTGTTCAGTAAGTGATGCTCATGATAATCAATATCAAAGAAAACGTCGTTTGCAAATTCAAGAAAAAAGTGCATTTTTGAATAGTCCAGCAGAATTAAGCAAAATAGCCTCGGATTTCAAATCTCTCTATTTTTGTGAATAATTGGTTTTCAGAGCTAAATTTTCAAATTTGTATTCTGTAAGTGATGCTCGTGATAATCAATATCAAAGAAATCGTCGTTTGCAAATTCAAGAAAAAAGTGCATTTTGAAACCATGGGCTATAGTCCAGCAGAATTAAGCAAAATAGCCTCGGATTTCAAATCTCTCTATTTTTGTGAATAATTGGTTTTCAGAGCTAAATTTTCAAATTTGTATTCTGTAAGTGATGCTCGTGATAATCAATATCAAAGAAATCGTCGTTTGCAAATTCAAGAAAAAAGTGCATTTTGAAACCATGGGCTATAGTCCAGCAGAATTAAGCAAAATAGCCTCGGATTTCAAATCTCTCTATTTTTGTGAATAATTGGTTTTCAGAGCTAAATTTTCAAATTTGTATTCTGTAAGTGATGCTCGTGATAATCAATATCAAAGAAATCGTCGTTTGCAAATTCAAGAAAAAAGTGCATTTTGAAACCATGGGCTATAGTCCAGCAGAATTAAGCAAAATAGCCTCGGATTTCAAATCTCTCTATTTTTGTGAATAATTGGTTTTCAGAGCTAAATTTTCAAATTTGTATTCTGTAAGTGATGCTCGTGATAATCAATATCAAAGAAATCGTCATTTGCAAATTCAAGAAAAAAGTGCATTTTGAAACCATGGGCTATAGTCCAGCAGAATTAAGCAAAATAGCCTCGGATTTCAAATCTCTCTATTTTTGTGAATAATTGGTTTTCAGAGCTAAATTTTCAAATTTGTATTCTGTAAGTGATGCTCGTGATAATCAATATCAAAGAAATCGTCGTTTGCAAATTCAAGAAAAAAGTGCATTTTGAAACCATGGGCTATAGTCCAGCAGAATTAAGCAAAATAGCCTCGGATTTCAAATCTCTCTATTTTTGTGAATAATTGGTTTTCAGAGCTAAATTTTCAAATTTGTGTTCAGTAAGTGATGCTCATGATAATCAATATCAAAGAAAACGTCGTTTGCAAATTCAAGAAAAAAGTGCATTTTTGAATAGTCCAGCAGAATTAAGCAAAATAGCCTCGGATTTCAAATCTCTCTATTTTTGTGAATAATTGGTTTTCAGAGCTAAATTTTCAAATTTGTATTCTGTAAGTGATGCTCGTGATAATCAATATCAAAGAAATCGTCGTTTGCAAATTCAAGAAAAAAGTGCATTTTGAAACCATGGGCTATAGTCCAGCAGAATTAAGCAAAATAGCCTCGGATTTCAAATCTCTCTATTTTTGTGAATAATTGGTTTTCAGAGCTAAATTTTCAAATTTGTATTCTGTAAGTGATGCTCGTGATAATCAATATCAAAGAAATCGTCGTTTGCAAATTCAAGAAAAAAGTGCATTTTGAAACCATGGGCTATAGTCCAGCAGAATTAAGCAAAATAGCCTCGGATTTCAAATCTCTCTATTTTTGTGAATAATTGGTTTTCAGAGCTAAATTTTCAAATTTGTATTCTGTAAGTGATGCTCGTGATAATCAATATCAAAGAAATCGTCGTTTGCAAATTCAAGAAAAAAGTGCATTTTGAAACCATGGGCTATAGTCCAGCAGAATTAAGCAAAATAGCCTCGGATTTCAAATCTCTCTATTTTTGTGAATAATTGGTTTTCAGAGCTAAATTTTCAAATTTGTATTCTGTTAGTGATGCTCATGATTATCAATATGATAGAAATCGTCATTTGCGAATTCAAGAAAAAAGTGCATTTTGAAACCATGGGCTATAGTCCAGCAGAATTAAGCAAAATAGCCTCGGATTTCAAATCTCTCTATTTTTGTGAATAATTGGTTTTCAGAGCTAAATTTTCAAATTTGTGTTCAGTAAATGATGCTCATGATAATCAATATCAAAGAAAACGTCGTTTGCAAATTCAAGAAAAAAGTGCATTTTTGAATAGTCCAGCAAAATTAAGCAAAATAGCCTCGGATTTCAAATCTCTCTATTTTTGTGAATAATTGGTTTTCAGAGCTAAATTTTCAAATTTGTGTTCAGTAATTGATGCTCATGATTATCAATATGATAGAAGTCGTCATTTGCAAATTCAAGAAAAAAGTGCATTTTTGAATAGTCCAGCAAAATTAAGCAAAATAGCCTCGGATTTCAAATCTCTCTATTTTTGTGAATAATTGGTTTTCAGAGCTAAATTTTCAAATTTGTATTCTGTAAGTGATGCTCGTGATAATCAATATCAAAAAAATCGTCGTTTGCAAATTCAAGAAAAAAGTGCATTTTGAAACCATGGGCTATAGTCCAGCAGAATTAAGCAAAATAGCCTCGGATTTCAAATCTCTCTATTTTTGTCAATAAAAGGTTGTCAGAGCTAAATTTTCAAATTTGTGTTCAGTAATTGATGCTCATGATTATCAATATGATAGAAGTCGTCATTTGCGAATACAAGAAAAAAGTGCATTTTGAAACCATGGGCTATAGTCCAGCAGAATTAAGCAAAATAGCCTCGGATTTCAAATCTCTCTATTTTTGTGAATAATTGGTTTTCAGAGCTAAATTTTCAAATTTGTATTCTGTAAGTGATGCTCGTGATAATCAATATCAAAGAAATCGTCGTTTGCAAATTCAAGAAAAAAGTGCATTTTGAAACCATGGGCTATAGTCCAGCAGAATTAAGCAAAATAGCCTCGGATTTCAAATCTCTCTATTTTTGTGAATAATTGGTTTTCAGAGCTAAATTTTCAAATTTGTATTCTGTTAGTGATGCTCATGATTATCAATATGATAGAAATCGTCATTTGCGAATTCAAGAAAAAAGTGCATTTTGAAACCATGGGCTATAGTCCAGCAGAATTAAGCAAAATAGCCTCGGATTTCAAATCTCTCTATTTTTGTGAATAATTGGTTTTCAGAGCTAAATTTTCAAATTTGTGTTCAGTAAATGATGCTCATGATAATCAATATCAAAGAAAACGTCGTTTGCAAATTCAAGAAAAAAGTGCATTTTTGAATAGTCCAGCAAAATTAAGCAAAATAGCCTCGGATTTCAAATCTCTCTATTTTTGTGAATAATTGGTTTTCAGAGCTAAATTTTCAAATTTGTATTCTGTAAGTGATGCTCGTGATAATCAATATCAAAGAAATCGTCGTTTGCAAATTCAAGAAAAAAGTGCATTTTGAAACCATGGGCTATAGTCCAGCAGAATTAAGCAAAATAGCCTCGGATTTCAAATCTCTCTATTTTTGTCAATAAAAGGTTGTCAGAGCTAAATTTTCAAATTTGTGTTCAGTAATTGATGCTCATGATTATCAATATGATAGAAGTCGTCATTTGCGAATACAAGAAAAAAGTGCATTTTGAAACCATGTGCTATAGTCCAGCAGAATTAAGCAAAATAGCCTCGGATTTCAAATCTCTCTATTTTTGTGAATAATTGGTTTTCAGAGCTAAATTTTCAAATTTGTGTTCAGTAATTGATGCTCATGATTATCAATATGATAGAAGTCGTCATTTGCGAATACAAGAAAAAAGTGCATTTTGAAACCATGTGCTATAGTCCAGCAGAATTAAGCAAAATAGCCTCGGATTTCAAATCTCTCTATTTTTGTGAATAATTGGTTTTCAGAGCTAAATTTTCAAATTTGTATTCTGTAAGTGATGCTCGTGATAATCAATATCAAAGAAATCGTCATTTGCGAGTTCAAGAAAAAAGTGAATTTTGAAACCATGGGCTATAGTCCAGCAGAATTAAGCAAAATAGCCTCGGATTTCAAATCTCTCTATTTTTGTCAATAAAAGGTTGTCAGAGCTAAATTTTCAAATTTGTGTTCAGTAATTGATGCTCATGATTATCAATATGATAGAAGTCGTCATTTGTGAATACAAGAAAAAAGTGCATTTTGAAACCATGTGCTATAGTCCAGCAGAATTAAGCAAAATAGCCTCGGATTTCAAATCTCTCTATTTTTGTGAATAATTGGTTTTCAGAGCTAAATTTTCAAATTTGTGTTCAGTAATTGATGCTCATGATTATCAATATGATAGAAGTCGTCATTTGCGAATACAAGAAAAAAGTGCATTTTGAAACCATGTGCTATAGTCCAGCAGAATTAAGCAAAATAGCCTCGGATTTCAAATCTCTCTATTTTTGTCAATAAAAGGTTGTCAGAGCTAAATTTTCAAATTTGTGTTCAGTAATTGATGCTCATGATTATCAATATGATAGAAGTCGTCATTTGCGAATACAAGAAAAAAGTGCATTTTAAAACCATGTGCTATAGTCCAGCAGAATTAAGCAAAATAGCCTCGGATTTCAAATCTCTCTATTTTTGTCAATAAAGGGTTGTCAGAGCTAAATTTTCAAATTTGTGTTCAGTAATTGATGCTCATGATTATCAATATGATAGAAGTCGTCATTTGCGAATACAAGAAAAAAGTGCATTTTGAAACCATGGGCTATAGTCCAGCAGAATTAAGCAAAATAGCCTCGGATTTCAAATCTCTCTATTTTTGTCAATAAAAGGTTGTCAGAGCTAAATTTTCAAATTTGTGTTCAGTAATTGATGCTCATGATTATCAATATGATAGAAGTCGTCATTTGCGAATACAAGAAAAAAGTGCATTTTGAAACCATGTGCTATAGTCCAGCAGAATTAAGCAAAATAGCCTCTGATTTCAAATCTCTCTATTTTTGTGAATAATTGGTTTTCAGAGCTAAATTTTCAAATTTGTGTTCAGTAATTGATGCTCATGATTATCAATATGATAGAAGTCGTCATTTGCGAATACAAGAAAAAAGTGCATTTTGAAACCATGGGCTATAGTCCAGCAGAATTAAGCAAAATAGCCTCTGATTTCAAATCTCTCTATTTTTGTGAATAATTGGTTTTCAGAGCTAAATTTTCAAATTTGTGTTCAGTAATTGATGCTCATGATTATCAATATGATAGAAGTCGTCATTTGCGAATACAAGAAAAAAGTGCATTTTGAAACCATGGGCTATAGTCCAGCAGAATTAAGCAAAATAGCCTCGGATTTCAAATCTCTCTATTTTTGTGAATAATTGGTTTTCAGAGCTAAATTTTCAAATTTGTATTCTGTAAGTGATGCTCGTGATAATCAATATCAAAGAAATCGTCATTTGCGAATTCAAGAAAAAAGTGAATTTTGAAACCATGGGCTATAGTCCAGCAGAATTAAGCAAAATAGCCTCGGATTTCAAATCTCTCTATTTTTGTCAATAAAAGGTTGTCAGAGCTAAATTTTCAAATTTGTGTTCATTAATTGATGCTCATGATTATCAATATGATAGAAGTCGTCATTTGCGAATACAAGAAAAAAGTGCATTTTGAAACCATGTGCTATAGTCCAGCAGAATTAAGCAAAATAGCCTCGGATTTCAAATCTCTCTATTTTTGTCAATAAAAGGTTGTCAGAGCTAAATTTTCAAATTTGTGTTCATTAATTGATGCTCATGATTATCAATATGATAGAAGTCGTCATTTGCGAATACAAGAAAAAAGTGCATTTTGAAACCATGTGCTATAGTCCAGCAGAATTAAGCAAAATAGCCTCGGATTTCAAATCTCTCTATTTTTGTCAATAAAAGGTTGTCAGAGCTAAATTTTCAAATTTGTGTTCAGTAATTGATGCTCATGATTATCAATATGATAGAAGTCGTCATTTGCGAATACAAGAAAAAAGTGCATTTTGAAACCATGGGCTATAGTCCAGCAGAATTAAGCAAAATAGCCTCGGATTTCAAATCTCTCTATTTTTGTGAATAATTGGTTTTCAGAGCTAAATTTTCAAATTTGTGTTCAGTAAGTGATGCTCATGATAATCAATATCAAAGAAAACGTCGTTTGCAAATTCAAGAAAAAAGTGCATTTTGAAACCATGGGCTATAGTCCAGCAGAATTAAGCAAAATAGCCTCGGATTTCAAATCTCTCTATTTTTGTCAATAAAAGGTTGTCAGAGCTAAATTTTCAAATTTGTGTTCAGTAATTGATGCTCATGATTATCAATATGATAGAAGTCGTCATTTGCGAATACAAGAAAAAAGTGCATTTTGAAACCATGTGCTATAGTCCAGCAGAATTAAGCAAAATAGCCTCGGATTTCAAATCTCTCTATTTTTGTCAATAAAAGGTTGTCAGAGCTAAATTTTCAAATTTGTGTTCAGTAATTGATGCTCATGATTATCAATATGATAGAAGTCGTCATTTGCGAATACAAGAAAAAAGTGCATTTTGAAACCATGTGCTATAGTCCAGCAGAATTAAGCAAAATAGCCTCGGATTTCAAATCTCTCTATTTTTGTCAATAAAAGGTTGTCAGAGCTAAATTTTCAAATTTGTGTTCAGTAATTGATGCTCATGATTATCAATATGATAGAAGTCGTCATTTGCGAATACAAGAAAAAAGTGCATTTTGAAACCATGGGCTATAGTCCAGCAGAATTAAGCAAAATAGCCTCGGATTTCAAATCTCTCTATTTTTGTCAATAAAAGGTTGTCAGAGCTAAATTTTCAAATTTGTGTTCAGTAATTGATGCTCATGATTATCAATATGATAGAAGTCGTCATTTGCGAATACAAGAAAAAAGTGCATTTTGAAACCATGGGCTAAAGTCCAGCAGAATTAAGCAAAATAGCCTCGGATTTCAAATCTCTCTATTTTTGTCAATAAAAGGTTGTCAGAGCTAAATTTTCAAATTTGTGTTCAGTAATTGATGCTCATGATTATCAATATGATAGAAGTCGTCATTTGCGAATACAAGAAAAAAGTGCATTTTGAAACCATGGGCTATAGTCCAGCAGAATTAAGCAAAATAGCCTCGGATTTCAAATCTCTCTATTTTTGTCAATAAAAGGTTGTCAGAGCTAAATTTTCGAATTTGTGTTCAGTAATTGATGCTCATGATTATCAATATGATAGAAGTCGTCATTTGCGAATACAAGAAAAAAGTGCATTTTGAAACCATGGGCTATAGTCCAGCAGAATTAAGCAAAATAGCCTCGGATTTCAAATCTCTCTATTTTTGTCAATAAAAGGTTGTCAGAGCTAAATTTTCAAATTTGTGTTCAGTAATTGATGCTCATGATTATCAATATGATAGAAGTCGTCATTTGCGAATACAAGAAAAAAGTGCATTTTGAAACCATGTGCTATAGTCCAGCAGAATTAAGCAAAATAGCCTCGGATTTCAAATCTCTCTATTTTTGTCAATAAAAGGTTGTCAGAGCTAAATTTTCAAATTTGTGTTCAGTAATTGATGCTCATGATTATCAATATGATAGAAGTCGTCATTTGCGAATACAAGAAAAAAGTGCATTTTGAAACCATGGGCTATAGTCCAGCAGAATTAAGCAAAATAGCCTCGGATTTCAAATCTCTCTATTTTTGTCAATAAAAGGTTGTCAGAGCTAAATTTTCAAATTTGTGTTCAGTAATTGATGCTCATGATTATCAATATGATAGAAGTCGTCATTTGCGAATACAAGAAAAAAGTGCATTTTGAAACCATGGGCTATAGTCCAGCAGAATTAAGCAAAATAGCCTCGGATTTCAAATCTCTCTATTTTTGTCAATAAAAGGTTGTCAGAGCTAAATTTTCAAATTTGTGTTCAGTAAGTGATGCTCATGATAATCAATATCAAAGAAAACGTCGTTTGCAAATTCAAGAAAAAAGTGCATTTTTGCATAGTCCAGCAGAATTAAGCAAAATAGCCTCGGATTTCAAATCTCTCTATTTTTGTGAATAATTGGTTTTCAGAGCTAAATTTTCAAATTTGTGTTCAGTAAGTGATGCTCATTATAATCAATATCAAAGAAAACGTCGTTTGCAAATTCAAGAAAAAAGTGCATTTTTGCATAGTCCAGCAGAATTAAGCAAAATAGCCTCGGATTTCAAATCTCTCTATTTTTGTGAATAATTGGTTTTCAGAGCTAAATTTTCAAATTTGTATTCTGTAAGTGATGCTCATGATTATCAATATGATAGAAATCGTCATTTGCGAATTCAAGAAAAAAGTGCATTTTGAAACCATGGGCTATAGTACAGCAGAATTAAGCAAAATAGCCTCGGATTTCAAATCTCTCTATTTTTGTGAATAATTGGTTTTCAGAGCTAAATTTTCAAATTTGTGTTCAGTAAGTGATGCTCATGATAATCAATATCAAAGAAAACGTCGTTTGCAACTTCAAGAAAAAAGTGCATTTTGAAACCATGGGCAATAGTCCAGCAGAATTAAGCAAAATAGCCTCGGACTTCAAATCTCTCTATTTTTGTCAATAAAAGGTTGTCAGAGCTAAATTTTCAAATTTGTGTTCAGTAATTGATGCTCATGATTATCAATATGATAGAAATCGTCATTTGCGAATTCAAGAAAAAAGTGCATTTTGAAACCATGGGCTATAGTCAAGCAGAATTAAGCAAAATAGCCTCGGATTTCAAATCTCTCTATTTTTGTGAATAATTGGTTTTCAGAGCTAAATTTTCAAATTTGTATTCTGTAAGTGATGCTCGTGATAATCAATATCAAAGAAATCGTCGTTTGCAAATTCAAGAAAAAAGTGCATTTTGAAACCATGGGCAATAGTCCAGCAGAATTAAGCAAAATAGCCTCGGACTTCAAATCTCTCTATTTTTGTCAATAAAAGGTTGTCAGAGCTAAATTTTCAAATTTGTGTTCAGTAATTGATGCTCATGATTATCAATATGATAGAAGTCGTCATTTGCGAATACAAGAAAAAAGTGCATTTTGAAACCATGGGCTATAGTCCAGCAGAATTAAGCAAAATAGCCTCGGATTTCAAATCTCTATATTTTTGTGAATAATTGGTTTTCAGAGCTAAATTTTCAAATTTGTATTCTGTAAGTGATGCTCATGATTATCAATATGATAGAAATCGTCATTTGCGAATTCGAGAAAAAAGTGCATTTTGAAACCATGGGCTATAGTCCAGCAGAATTAAGCAAAATAGCCTCGGATTTCAAATCTCTCTATTTTTGTGAATAATTGGTTTTCAGAGCTAAATTTTCAAATTTGTATTCTGTAAGTGATGCTCATGATTATCAATATGATAGAAATCGTCATTTGCGAATTCGAGAAAAAAGTGCATTTTGAAACCATGGGCTATAGTCCAGCAGAATTAAGCAAAATAGCCTCGGATTTCAAATCTCTCTATTTTTGTGAATAATTGGTTTTCAGAGCTAAATTTTCAAATTTGTATTCTGTAAGTGATGCTCATGATTATCAATATGATAGAAATCGTCATTTGCGAATTCAAGAAAAAAGTGCATTTTGAAACCATGGGCTATAGTCCAGCAGAATTAAGCAAAATAGCCTCGGATTTCAAATCTCTCTATTTTTGTCAATAAGAGGTTGTCAGAGCTAAATTTTCAAATTTGTGTTCAGTAATTGATGCTCATGATTATCAATATGATAGAAGTCGTCATTTGCGAATACAAGAAAAAAGTGCATTTTGAAACCATGGGCTATAGTCCAGCAGAATTAAGCAAAATAGCCTCGGATTTCAAATCTCTCTATTTTTGTCAATAAGAGGTTGTCAGAGCTAAATTTTCAAATTTGTGTTCAGTAATTGATGCTCATGATTATCAATATGATAGAAGTCGTCATTTGCGAATACAAGAAAAAAGTGCATTTTGAAACCATGGGCTATAGTCCAGCAGAATTAAGCAAAATAGCCTCGGATTTCAAATCTCTCTATTTTTGTGAATAATTGGTTTTCAGAGCTAAATTTTCAAATTTGTATTCTGTAAGTGATGCTCATGATTATCAATATGATAGAAATCGTCATTTGCGAATTCAAGAAAAAAGTGCATTTTGAAACCATGGGCTATAGTCCAGCAGAATTAAGCAAAATAGCCTCGGATTTCAAATCTCTCTATTTTTGTGAATAATTGGTTTTCAGAGCTAAATTTTCAAATTTGTGTTCAGTAAGTGATGCTCATGATAATCAATATCAAAGAAAACGTCGTTTGCAACTTCAAGAAAAAAGTGCATTTTGAAACCATGGGCAATAGTCCAGCAGAATTAAGCAAAATAGCCTCGGACTTCAAATCTCTCTATTTTTGTCAATAAAAGGTTGTCAGAGCTAAATTTTCAAATTTGTGTTCAGTAATTGATGCTCATGATTATCAATATGATAGAAATCGTCATTTGCGAATTCAAGAAAAAAGTGCATTTTGAAACCATGGGCTATAGTCAAGCAGAATTAAGCAAAATAGCCTCGGATTTCAAATCTCTCTATTTTTGTGAATAATTGGTTTTCAGAGCTAAATTTTCAAATTTGTATTCTGTAAGTGATGCTCGTGATAATCAATATCAAAGAAATCGTCGTTTGCAAATTCAAGAAAAAAGTGCATTTTGAAACCATGGGCAATAGTCCAGCAGAATTAAGCAAAATAGCCTCGGACTTCAAATCTCTCTATTTTTGTCAATAAAAGGTTGTCAGAGCTAAATTTTCAAATTTGTGTTCAGTAATTGATGCTCATGATTATCAATATGATAGAAGTCGTCATTTGCGAATACAAGAAAAAAGTGCATTTTGAAACCATGGGCTATAGTCCAGCAGAATTAAGCAAAATAGCCTCGGATTTCAAATCTCTCTTTTTTTGTGAATGATTGGTTTTCAGAGCTAAATTTTCAAATTTGTGTTCAGTAAGTGATGCTCATGATTATCAATATCAAAGAAATCGTCATTTGCGAATTCAAGAAAAAAGTGCATTTTGAAACCATGGGCTATAGTCCAGCAGAATTAAGCAAAATAGCCTCGGATTTCAAATCTCTCTATTTTTGTCAATAAAAGGTTGTCAGAGCTAAATTTTCAAATTTGTGTTCAATAAGTGATGCTCATGATTATCAATTTCAAAGAAATCGTCGTTTGCAAATTAAAGAAAAAAGTGCATTTTGAAACCATGGGCTAGAGTCCAGCAGAATTAAGCAAAATAGCCTCGGATTTCAAATCTCTCTATTTTTGTGAATAATTGGTTGTCAGAGCTAAATTTTCAAATTTGTGTTCAATGATTATCAATGTCAAAGAAATCGTCGTTTGCAAATTCAAGAAAAAAGTGCATTTTGAAACCATGGGCTATAGTCCAGCAGAATTAAGCAAAATAGCCTCGGACTTCAAATCTCTCTATTTTTGTCAATAATTGGTTTTCAGAGCTAAATTTTCAAATTTGTGTTCAGTAAGTGATGCTCATGATTATCAATGTCAAAGAAATCGCCATTTGCGAATTCAAGAAAAAAGTGCATTTTGAAACCATGGGCTATAGTCCAGCAGAATTAAGCAAAATAGCCTCGGATTTCAAATCTCTCTATTTTTGTCAATAAAAGGTTGTCAGAGCTAAATTTTCAAACTTGTGTTCAATAAGTGATGCTCATGATTATCAATGTCAAAGAAATCGTCGTTTGCAAATTAAAGAAAAAAGTGCATTTTGAAACCATGGGCTATAGTCCAGCAGAATTAAGCAAAATAGCCTCGGATTTCAAATCTCTCTATTTTTGTGAATAATTGGTTTTCAGAGCTAAATTTTCAAATTTGTGTTCAGTAAGTGATGCTCGTGATAATCATGTCAAAGAAATCGTCATTTGCAAATTCAAGAAAAAAGTGAATTTTGAAACCATGGGCTATAGGCCAGCAGAATTAAGCAAAATAGCCTCGGATTTCAAATCTCTCTATTTTTGTCAATAAAAGGTTGTCAGAGCTAAATTTTCAAATTTGTGTTCAATAAGTGATGCTCATGATTATCAATGTCAAAGAAATCGTCGTTTGCAAATTAAAGAAAAAAGTGCATTTTGAAACCATGGGCTATAGTCCAGCAGAATTAAGCAAAATAGCCTCGGATTTCAAATCTCTCTATTTTTGTCAATAAAAGGTTGTCAGAGCTAAATTTTCAAATTTGTGTTCAATAAGTGATGCTCATGATTATCAATGTCAAAGAAATCGTCGTTTGCAAATTAAAGAAAAAAGTGCATTTTGAAACCATGGGCTATAGTCCAGCAGAATTAAGCAAAATAGCCTCGGATTTCAAATCTCTCTATTTTTGTCAATAAAAGGTTGTCAGAGCTAAATTTTCAAATTTGTGTTCAGTAAGTGATGCTCATGATTATCAATATGATAGAAATCGTCATTTGCGAATTCAAGAAAAAAATGCATTTTGAAACCATGGGCTATAGTCCAGCAGAATTAAGCAAAATAGCCTCGGATTTCAAATCTCTCTATTTTTGTGAATAATTGGTTGTCAGAGCTAAATTTTCAAATTTGTGTTCAATGATTATCAATGTCAAAGAAATCGTCGTTTGCAAATTCAAGAAAAAAGTGCATTTTGAAACCATGGGCTATAGTCCCAAATTCAAGAAAAAAGTGAATTTTGAAACCATGGGCTATAGTCCAGCAGAATTAAGCAAAATAGCCTCGGATTTCAAATCTCTCTATTTTTGTCAATAAAAGGTTGTCAGAGCTAAATTTTCAAATTTGTGTTCAATAAGTGATGCTCATGATTATCAATGTCAAAGAAATCGCCATTTGCGAATTCAAGAAAAAAGTGCATTTTGAAACCATGGGCTATAGTCCAGCAGAATTAAGCAAAATAGCCTCGGATTTCAAATCTCTCTATTTTTGTCAATAAAAGGTTGTCAGAGCTAAATTTTCAAACTTGTGTTCAATAAGTGATGCTCATGATTATCAATGTCAAAGAAATCGTCGTTTGCAAATTAAAGAAAAAAGTGCATTTTGAAACCATGGGCTATAGTCCAGCAGAATTAAGCAAAATAGCCTCGGATTTCAAATCTCTCTATTTTTGTGAATAATTGGTTGTCAGAGCTAAATTTTCAAATTTGTGTTCAATGATTATCAATGTCAAAGAAATCGTCGTTTGCAAATTCAAGAAAAAAGTGCCTTTTGAAACCATGGGCTATAGTCCAGCAGAATTAAGCAAAATTGCCTCGGATTTCAAATCTCTCTATTTTTGTGAATAATTGGTTTTCAGAGCTAAATTTTCAAATTTGTGTTCAGTAAGTGATGCTCGTGATAATCATGTCAAAGAAATCGTCGTTTGCAAATTAAAGAAAAAAGTGCATTTTGAAACCATGGGCTATAGTCCCAAATTCAAGAAAAAAGTGAATTTTGAAACCATGGGCTATAGTCCAGCAGAATTAAGCAAAATAGCCTCGGATTTCAAATCTCTCTATTTTTGTCAATAAAAGGTTGTCAGAGCTAAATTTTCAAATTTGTGTTCAATAAGTGATGCTCATGATTATCAATGTCAAAGAAATCGCCATTTGCGAATTCAAGAAAAAAGTGCATTTTGAAACCATGGGCTATAGTCCAGCAGAATTAAGCAAAATAGCCTCGGATTTCAAATCTCTCTATTTTTGTGAATAATTGGTTGTCAGAGCTAAATTTTCAAATTTGTGTTCAATGATTATCAATGTCAAAGAAATCGTCGTTTGCAAATTCAAGAAAAAAGTGCCTTTTGAAACCATGGGCTATAGTCCAGCAGAATTAAGCAAAATTGCCTCGGATTTCAAATCTCTCTATTTTTGTGAATAATTGGTTTTCAGAGCTAAATTTTCAAATTTGTGTTCAGTAAGTGATGCTCGTGATAATCATGTCAAAGAAATCGTCGTTTGCAAATTAAAGAAAAAAGTGCATTTTGAAACCATGGGCTATAGTCCCAAATTCAAGAAAAAAGTGAATTTTGAAACCATGGGCTATAGTCCAGCAGAATTAAGCAAAATAGCCTCGGATTTCAAATCTCTCTATTTTTGTCAATAAAAGGTTGTCAGAGCTAAATTTTCAAATTTGTGTTCAATAAGTGATGCTCATGATTATCAATGTCAAAGAAATCGCCATTTGCGAATTCAAGAAAAAAGTGCATTTTGAAACCATGGGCTATAGTCCAGCAGAATTAAGCAAAATAGCCTCGGATTTCAAATCTCTCTATTTTTGTCAATAAAAGGTTGTCAGAGCTAAATTTTCAAACTTGTGTTCAATAAGTGATGCTCATGATTATCAATGTCAAAGAAATCGTCGTTTGCAAATTAAAGAAAAAAGTGCATTTTGAAACCATGGGCTATAGTCCAGCAGAATTAAGCAAAATAGCCTCGGATTTCAAATCTCTCTATTTTTGTGAATAATTGGTTGTCAGAGCTAAATTTTCAAATTTGTGTTCAATGATTATCAATGTCAAAGAAATCGTCGTTTGCAAATTCAAGAAAAAAGTGCCTTTTGAAACCATGGGCTATAGTCCAGCAGAATTAAGCAAAATTGCCTCGGATTTCAAATCTCTCTATTTTTGTGAATAATTGGTTTTCAGAGCTAAATTTTCAAATTTGTGTTCAGTAAGTGATGCTCGTGATAATCATGTCAAAGAAATCGTCGTTTGCAAATTAAAGAAAAAAGTGCATTTTGAAACCATGGGCTATAGTCCCAAATTCAAGAAAAAAGTGAATTTTGAAACCATGGGCTATAGTCCAGCAGAATTAAGCAAAATAGCCTCGGATTTCAAATCTCTCTATTTTTGTCAATAAAAGGTTGTCAGAGCTAAATTTTCAAATTTGTGTTCAATAAGTGATGCTCATGATTATCAATGTCAAAGAAATCGCCATTTGCGAATTCAAGAAAAAAGTGCATTTTGAAACCATGGGCTATAGTCCAGCAGAATTAAGCAAAATAGCCTCGGATTTCAAATCTCTCTATTTTTGTCAATAAAAGGTTGTCAGAGCTAAATTTTCAAACTTGTGTTCAATAAGTGATGCTCATGATTATCAATGTCAAAGAAATCGTCGTTTGCAAATTAAAGAAAAAAGTGCATTTTGAAACCATGGGCTATAGTCCAGCAGAATTAAGCAAAATAGCCTCGGATTTCAAATCTCTCTATTTTTGTGAATAATTGGTTGTCAGAGCTAAATTTTCAAATTTGTGTTCAATGATTATCAATGTCAAAGAAATCGTCGTTTGCAAATTCAAGAAAAAAGTGCCTTTTGAAACCATGGGCTATAGTCCAGCAGAATTAAGCAAAATTGCCTCGGATTTCAAATCTCTCTATTTTTGTGAATAATTGGTTTTCAGAGCTAAATTTTCAAATTTGTGTTCAGTAAGTGATGCTCGTGATAATCATGTCAAAGAAATCGTCGTTTGCAAATTCAAGAAAAAAGTGCCTTTTGAAACCATGGGCTATAGTCCAGCAGAATTAAGCAAAATTGCCTCGGATTTCAAATCTCTCTATTTTTGTGAATAATTGGTTGTCAGAGCTAAATTTTCAAATTTGTGTTCAATGATTATCAATGTCAAAGAAATCGTCGTTTGCAAATTCAAGAAAAAAGTGAATTTTGAAACCATGGGCTATAGTCCAGCAGAATTAAGCAAAATAGCCTCGGATTTCAAATCTCTCTATTTTTGTCAATAAAAGGTTGTCAGAGCTAAATTTTCAAATTTGTGTTCAATAAGTGATGCTCATGATTATCAATGTCAAAGAAATCGTCGTTTGCAAATTAAAGAAAAAAGTGCATTTTGAAACCATGGGCTATAGTCCAGCAGAATTAAGCAAAATAGCCTCGGATTTCAAATCTCTCTATTTTTGTCAATAAAAGGTTGTCAGAGCTAAATTTTCAAATTTGTGTTCAATAAGTGATGCTCATGATTATCAATGTCAAAGAAATCGTCGTTTGCAAATTAAAGAAAAAAGTGCATTTTGAAACCATGGGCTATAGTCCAGCAGAATTAAGCAAAATAGCCTCGGATTTCAAATCTCTCTATTTTTGTCAATAAAAGGTTGTCAGAGCTAAATTTTCAAATTTGTGTTCAGTAAGTGATGCTCATGATTATCAATATGATAGAAATCGTCATTTGCGAATTCAAGAAAAAAGTGCATTTTGAAACCATGGGCTATAGTCCAGCAGAATTAAGCAAAATAGCCTCGGATTTCAAATCTCTCTATTTTTGTGAATAATTGGTTGTCAGAGCTAAATTTTCAAATTTGTGTTCAATGATTATCAATGTCAAAGAAATCGTCGTTTGCAAATTCAAGAAAAAAGTGCATTTTGAAACCATGGGCTATAGTCCCAAATTCAAGAAAAAAGTGAATTTTGAAACCATGGGCTATAGTCCAGCAGAATTAAGCAAAATAGCCTCGGATTTCAAATCTCTCTATTTTTGTCAATAAAAGGTTGTCAGAGCTAAATTTTCAAATTTGTGTTCAATAAGTGATGCTCATGATTATCAATATGATAGAAGTCGTCATTTGCGAATTCAAGAAAAAAGTGCATTTTGAAACCATGGGCTATAGTCCCAAATTCAAGAAAAAAGTGAATTTTGAAACCATGGGCTATAGTCCAGCAGAATTAAGCAAAATAGCCTCGGATTTCAAATCTCTCTATTTTTGTCAATAAAAGGTTGTCAGAGCTAAATTTTCAAATTTGTGTTCAGTAAGTGATGCTCATGATTATCAATATGATAGAAATCGTCATTTGCGAATTCAAGAAAAAAGTGCATTTTGAAACCATGGGCTATAGTCCAGCAGAATTAAGCAAAATAGCCTCGGATTTCAAATCTCTCTATTTTTGTGAATAATTGGTTGTCAGAGCTAAATTTTCAAATTTGTGTTCAATGATTATCAATGTCAAAGAAATCGTCGTTTGCAAATTCAAGAAAAAAGTGCATTTTGAAACCATGGGCTATAGTCCCAAATTCAAGAAAAAAGTGAATTTTGAAACCATGGGCTATAGTCCAGCAGAATTAAGCAAAATAGCCTCGGACTTCAAATCTCTCTATTTTTGTCAATAATTGGTTTTCAGAGCTAAATTTTCAAATTTGCGTTCAGTAAGTGATGCTCATGATTATCAATATGATAGAAATCGTCGTTTGCAAATTCAAGAAAAAAGTGAATTTTGAAACGATGGACTATAGTCCAGCAGAATTAAGCAAAATTGCCTCGGATTTCAAATCTCTCTATTTTTGTCAATAAAAGGTTGTCAGAGCTAAATTTTCAAATTTGTGTTCAGTAAGAGATGCTCGTGATAATCAATATCAAAGAAATCGTCGTTTGCAAATTCAAGAAAAAAGTGCATTTTCAAACCATGGGCTATAGTCCAGCAGAATTAAGCAAAATAGCCTCGGATTTCAAATCTCTCTATTTTTGTGAATAATTGGTTGTCAGAGCTAAATTTTCAAATTTGTGTTCAATGATTATCAATGTCAAAGAAATCGTCGTTTGCAAATTCAAGAAAAAAGTGCCTTTTGAAACCATGGGCTATAGTCCAGCAGAATTAAGCAAAATTGCCTCGGATTTCAAATCTCTCTATTTTTGTGAATAATTGGTTTTCAGAGCTAAATTTTCAAATTTGTGTTCAGTAAGTGATGCTCGTGATAATCATGTCAAAGAAATCGTCGTTTGCAAATTCAAGAAAAAAGTGCCTTTTGAAACCATGGGCTATAGTCCAGCAGAATTAAGCAAAATTGCCTCGGATTTCAAATCTCTCTATTTTTGTGAATAATTGGTTGTCAGAGCTAAATTTTCAAATTTGTGTTCAATGATTATCAATGTCAAAGAAATCGTCGTTTGCAAATTCAAGAAAAAAGTGAATTTTGAAACCATGGGCTATAGTCCAGCAGAATTAAGCAAAATAGCCTCGGATTTCAAATCTCTCTATTTTTGTCAATAAAAGGTTGTCAGAGCTAAATTTTCAAATTTGTGTTCAATAAGTGATGCTCATGATTATCAATGTCAAAGAAATCGTCGTTTGCAAATTAAAGAAAAAAGTGCATTTTGAAACCATGGGCTATAGTCCAGCAGAATTAAGCAAAATAGCCTCGGATTTCAAATCTCTCTATTTTTGTCAATAAAAGGTTGTCAGAGCTAAATTTTCAAATTTGTGTTCAATAAGTGATGCTCATGATTATCAATGTCAAAGAAATCGTCGTTTGCAAATTAAAGAAAAAAGTGCATTTTGAAACCATGGGCTATAGTCCAGCAGAATTAAGCAAAATAGCCTCGGATTTCAAATCTCTCTATTTTTGTCAATAAAAGGTTGTCAGAGCTAAATTTTCAAATTTGTGTTCAGTAAGTGATGCTCATGATTATCAATATGATAGAAATCGTCATTTGCGAATTCAAGAAAAAAGTGCATTTTGAAACCATGGGCTATAGTCCAGCAGAATTAAGCAAAATAGCCTCGGATTTCAAATCTCTCTATTTTTGTGAATAATTGGTTGTCAGAGCTAAATTTTCAAATTTGTGTTCAATGATTATCAATGTCAAAGAAATCGTCGTTTGCAAATTCAAGAAAAAAGTGCATTTTGAAACCATGGGCTATAGTCCCAAATTCAAGAAAAAAGTGAATTTTGAAACCATGGGCTATAGTCCAGCAGAATTAAGCAAAATAGCCTCGGACTTCAAATCTCTCTATTTTTGTCAATAATTGGTTTTCAGAGCTAAATTTTCAAATTTGCGTTCAGTAAGTGATGCTCATGATTATCAATATGATAGAAATCGTCGTTTGCAAATTCAAGAAAAAAGTGCATTTTGAAACCATGGGCTATAGTCCCAAATTCAAGAAAAAAGTGAATTTTGAAACCATGGGCTATAGTCCAGCAGAATTAAGCAAAATAGCCTCGGATTTCAAATCTCTCTATTTTTGTCAATAAAAGGTTGTCAGAGCTAAATTTTCAAATTTGTGTTCAATAAGTGATGCTCATGATTATCAATATGATAGAAGTCGTCATTTGCGAATTCAAGAAAAAAGTGCATTTTGAAACCATGGGCTATAGTCCCAAATTCAAGAAAAAAGTGAATTTTGAAACCATGGGCTATAGTCCAGCAGAATTAAGCAAAATAGCCTCGGATTTCAAATCTCTCTATTTTTGTCAATAAAAGGTTGTCAGAGCTAAATTTTCAAATTTGTGTTCAGTAAGTGATGCTCATGATTATCAATATGATAGAAATCGTCATTTGCGAATTCAAGAAAAAAGTGCATTTTGAAACCATGGGCTATAGTCCAGCAGAATTAAGCAAAATAGCCTCGGATTTCAAATCTCTCTATTTTTGTGAATAAAAGGTTGTCAGAGCTAAATTTTCAAATTTGTGTTCAATGATTATCAATGTCAAAGAAATCGTCGTTTGCAAATTCAAGAAAAAAGTGCATTTTGAAACCATGGGCTATAGTCCCAAATTCAAGAAAAAAGTGAATTTTGAAACCATGGGCTATAGTCCAGCAGAATTAAGCAAAATAGCCTCGGATTTCAAATCTCTCTATTTTTGTCAATAAAAGGTTGTCAGAGCTAAATTTTCAAATTTGTGTTCAATGATTATCAATGTCAAAGAAATCGTCGTTTGCAAATTCAAGAAAAAAGTGCATTTTGAAACCATGGGCTATAGTCCCAAATTCAAGAAAAAAGTGAATTTTGAAACCATGGGCTATAGTCCAGCAGAATTAAGCAAAATAGCCTCGGACTTCAAATCTCTCTATTTTTGTCAATAATTGGTTTTCAGAGCTAAATTTTCAAATTTGCGTTCAGTAAGTGATGCTCATGATTATCAATATGATAGAAATCGTCGTTTGCAAATTCAAGAAAAAAGTGAATTTTGAAACGATGGACTATAGTCCAGCAGAATTAAGCAAAATTGCCTCGGATTTCAAATCTCTCTATTTTTGTCAATAAAAGGTTGTCAGAGCTAAATTTTCAAATTTGTGTTCAGTAAGAGATGCTCGTGATAATCAATATCAAAGAAATCGTCGTTTGCAAATTCAAGAAAAAAGTGCATTTTGAAACCATGGGCTATAGTCCCAAATTCAAGAAAAAAGTGAATTTTGAAACGATGGACTATAGTCCAGCAGAATTAAGCAAAATTGCCTCGGATTTCAAATCTCTCTATTTTTGTGAATAATTGGTTGTCAGAGCTAAATTTTCAAATTTGTGTTCAATGATTATCAATGTCAAAGAAATCGTCGTTTGCAAATTCAAGAAAAAAGTGCATTTTGAAACCATGGGCTATAGTCCCAAATTCAAGAAAAAAGTGAATTTTGAAACCATGGGCTATAGTCCAGCAGAATTAAGCAAAATAGCCTCGGATTTCAAATCTCTCTATTTTTGTCAATAAAAGGTTGTCAGAGCTAAATTTTCAAATTTGTGTTCAATAAGTGATGCTCATGATTATCAATATGATAGAAGTCGTCATTTGCGAATTCAAGAAAAAAGTGCATTTTGAAACCATGGGCTGTAGTCCAGCAGAATTAAGCAAAATAGCATCGGATTTCAAATCTCTCTATTTTTGTCAATAAAAGGTTGTCAGAGCTAAATTTTCAAATTTGTGTTCAGTAAGTGATGCTCATGATTATCAATGTCAAACAAATCGTCGTTTGCAAATTCAAGAAAAAAGTGCATTTTGAAACCATGGGCTATAGTCCAGCAGAATTAAGCAAAATTGCCTCGGATTTCAAATCTCTCTATTTTTGTGAATAATTGGTTTTCAGAGCTAAATTTTCAAATTTGTGTTCAATAAGTGATGCTCATGATTATCAATGTCAAACAAATCGTCGTTTGCAAATTCAAGAAAAAAGTGCATTTTGAAACCATGGGCTATAGTCCAGCAGAATTAAGCAAAATTGCCTCGGATTTCAAATCTCTCTATTTTTGTGAATAATTGGTTGTCAGAGCTAAATTTTCAAATTTGTGTTCAATGATTATCAATGTCAAAGAAATCGTCGTTTGCAAATTCAAGAAAAAAGTGCATTTTGAAACCATGGGCTATAGTCCCAAATTCAAGAAAAAAGTGAATTTTGAAACCATGGGCTATAGTCCAGCAGAATTAAGCAAAATAGCATCGGATTTCAAATCTCTCTATTTTTGTCAATAAAAGGTTGTCAGAGCTAAATTTTCAAATTTGTGTTCAGTAAGAGATGCTCGTGATAATCAATATCAAAGAAATCGTCGTTTGCAAATTCAAGAAAAAAGTGCATTTTGAAACCATGGGCTATAGTCCAGCAGAATTAAGCAAAATAGCATCGGATTTCAAATCTCTCTATTTTTGTCAATAAAAGGTTGTCAGAGCTAAATTTTCAAATTTGTGTTCAGTAAGTGATGCTCATGATTATCAATGTCAAACAAATCGTCGTTTGCAAATTCAAGAAAAAAGTGCATTTTGAAACCATGGGCTATAGTCCAGCAGAATTAAGCAAAATTGCCTCGGATTTCAAATCTCTCTATTTTTGTGAATAATTGGTTTTCAGAGCTAAATTTTCAAATTTGTGTTCAATAAGTGATGCTCATGATTATCAATGTCAAACAAATCGTCGTTTGCAAATTCAAGAAAAAAGTGCATTTTGAAACCATGGGCTATAGTCCAGCAGAATTAAGCAAAATTGCCTCGGATTTCAAATCTCTCTATTTTTGTGAATAATTGGTTGTCAGAGCTAAATTTTCAAATTTGTGTTCAATGATTATCAATGTCAAAGAAATCGTCGTTTGCAAATTCAAGAAAAAAGTGCATTTTGAAACCATGGGCTATAGTCCCAAATTCAAGAAAAAAGTGAATTTTGAAACCATGGGCTATAGTCCAGCAGAATTAAGCAAAATAGCCTCGGATTTCAAATCTCTCTATTTTTGTCAATAAAAGGTTGTCAGAGCTAAATTTTCAAATTTGTGTTCAATAAGTGATGCTCATGATTATCAATATGATAGAAGTCGTCATTTGCGAATTCAAGAAAAAAGAGCATTTTGAAACCATGGGCTATAGTCCCAAATTCAAGAAAAAAGTGAATTTTGAAACCATGGGCTATAGTCCAGCAGAATTAAGCAAAATAGCCTCGGACTTCAAATCTCTCTATTTTTGTCAATAAAAGGTTGTCAGAGCTAAATTTTCAAATTTGTGTTCAGTAAGTGATGCTCATGATTATCAATATGATAGAAATCGTCATTTGCGAATTCAAGAAAAAAGTGCATTTTGAAACCATGGGCTATAGTCCAGCAGAATTAAGCAAAATAGCATCGGATTTCAAATCTCTCTATTTTTGTCAATAAAAGGTTGTCAGAGCTAAATTTTCAAATTTGTGTTCAGTAAGTGATGCTCATGATTATCAATATGATAGAAATCGTCATTTGCGAATTCAAGAAAAAAGTGCATTTTGAAACCATGGGCTATAGTCCAGCAGAATTAAGCAAAATAGCCTCGGATTTCAAATCTCTCTATTTTTGTCAATAAAAGGTTTTCAGAGCTAAGTTTTCAAATTTGTGTTCAATAAGTGATGCTCATGATTATCAATGTCAAAGAAATCGTCGTTTGCAAATTCAAGAAAAAAGTGCATTTTGAAACCATGGGCTATTGTCCAGCAGAATTAAGCAAAATAGCCTCGGATTTCAAATCTCTCTATTTTTGTGAATAATTGGTTGTCAGAGCTAAATTTTCAAATTTGTGTTCAATGATTATCAATGTCAAAGAAATCGTCGTTTGCAAATTCAAGAAAAAAGTGCATTTTGAAACCATGGGCTATAGTCCCAAATTCAAGAAAAAAGTGAATTTTGAAACCATGGGCTATAGTCCAGCAGAATTAAGCAAAATAGCCTCGGATTTCAAATCTCTCTATTTTTGTCAATAAAAGGTTGTCAGAGCTAAATTTTCAAATTTGTGTTCAGTAAGTGATGCTCGTGATAATCATGTCAAAGAAATCGTCATTTGCAAATTCAAGAAAAAAGTGAATTTTGAAACCATGGGCTATAGTCCAGCAGAATTAAGCAAAATAGCATCGGATTTCAAATCTCTCTATTTTTGTCAATAAAAGGTTGTCAGAGCTAAATTTTCAAATTTGTGTTCAGTAAGTGATGCTCATGATTATCAATATGATAGAAATCGTCATTTGCGAATTCAAGAAAAAAGTGCATTTTGAAACCATGGGCTATAGTCCAGCAGAATTAAGCAAAATAGCCTCGGATTTCAAATCTCTCTATTTTTGTCAATAAAAGGTTTTCAGAGCTAAGTTTTCAAATTTGTGTTCAATAAGTGATGCTCATGATTATCAATGTCAAAGAAATCGTCGTTTGCAAATTCAAGAAAAAAGTGCATTTTGAAACCATGGGCTATTGTCCAGCAGAATTAAGCAAAATAGCCTCGGATTTCAAATCTCTCTATTTTTGTGAATAATTGGTTGTCAGAGCTAAATTTTCAAATTTGTGTTCAATGATTATCAATGTCAAAGAAATCGTCGTTTGCAAATTCAAGAAAAAAGTGCATTTTGAAACCATGGGCTATAGTCCCAAATTCAAGAAAAAAGTGAATTTTGAAACCATGGGCTATAGTCCAGCAGAATTAAGCAAAATAGCCTCGGATTTCAAATCTCTCTATTTTTGTCAATAAAAGGTTGTCAGAGCTAAATTTTCAAATTTGTGTTCAGTAAGTGATGCTCGTGATAATCATGTCAAAGAAATCGTCATTTGCAAATTCAAGAAAAAAGTGAATTTTGAAACCATGGGCTATAGTCCAGCAGAATTAAGCAAAATAGCATCGGATTTCAAATCTCTCTATTTTTGTCAATAAAAGGTTGTCAGAGCTAAATTTTCAAATTTGTGTTCAGTAAGTGATGCTCATGATTATCAATATGATAGAAATCGTCATTTGCGAATTCAAGAAAAAAGTGCATTTTGAAACCATGGGCTATAGTCCAGCAGAATTAAGCAAAATAGCCTCGGATTTCAAATCTCTCTATTTTTGTCAATAAAAGGTTTTCAGAGCTAAGTTTTCAAATTTGTGTTCAATAAGTGATGCTCATGATTATCAATGTCAAAGAAATCGTCGTTTGCAAATTCAAGAAAAAAGTGCATTTTGAAACCATGGGCTATTGTCCAGCAGAATTAAGCAAAATAGCCTCGGACTTCAAATCTCTCTATTTTTGTGAATAATTGGTTGTCAGAGCTAAATTTTCAAATTTGTGTTCAATGATTATCAATGTCAAAGAAATCGTCGTTTGCAAATTCAAGAAAAAAGTGCATTTTGAAACCATGGGCTATAGTCCCAAATTCAAGAAAAAAGTGAATTTTGAAACCATGGGCTATAGTCCAGCAGAATTAAGCAAAATAGCCTCGGATTTCAAATCTCTCTATTTTTGTCAATAAAAGGTTGTCAGAGCTAAATTTTCAAATTTGTGTTCAATAAGTGATGCTCATGATTATCAATGTCAAAGAAATCGCCATTTGCGAATTCAAGAAAAAAGTGCATTTTGAAACCATGTGCTATAGTCCAGCAGAATTAAGCAAAATAGCCTCGGATTTCAAATCTCTCTATTTTTGTCAATAAAAGGTTGTCAGAGCTAAATTTTCAAATTTGTGTTCAGTAAGTGATGCTCATGATTATCAATATGATAGAAATCGTCATTTGCGAATTCGAGAAAAAAGTGCATTTTGAAACCATGGGCTATAGTCAAGCAGAATTAAGCAAAATAGCCTCGGATTTCAAATCTCTCTATTTTTGTCAATAATTGGTTTTCAGAGCTAAATTTTCAAATTTGTGTTCAGTAAGTGATGCTCATGATTATCAATATGATAGAAATCGTCGTTTGCAAATTCAAGAAAAAAGTGCATTTTGAAACCATTGGCTATAGTCAAGCAGAATTAAGCAAAAAAGCCTCGGATTTCAAATCTCTATATTTTTGTCAATAAAGGGTTGTCAGAGCTAAATTTTCAAATTTGTGTTCAGTAAGTGATGCTCATGATTATAAATATGATAGAAATCGTCATTTGCGAATTCAAGAAAAAAGTGCATTTTGAAACCAGAATTAAGCAAAATAGCCTCGGACTTCAAATCTCTCTATTTTTGTCAATAAAGGGTTGTCAGAGCTAAATTTTCAAATTTGTGTTCAGTAAGTGATGCTCATGATTATCAATATGATAGAAATCGTCATTTGCGAATTCAAGAAAAAAGTGCATTTTGAAACCAGAATTAAGCAAAATAGCCTCGGACTTCAAATCTCTCTATTTTTGTCAATAAAGGGTTGTCAGAGCTAAATTTTCAAATTTGTGTTCAGTAAGTGATGCTCATGATTATCAGTATGATAGAAATCGTCATTTGCGAATTCAAGAAAAAAGTGCATTTTGAAACCGTCCAGCAGAATTAAGCAAAAAAGCCTCGGATTTCAAATCTCTCTATTTTTGTGAATAGTTGGTTTTCAGAGCTAAATTATCAAATTTGTGTTCTGTAAGTGATGATCAAAGAAATCGTCGTTTGCAAATTCAAGAAAAAAGTGCATTTTTAAACCATGGGCTATAGTCCAGCAGAATTAAGCAAAATAGCCTCGGATTTCAAATCTCTCTATTTTTGTGAATAATTGGTTTTCAGAGCTAAATTTTCAAATTTGTATTCTGTAAGTGATGCTCATGATTATCAGTATGATAGAAATCGTCATTTGCGAATTCAAGAAAAAAGTGCATTTTGAAACCGTCCAGCAGAATTAAGCAAAAAAGCCTCGGATTTCAAATCTCTCTATTTTTGTGAATAGTTGGTTTTCAGAGCTAAATTATCAAATTTGTGTTCTGTAAGTGATGATCAAAGAAATCGTCGTTTGCAAATTCAAGAAAAAAGTGCATTTTTAAACCATGGGCTATAGTCCAGCAGAATTAAGCAAAATAGCCTCGGATTTCAAATCTCTCTATTTTTGTCAATAAAAGGTTGTCAGAGCTAAATTTTCAAATTTGTGTTCAGTAAGGGATGCTCATGATTATCAATATGATAGAAATCGTCATTTGCGAATTCAAGAAAAAAGTGCATTTTGAAACCATGGGCTATAGTCAAGCAGAATTAAGCAAAATAGCCTCGGACTTCAAATCTCTCTATTTTTGTCAATAATTGGTTTTCAGAGCTAAATTTTCAAATTTGTGTTCAGTAAGTGATGCTCATGATTATCAATATGATAGAAATCGTCGTTTGCAAATTCAAGAAAAAAGTGCATTTTGAAACCATTGGCTATAGTCAAGCAGAATTAAGCAAAAAAGCCTCGGATTTCAAATCTCTATATTTTTGTCAATAAAGGGTTGTCAGAGCTAAATTTTCAAATTTGTGTTCAGTAAGTGATGCTCATGATTATCAGTATGATAGAAATCGTCATTTGCGAATTCAAGAAAAAAGTGCATTTTGAAACCATGGGCTATAGTCCAGCAGAATTAAGCAAAATAGCCTCGGATTTCAAATCTCTCTATTTTTGTGAATAATTGGTTTTCAGAGCTAAATTTTCAAATTTGTATTCTGTAAGTGATGCTCATGATTATCAGTATGATAGAAATCGTCATTTGCGAATTCAAGAAAAAAGTGCATTTTGAAACCATGGGCTATAGTCCAGCAGAATTAAGCAAAATAGCCTCGGATTTCAAATCTCTCTATTTTTGTGAATAATTGGTTTTCGGAGCTAAATTTTCAAATTTGTATTCTGTAAGTGATGCTCGTGATAATCAATATCAAAGAAATCGCCATTTGCAAATTCAAGAAAAAAGTGCATTTTGAAACCATGTGCTATAGTCCAGCAGAATTAAGCAAAATAGCCTCGGATTTCAAATCTCTCTGTTTTTGTGAATAATTGGTTTTCAGAGCTAAATTTTCAAATTTGTATTCTGTAAGTGATGCTCGTGATAATCAATATCAAAGAAATCGTCGTGTGCAAATTCAAGAAAAAAGTGCATTTTGAAACCATGTGCTATAGTCCAGCAGAATTAAGCAAAATAGCCTCGGATTTCAAATCTCTCTATTTTTGTCAATAAAAGGTTGTCAGAGCTAAATTTTCAAATTTGTGTTCAGTAAGTGATGCTCATGATTATCAATATGATAGAAATCGTCATTTGCGAATTCAAGAAAAAAGTGCATTTTGAAACCATGGGCTATAGTCCAGCAGAATTAAGCAAAATAGCCTCGGATTTCAAATCTCTCTGTTTTTGTGAATAATTGGTTTTCAGAGCTAAATTTTCAAATTTGTATTCTGTAAGTGATGCTCGTGATAATCAATATCAAAGAAAACGTCGTTTGCAAATTCAAGATAAAAGTGCATTTTTGCATAGTCCAGCAGAATTAAGCAAAATAGCCTCGGATTTCAAATCTCTCTATTTTTGTGAATAATTGGTTTTCAGAGCTAAATTTTCAAATTTGTATTCTGTAAGTGATGCTCGTGATAATCAATATCAAAGAAAACGTCGTTTGCAAATTCAAGATAAAAGTGCATTTTTGCATAGTCCAACAGAATTAAGCAAAATAGCCTCGGATTTCAAATCTCTCTGTTTTTGTGAATAATTGGTTTTCAGAGCTAAATTTTCAAATTTGTATTCTGTAAGTGATGCTCGTGATAATCAATATCAAAGAAAACGTCGTTTGCAAATTCAAGATAAAAGTGCATTTTTGCATAGTCCAGCAGAATTAAGCAAAATAGCCTCGGATTTCAAATCTCTCTATTTTTGTGAATAATTTGTTTTCAGAGCTAAATTTTCAAATTTGTATTCTGTAAGTGATGCTCATGATTATCAATATGATAGAAATCGTCATTTGCGAATTCAAGAAAAAAGTGCATTTTGAAACCATGGGCTATAGTCCAGCAGAATTAAGCAAAATAGCCTCGGATTTCAAATCTCTCTGTTTTTGTGAATAATTGGTTTTCAGAGCTAAATTTTCAAATTCGTATTCTGTAAGTGATGCTCGTGATAATCAATATCAAAGAAAACGTCGTTTGCAAATTCAAGATAAAAGTGCATTTTTGCATAGTCCAGCAGAATTAAGCAAAATAGCCTCGGATTTCAAATCTCTCTATTTTTGTGAATAATTGGTTTTCAGAGCTAAATTTTCAAATTTGTATTCTGTAAGTGATGCTCATGATTATCAATATGATAGAAATCGTCATTTGCGAATTCAAGAAAAAAGTGCATTTTGAAACCATGGGCTATAGTCCAGCAGAATTAAGCAAAATAACCTCGGATTTCAAATCTCTCTATTTTTGTGAATAATTGGTTTTCAGAGCTAAATTTTCAAATTTGTATTCTGTAAGTGATGCTCATGATTATCAATATGATAGAAATCGTCATTTGCGAATTCAAGAAAAAAGTGCATTTTGAAACCATGGGCTATAGTCCAGCAGAATTGAGCAAAATAGCCTCGGATTTCAAATCTCTCTGTTTTTGTGAATAATTGGTTTTCAGAGCTAAATTTTCAAATTTGTATTCTGTAAGTGATGCTCGTGATAATCAATATCAAAGAAAACGTCGTTTGCAAATTCAAGATAAAAGTGCATTTTTGCATAGTCCAGCAGAATTAAGCAAAATAGCCTCGGATTTCAAATCTCTCTATTTTTGTCAATAAAAGGTTGTCAGAGCTAAATTTTCAAATTTGTGTTCAGTAAGTGATGCTCATGATTATCAATATGATAGAAATCGTCATTTGCGAATTCAAGAAAAAAGTGCATTTTGAAACCATGGGCTATAGTCCAGCAGAATTAAGCAAAATAGCCTCGGATTTCAAATCTCTCTATTTTTGTGAATAATTGGTTTTCAGAGCTAAATTTTCAAATTTGTGTTCAGTAAGTGATGCTCATGATTATCAATATGATAGAAATCGTCATTTGCGAATTCAAGAAAAAAGTGCATTTTGAAACCATGGGCTATAGTCAAGCAGAATTAAGCAAAATAGCCTCGGATTTCAAATCTCTCTATTTTTGTGAATAATTGGTTTTCAGAGCTAAATTTTCAAATTTGTATTCTGTAAGTGATGCTCATGATTATCAATATGATAGAAATCGTCATTTGCGAATTCAAGAAAAAAGTGCATTTTGAAACCATGGGCTATAGTCAAGCAGAATTAAGCAAAATAGCCTCGGATTTCAAATCTCTCTATTTTTGTGAATAATTGGTTTTCAGAGCTAAATTTTCAAATTTGTGTTCAGTAAGTGATGCTCATGATTATCAATATGATAGAAATCGTCATTTGCGAATTCAAGAAAAAAGTGCATTTTGAAACCATGGGCTATAGTCCAGCAGAATTAAGCAAAATAGCCTCGGATTTCAAATCTCTCTGTTTTTGTGAATAATTGGTTTTCAGAGCTAAATTTTCAAATTTGTATTCTGTAAGTGATGCTCGTGATAATCAATATCAAAGAAAACGTCGTTTGCAAATTCAAGATAAAAGTGCATTTTTGCATAGTCCAGCAGAATTAAGCAAAATAGCCTCGGATTTCAAATCTCTCTATTTTTGTGAATAATTGGTTTTCAGAGCTAAATTTTCAAATTTGTATTCTGTAAGTGATGCTCATGATTATCAATATGATAGAAATCGTCATTTGCGAATTCAAGAAAAAAGTGCATTTTGAAACCATGGGCTATAGTCCAGCAGAATTAAGCAAAATAGCCTCGGATTTCAAATCTCTCTGTTTTTGTGAATAATTGGTTTTCAGAGCTAAATTTTCAAATTTGTATTCTGTAAGTGATGCTCGTGATAATCAATATCAAAGAAAACGTCGTTTGCAAATTCAAGATAAAAGTGCATTTTTGCATAGTCCAGCAGAATTAAGCAAAATAGCCTCGGATTTCAAATCTCTCTATTTTTGTGAATAATTGGTTTTCAGAGCTAAATTTTCAAATTTGTATTCTGTAAGTGATGCTCATGATTATCAATATGATAGAAATCGTCATTTGCGAATTCAAGAAAAAAGTGCATTTTGAAACCATGGGCTATAGTCCAGCAGAATTAAGCAAAATAGCCTCGGATTTCAAATCTCTCTGTTTTTGTGAATAATTGGTTTTCAGAGCTAAATTTTCAAATTTGTATTCTGTAAGTGATGCTCGTGATAATCAATATCAAAGAAAACGTCGTTTGCAAATTCAAGATAAAAGTGCATTTTTGCATAGTCCAGCAGAATTAAGCAAAATAGCCTCGGATTTCAAATCTCTCTATTTTTGTGAATAATTGGTTTTCAGAGCTAAATTTTCAAATTTGTATTCTGTAAGTGATGCTCATGATTATCAATATGATAGAAATCGTCATTTGCGAATTCAAGAAAAAAGTGCATTTTGAAACCATGGGCTATAGTCCAGCAGAATTAAGCAAAATAGCCTCGGATTTCAAATCTCTCTGTTTTTGTTAATAATTGGTTTTCAGAGCTAAATTTTCAAATTTGTATTCTGTAAGTGATGCTCGTGATAATCAATATCAAAGAAAACGTCGTTTGCAAATTCAAGATAAAAGTGCATTTTTGCATAGTCCAGCAGAATTAAGCAAAATAGCCTCGGATTTCAAATCTCTCTATTTTTGTGAATAATTGGTTTTCAGAGCTAAATTTTCAAATTTGTATTCTGTAAGTGATGCTCATGATTATCAATATGATAGAAATCGTCATTTGCGAATTCAAGAAAAAAGTGCATTTTGAAACCATGGGCTATAGTCCAGCAGAATTAAGCAAAATAGCCTCGGATTTCAAATCTCTCTATTTTTGTGAATAATTGGTTTTCAGAGCTAAATTTTCAAATTTGTGTTCAGTAAGTGATGCTCATGATTATCAATATGATAGAAATCGTCATTTGCGAATTCAAGAAAAAAGTGCATTTTGAAACCATGGGCTATAGTCCAGCAGAATTGAGCAAAATAGCCTCGGATTTCAAATCTCTCTGTTTTTGTGAATAATTGGTTTTCAGAGCTAAATTTTCAAATTTGTATTCTGTAAGTGATGCTCGTGATAATCAATATCAAAGAAAACGTCGTTTGCAAATTCAAGATAAAAGTGCATTTTTGCATAGTCCAGCAGAATTAAGCAAAATAGCCTCGGATTTCAAATCTCTCTGTTTTTGTGAATAATTGGTTTTCAGAGCTAAATTTTCAAATTTGTATTCTGTAAGTGATGCTCGTGATAATCAATATCAAAGAAATCGTCGTGTGCAAATTCAAGAAAAAAGTGCATTTTGAAACCATGTGCTATAGTCCAGCAGAATTAAGCAAAATAGCCTCGGATTTCAAATCTCTCTATTTTTGTCAATAAAAGGTTGTCAGAGCTAAATTTTCAAATTTGTGTTCAGTAGGTGATGCTCATGATTATCAATATGATAGAAATCGTCATTTGCGAATTCAAGAAAAAAGTGCATTTTGAAACCATGGGCTATAGTCCAGCAGAATTAAGCAAAATAGCCTCGGATTTCAAATCTCTCTATTTTTGTGAATAATTGGTTTTCAGAGCTAAATTTTCAAATTTGTATTCTGTAAGTGATGCTCGTGATAATCAATATCAAAGAAAACGTCGTTTGCAAATTCAAGATAAAAGTGCATTTTTGCATAGTCCAGCAGAATTAAGCAAAATAGCCTCGGATTTCAAATCTCTCTGTTTTTGTGAATAATTGGTTTTCAGAGCTAAATTTTCAAATTTGTATTCTGTAAGTGATGCTCGTGATAATCAATATCAAAGAAAACGTCGTTTGCAAATTCAAGATAAAAGTGCATTTTTGCATAGTCCAGCAGAATTAAGCAAAATAGCCTCGGATTTCAAATCTCTCTATTTTTGTGAATAATTGGTTTTCAGAGCTAAATTTTCAAATTTGTATTCTGTAAGTGATGCTCATGATTATCAATATGATAGAAATCGTCATTTGCGAATTCAAGAAAAAAGTGCATTTTGAAACCATGGGCTATAGTCCAGCAGAATTAAGCAAAATAGCCTCGGATTTCAAATCTCTCTGTTTTTGTGAATAATTGGTTTTCAGAGCTAAATTTTCAAATTTGTATTCTGTAAGTGATGCTCGTGATAATCAATATCAAAGAAAACGTCGTTTGCAAATTCAAGATAAAAGTGCATTTTTGCATAGTCCAGCAGAATTAAGCAAAATAGCCTCGGATTTCAAATCTCTCTGTTTTTGTGAATAATTGGTTTTCAGAGCTAAATTTTCAAATTTGTATTCTGTAAGTGATGCTCGTGATAATCAATATCAAAGAAAACGTCGTTTGCAAATTCAAGATAAAAGTGCATTTTTGCATAGTCCAGCAGAATTAAGCAAAATAGCCTCGGATTTCAAATCTCTCTGTTTTTGTGAATAATTGGTTTTCAGAGCTAAATTTTCAAATTTGTATTCTGTAAGTGATGCTCGTGATAATCAATATCAAAGAAATCGTCGTGTGCAAATTCAAGAAAAAAGTGCATTTTGAAACCATGTGCTATAGTCCAGCAGAATTAAGCAAAATAGCCTCGGATTTCAAATCTCTCTATTTTTGTCAATAAAAGGTTGTCAGAGCTAAATTTTCAAATTTGTGTTCAGTAGGTGATGCTCATGATTATCAATATGATAGAAATCGTCATTTGCGAATTCAAGAAAAAAGTGCATTTTGAAACCATGGGCTATAGTCCAGCAGAATTAAGCAAAATAGCCTCGGATTTCAAATCTCTCTATTTTTGTGAATAATTGGTTTTCAGAGCTAAATTTTCAAATTTGTATTCTGTAAGTGATGCTCGTGATAATCAATATCAAAGAAAACGTCGTTTGCAAATTCAAGATAAAAGTGCATTTTTGCATAGTCCAGCAGAATTAAGCAAAATAGCCTCGGATTTCAAATCTCTCTGTTTTTGTGAATAATTGGTTTTCAGAGCTAAATTTTCAAATTTGTATTCTGTAAGTGATGCTCGTGATAATCAATATCAAAGAAAACGTCGTTTGCAAATTCAAGATAAAAGTGCATTTTTGCATAGTCCAGCAGAATTAAGCAAAATAGCCTCGGATTTCAAATCTCTCTATTTTTGTGAATAATTGGTTTTCAGAGCTAAATTTTCAAATTTGTATTCTGTAAGTGATGCTCATGATTATCAATATGATAGAAATCGTCATTTGCGAATTCAAGAAAAAAGTGCATTTTGAAACCATGGGCTATAGTCCAGCAGAATTAAGCAAAATAGCCTCGGATTTCAAATCTCTCTGTTTTTGTGAATAATTGGTTTTCAGAGCTAAATTTTCAAATTTGTATTCTGTAAGTGATGCTCGTGATAATCAATATCAAAGAAAACGTCGTTTGCAAATTCAAGATAAAAGTGCATTTTTGCATAGTCCAGCAGAATTAAGCAAAATAGCCTCGGATTTCAAATCTCTCTATTTTTGTGAATAATTGGTTTTCAGAGCTAAATTTTCAAATTTGTGTAAGTGATGCTCATGATTATCAATATGATAGAAATCGTCATTTGCGAATTCAAGAAAAAAGTGCATTTTGAAACCATGGGCTATAGTCCAGCAGAATTAAGCAAAATAGCCTCGGATTTCAAATCTCTCTGTTTTTGTGAATAATTGGTTTTCAGAGCTAAATTTTCAAATTTGTATTCTGTAAGTGATGCTCGTGATAATCAATATCAAAGAAAACGTCGTTTGCAAATTCAAGATAAAAGTGCATTTTTGCATAGTCCAGCAGAATTAAGCAAAATAGCCTCGGATTTCAAATCTCTCTGTTTTTGTGAATAATTGGTTTTCAGAGCTAAATTTTCAAATTTGTATTCTGTAAGTGATGCTCGTGATAATCAATATCAAAGAAAACGTCGTTTGCAAATTCAAGATAAAAGTGCATTTTTGCATAGTCCAACAGATGTAAGCAAAATAGCCTCGGATTTCAAATCTCTCTATTTTTGTGAATAATTGGTTTTCAGAGCTAAATTTTCAAATTTGTATTCTGTAAGTGATGCTCATGATTATCAATATGATAGAAATCGTCATTTGCGAATTCAAGAAAAAAGTGCATTTTGAAACCATGGGCTATAGTCCAGCAGAATTAAGCAAAATAGCCTCGGATTTCAAATCTCTCTGTTTTTGTGAATAATTGGTTTTCAGAGCTAAATTTTCAAATTTGTATTCTGTAAGTGATGCTCGTGATAATCAATATCAAAGAAAACGTCGTTTGCAAATTCAAGATAAAAGTGCATTTTTGCATAGTCCAGCAGAATTAAGCAAAATAGCCTCGGATTTCAAATCTCTCTATTTTTGTGAATAATTGGTTTTCAGAGCTAAATTTTCAAATTTGTATTCTGTAAGTGATGCTCATGATTATCAATATGATAGAAATCGTCATTTGCGAATTCAAGAAAAAAGTGCATTTTGAAACCATGGGCTATAGTCCAGCAGAATTAAGCAAAATAGCCTCGGATTTCAAATCTCTCTGTTTTTGTGAATAATTGGTTTTCAGAGCTAAATTTTCAAATTTGTATTCTGTAAGTGATGCTCATGATTATCAATATGATAGAAATCGTCATTTGCGAATTCAAGAAAAAAGTGCATTTTGAAACCATGGGCTATAGTCCAGCAGAATTAAGCAAAATAGCCTCGGATTTCAAATCTCTCTGTTTTTGTGAATAATTGGTTTTCAGAGCTAAATTTTCAAATTTGTATTCTGTAAGTGATGCTCGTGATAATCAATATCAAAGAAAACGTCGTTTGCAAATTCAAGATAAAAGTGCATTTTTGCATAGTCCAGCAGATGTAAGCAAAATAGCCTCGGATTTCAAATCTCTCTATTTTTGTGAATAATTGGTTTTCAGAGCTAAATTTTCAAATTTGTATTCTGTAAGTGATGCTCATGATTATCAATATGATAGAAATCGTCATTTGCGAATTCAAGAAAAAAGTGCATTTTGAAACCATGGGCTATAGTCCAGCAGAATTAAGCAAAATAGCCTCGGATTTCAAATCTCTCTGTTTTTGTGAATAATTGGTTTTCAGAGCTAAATTTTCAAATTTGTATTCTGTAAGTGATGCTCGTGATAATCAATATCAAAGAAAACGTCGTTTGCAAATTCAAGATAAAAGTGCATTTTTGCATAGTCCAGCAGAATTAAGCAAAATAGCCTCGGATTTCAAATCTCTCTATTTTTGTGAATAATTGGTTTTCAGAGCTAAATTTTCAAATTTGTATT